>JAVGWX010000025.1:25178487-25578487 GCA_036924085.1 Ariolimax columbianus
GCAAGTAACTTACGAGGTGACACAATAAACAGTGCAAGTAACTTACGGGCTGACACAATAAACAGTGCAAGTAACTTAGGGGCTGACACAATAAACAGTGCAAGTAACTTAGGGGCTGACACAATAAACAGTGCAAGTAACTTAGGGGCTGACACAATAAACAGTGCAAGTAACTTAGGGGCTGACACAATAAACAGTGCAAGTAACTTAGGGGCTGACACAATAAATAGTGCTAGTAACTAACGGGCTGACACAATAAACAGTGCTAGTAACTAACGGGCTGACACAATAAATAGTGCTAGTAACTTAGGGGCTGACACAATAAATAGTGCTAGTAACTAACGGGCTGACACAATAAAACTGCCCAAAGACTGGAATAATGCACATGTTATCCCCATCCTGAGAGGCAATAAACCTCCGAACCAGAAACCTACCGCTCCATCTCATTAACCTCATGCCTTTAAAAATAAAAAAAAAAAAGAATGGTAAACGCACGCCTGGTCCCTTGAGAGCTGAGAAATCCTTTGACATGAACAGGAAGGATTCAGACAAGATAGTTGCACAGAAGACCAGCTTTTCAGATTAACACAGAAGATTCACAATGGGTTCTAAAATAAGAAGCATACAGTAGCAATCTTCTTCGACTTACAACAGGCCTATGACTGAGTATGGAGAAAAGGTCTCTTGGTGAAGATGACTGACGTGGGGATTAGTGAAAAGCTGTACAACTGGATAAAATATTTCCACATTGACCAAACAAACCAGACAAAGATGAATAGTGCAGTCTAAAGAAGTCTTAGAGGAAGGCTTACCACATGGAGCTGCTTTGAGCTGCACTCTCTTTCTCATCTACTTCAGTGACCTGGCCAAGCACATCAAAGCTGAACAAGTCATGTATGCTGATGATCTGACAGAGCCGTGTAGATGTAGAAAGTGCAGCACAAAGATGAAATGGAGACCTGAGAAGACTGCATGAGTGTTGTCAAATGTGGAAATTGAAGATAAACTGTGAAAAAAACTGTTTACACTATCTTTACCAATAGCCACAAAGACGCCAATAAAAATATCAGAGATTCGGAAAACAGAAATTGCCCAGAGAGGAAGAGCCTACATATCTTGGAGTCATTCTAGACCGACAAATCAGCCTCAAGAAACATGTCAAAAATGTTAAAAAATAAAGCGTTGAGGTGGCTACAATTATTGAAGAGGCTCGCTGGTACAGCATGGGGATCAGACAAGGACACTCTGAGAGGCTTGTATTTTGGATATGTTCGCTCTACTTTAGAATACAGCAGTTCAGTCCTGACAACATGCTCACACTAATGTAGAGTCATTGGACAGAGTGCAACTTTCCTAAGAGAGACAACTCTTACCTCAAACAACTGCTGCCTTGCAGATGGGCTGGGGACAGCCAAGGGCTAAGGAGGGCAACCTTACAGAAACGCCTGTTGAAATCGGATGCACTGGGCCACAGGCCTAACGAAACAGTGCAACGTAAATCGCTGTATGATGACGTCACAATTTAAAAGAAGACAGTATGGTGCTCACCCTGTGGAGTCCCGCCAGGCAGCGAGAGTGCCGGGCCCCACGCCTCGAAGGGGCCCACCTGATGCTACTGGTGGTCACCCACCCATGTGCTGTGGAGTCAAGGCACAAGGAGATGGGGCAAGAGCTATTGACCGAAAACCCAAGACCCTCAGAATACTACAGTGGAATGCGGAGAAAGTCCTTAACAAAAAGGTTTCCCTAACAAATCGCCTGTACGAAGGTAAGATAGACGTGGCATGCATCCAAGCAACGCACCTCAACAATAACCACAGATTTTCAATCAGAGGATACCAGACCTTCCGACTTGATAGAGAAGGTCACAAAGGATGTGTTCTGATACTGACACGTAACTGCATACCGAGTAGCGCAGTATCTGTAAATCACATCGGACAAGCAGAAATTGTAGGAGTCGACATAATGACACAAGAAACGAAAATCCGTATTTTCAACCTGTATGGCCCACCCAACAAATACCTGTCGCTCTCGAGTATGGAAATCAAGGACTCCAGCTGCCTAGTGGTTGGAGACTTTAACAGTCACTTTGAGAGATGGGGATATTTAGACACAGACAGCAGAGATGATGAAGTGGAAGACTGGGAGATAGACACAAATCTCTATCTTATCAACAGGCCGGACGACAGTCCTAGCTTCTATTCCAGAAGATGGCATACCATCTCCACTCCAGACTTGGCCTTCTCCACGGGGGAAATCCATCACAAAATAGATCGTCAGGTACTCGACCAATTGACAAGTAGCGACCACAGGCCAATTAGGTTAGATATTGATATGGAAGTAAGCCCCCAGGAAATAAAACCGCTGCCACGTTGGAACTACAGACTGGGACAGATTTGCAATACTAACAGATGGACTGTGTGAAACTATCAACACACGAAATAATATGAAACCTATGGTGGACAGCCTAAGCAAAGCAATACTGCAAGCAGCCACCGATACCATCCCAAGAGGGGCTAGGAAAAACTATACATATTGGAATCATGAACTGCAGAAAGCTGAGGATGAAGTCTCAAACGCTAGGAACACGGCATAAAAGAGAGAGAGAGAGAGAGAGAGAGAGAGAGAGAGAGAGAGAGAGAGAGAGAGAGAGCAATCTATTGAAGGACATCTCCCTCAAGGCCATCACTGCGAAATACAAAAGAACACTGAACCAAACAACAAGAGACAGTTGGAAAAAAACAAACAGAAAGCCTCAATCTAGATAAAGAAGGGAACTTCTTCTTCTTCTTCTTCTTCGTACGCAGTCAGACAGTAACCATTATTTTTTCGAAAAAAGCGGCGGTCATCCTGAGGCTGTCGCCACTGCCATATAGCTTGTCTTGCAGTTCCACTGGTGATGGCCACATCTGCTCTCTCTGATCCTCGTATGTCGGGCAGTTCTGCAGCAGATGTTCAGTGGTCATTTTCCCAGTGCCGCACGGGCATTCGTAGGTACACCCTATCTTCAATTTGTTGAATAGGTGGTACCTCAGTCTGGTGTGGTACCACACACACACCGCACCACACCGAAGACCACACACACACACACGCTCGCACACACACACACACCGCACCACACCGAAGACAACACATACACACACCGCACCGCACCGAAGACCATACACACACACACACGCTCACACACACACACCGCTGAAGACAACGACCTTCTCTCTTCGGTTCAACTGGTAATAGGCATCGTTTTTGGTGTAACCAGTATGTTCGGTTTCCCATTTGGTCATGTATCTGGCTTTGATAAGCCGTTTTGACTCTTCGTACGTCATACTGGTATCTGTTTGTGGTAGTCTTGCACCTTCTTTTGCCAGTCTGTCTGCCTCCTCGTTGCCTTGGATGTTGCAGTGTGATGGGACCCACTGTACCACTACCCTTTTTGGTGCGGACTGCTGGCACAGTTTGCAGAGTGCTGCTCTTAAGTCATTAAGCTCAGTATTTTTCTGGCTTTTTAGCGCTGTGACTACGGCGAGAGCATCTGTAAGCAGGACTATATGGCTTTCATTTTCACTGTGTGTCACCATTTCTTCCACTGCCGCCCTCAGTGCCTCTGCCTCCGCTCTGAAATTGCTTGTGTACTTACCAGTAGCGAATGACAGTGTTATTTTTCTGCCATTTGGTAGGTTCAGGAATGCTCCTGCCCCTCCGTTCTGTGTTGTGTTTGTTACAGAACCGTCGGTGTATGCATGGGTCCAGTCCCTGCTTGGGTAGCTTTTCGTTATGAAGCTTAGGGTAGTATCTCTCCTTTCTTTTTCAGTCTGGCAGTTTTTGTTTGCAATACCTGGTATATTTTCTACCACCTCTGGAAATATATCCTGCCTCCAGGTAGGTTTTCGTACAGTAGTGATGGGTTTTGGTGTTGTTAGTGCGTTTATGGGATCTTCGTGCATCTTTGCTTTGGCTATTTCTGCAAAGTTTCTCCGCTTCAGTTTCCCATTTCCCAAATTGTATAGTCTCTGGTGCATTGGATGGTCGGTCAGCCTTCGGAGTTTCTCTGACTGCAGCTGGGCTCTGCAGTCTCTTCTATCGGTCATGGATTGCAGTTTTGTAATCTTTTCAAGTTCTACAATTGGCGTTGACTTCATGCCTTCTGTTATAATTCTCATGGCTTGGTTTTGAAGTTTGCTAACTTTATCGAAGTTCGCCTTCGCTGCTGTTGTCCATGCCGCCATGCCATACTCGAGAACTGGTCTCACTCTTCCAGTGTACAGTTTCTTTAGTATGCCTTCGTCTGCTCCCCAACTTGTGCCAGCAAGTTTCCTCATGATTGCCATTCTTTCTCTGGCTTTCATTCGGTTTCTCTCAATCTGACTTTTCCATGTCATGCGCCGATCAAATGTGACTCCCAGATAGGTTGGGTTGTCGTTTGGCTGCAGGAATTTGCCATTTAGACTTAATTTGGTATTTTGGGGTTTTAATGAAAGCGAGAATATTGTGCATGTGGTTTTCTCCTCGTTTATTTTGACCAGCCATGAGTTCGCCCACCCTTCCAGCGATGTTAGGGCCGTCTGCATCCGATTTCTTGCTATGGTGAGATTCTTTTCAGAGGTCCACATAGCCAGATCGTCTGCAAACATTGAGCTATGGACTCTTCTTGGTATATTCTCTGTAATATCGTTTATATATACCAGGAAGAGTGTGGGTGACAGTACTCCCCCTTGGGGTACTCCCTGCTCGAGTGTCACCTTTTTGCTCATCTGCCCTTGTACTTGGACTCTGGCCGTTCTTTGTTTGAGGTAGTGGTTGATCCACTTGTACATTTTCCCACAAACATCACTTCTTCTTAGCTTGACTCTGAGTCCGTCTTTCCAGACTTTGTCAAATGCCTTTTCCAGATCCACCCAAACAGCTACTGTGTGTTTCTGTGCGTGGTAGGCATCTTCTATCTCCTGGGCTATGAGGATGACCTGGTCCTCAGTGGATCTGTGCTGTCTAAAGCCGGCTTGCTGTGGAATTAGTATTCGGTTTTTCTTCCAGATGCCACATCAGTCTGGTGTTTATCATCCGTTCCAACAGCTTGCCGACACAGCTCAGTAGGCACTTTCTGCAACTCATCATTCCAGTAGGGCTTATAGTTTTTCCTAGCTCCTCTTGGGATGGTTTCAGTGGCGGCTTGCATTATTGCCTTGCTTAGGCTTTCCACCCTGGGCTTCATTTTGGTGTTTCGTGTGTTGATGGTTTCACACAGCCCATCTGTCAGGATTGCAAATCTGTCCCAGTCTGCTCGTTTGTTATTCCAACGTGGGAGCGGTTTTGTTTCATGTGGGCCTACTTCCATGTCAATGGTTAGCCTGATCGGCCTGTGGTCGCTACCTACCAGTTGGTTTAGCACCTGGCGGTCTATTTTATGGTGTATGTCCTGTGTGGAGAAGGCCAAATCTGGAGTCGAGGTGGTATGCCATGTTCTTGAATATAAGCTAGGGCTATCCTCCGGCCTATTGATTAGGGAGAGATTTGCATCTATCTCCCAATCGTCCACTTCGTCACCTCTGCTGTCTGTGTCAGAGTAGCCCCATCTCTCCGAGTGGCTGTTGAAATCACCAACTACTATGCAGTTGGAGTCTCTGACCTCCATACTCGAGAGCGATAGGTCTCTATTTGGTGGTCCGTACAGATTGAAAATGCGGAGCTTCGCCTCTTGAGCCATTATGTCAACTCCTACAATTTCTGCTTGTCCGGTGTGATTGACAGATACCGCGCTACTCGGTATGCAGTTTCTGGTCAGTATCAGGACCCCTCCTTTGTGGCCTTCTCTATCGAGACGGAAGGTCTGGTATCCTCTGATTGAGAATTTGTGATTATTGTTGAGGTGCGTTTCCTGGATACATGACACGTCAATCTTACCTTCATGCAGGTGATGTGTTAGCGAAAGTTTTTTGTTAATGACTCCCTCCGCATTCCTCTGTAGTATTTTGAGGGTCTTGAGTTTTTGGTCAATAAAAGTTGCCCCATAGCCATGTGCCTTGACTCCACGACACATGGGTGGGTGACCACCAGTAGTCAATGGTGGGCCCCTTCGAGGCGTGAGGCCCGGCACTATCGCTGCCTGGCGGGACTCCGCAGGATGAGCGCCATGCGTTTTTCTAATCGGTTGTACTGTCATCATGCTGCGATTTACGTTGCACTGTTTTGTTAGGCTTGCGGCCCCGTGCATCCGATTTCAACAGGCGTTTCTGTAGGGATGCCCTCCTTAGCCTTTGGCTGTCCCCAGCCTATCTGCAAGGCAGCAGTTGTTTATGATCAGAGTTGTCTCTCTTATGGAAGTTGTCTTACCAGACTATCGAGTCGTCACTACTCGTGTCTATAGGGTGCGATGATGATATGTGAGATGATATATGAGATATATGATATGGACTGGTTTACCCGGAAGAGAGGCAGTCCAGTGTGTCTGTACCCCAGGATCGTCACGTCCTGCCAGAAACGTAGCATTTGCATGTGAGTGAGGTATCTCTTTCTCCTTTTATTTTCTTGGCTTCTATGCAGGGATGGTACGCCTAGCATTCCCCGCCACCTCGGATGTTGACACAGTGGGGCAGGTGTGCAATGTCCGCTGGTCTGCATCTCTTCTGCGTCCAGCATGATAGTTATATGGCTGATAACGTACAGAGGTAGATATCGAAGCAGAAGTGCATTTAGCCAGAGGACAAGCCTGGTAATGTCACAGAGATGTTGTTCGCCTAGTGTGCGGACAGATCTCATGGTCATTGGTTGAGTCTCGACAGTTCACAGTAAGATGGCTGCTCTACTGTTTTCGACACCCCGACCGGGAACTAAGTCTTATGTTTGTGATTTCGCACCCCATCGCCGTATAAGGTGAGTATCAAGCAGCTGTCCGCCCGCTTTGATCGGCGGACGGCAGAGACCTCTTTCTGCGGTTCTACCGGACAGGGCTGGGGCGCAAGCCCCAGGTCCCGAACATGTAGGAGCCTCCCATTGCAGTGGTGCTGAGATTTTGGGCGGGATTGCGGCTTACAAGGGTTCGGCCGTAATCCCCCACATGGTAGCCTCGCGCCATTGGCTTATCAGCCTGGTACGTGTACCAAAGTGTCTGCGGCTCCTCTCGATATGAGCTGGTTTTCCGTAGCAACGCCCTGTCATTAGTAGGGTAAAACTGACCTGTCTTCAGATGGTCTATTTCCAGCACCCGTTCACTATTTTGCCAGACGAGCTTATTGAGGGCTTTTTTTTTTTGTCAGTGGCCAGGTATTTGAAATCTGCGGTTTCTGCGGGGTTAAACACGATTTCCGTAGCGTTCTTTCATAAGAGTGTTAGAGAGCTGACTTGTCTTCCGTGAGTCTAATACCAGCGTACGTTCATTATTAGACCCAACGGTAGTGCTCTCGATTTGCCAGTCTTTCTACAGTATTGGCGTGTTTAGTCAAATTAAGCCACAGGTTCCACTCCTGGTGGTGCCCTTCCGTCAATTCCTTTAGTGAGACAATCAAGTTACTTAGATGGTAGCCCCAGATTTTCGAGGTTCTAATTCCAGCACCCGTTCCATATTAGGCCCAACGAAAGCAGCACCCGTGCAATATTAGCCACAACGTATCAATAGAGGTCTTTTAGTTTGTCAATGGCCAAGTTTCTGGAACCTGCGATTTCTGCAGGGTGAAGACCAGATTACCGTAGCAGGCGCTCTTTCATTTTTGGGTTATGAGACTGAACTGTCTTCCGTGGGTCTAATACCAGCACATGTTCACTATTAAACCCCACGAAGGTGCTCTCTTTTTGACAGTCATTCTACAGTATTGGCGTGTTAAGTTAATCTTCAGGCTCCACTCCTGATAGTGCTCTTCCGTCAATTCCTTTATCAGAGCACTGGATGCAGACGAACTGAGCCACAGGGGCATAACCAAAGATTTCTGAGGGTCTAAATCCAGCACCAGTTCCATATTAGACCCCAGAAAAGTGGTCTCGGCATGTCAATCAGTTCAGTGTTGGCCGTGTTGAGTCAAATTAAGCCGCAGGCTCCACTCCTGGTGGTGCCCTTCCGTCAATTCCTTTAAGTTTCAGCTTTGCAGCCATACTTCCCCCGGAACCCAAACACTTTGGTTTCCCGGAAGCTGCCCGCAGAGTCATCGAAGCAACTCCTGCGGATCGCTTGTCGGCATCGTTTATGGTCAGAACTACGACGGTATCTGATCGTCTTCGCGCCTCTAACTTTCGTTCTTGATTAATGAAAACATTCTTGACAAATGCTTTCGCAGTAACTCGTCTTGCGGCGATCCAAGAATTTCACCTCTAACGCCGCAATACGAATTCCCCCGTTTGTCCCTGTTAATCATTACCTCCAGTTCCGAAAACCAACAAAATAGAACCGAGGTCCTATTCCATTATTCCATGCACCATTTTTCAGGCAGCCGAGGCCTGCTTTGAACACTCTAATTTTTTCAAAGTAAACGCGCCGGCCACCCAGGACGCTCAGCGAAGAGCACCCGTGGGAGAGAGCCGGCAGACGGTAGGGCAGTGAACCGGCGCGAGCCGGACCGCCCGCCTGCGCCTGAGATCCAACTACGAGCTTTTTTTTATTTGCAATACTAACAGATGGACTGTGTGAAACTATCAACACACGAAATAATATGAAACCTATGGTGGACAGCCTAAGCAAAGCAATACTGCAAGCAGCCACCGATACCATCCCAAGAGGGGCTAGGAAAAACTATACATATTGGAATCATGAACTGCAGAAAGCTGAGGATGAAGTCTCAAACGCTAGGAACACGGCAGAAAGAGAGAGAGAGAGAGAGAGAGAGAGAGAGAGAGAGAGAGCAATCTATTGAAGGACATATCTCCCTCAAGGCCATCACTGCGAAATACAAAAGAACACTGAACAAAACAACAAGAGACAGTTGGAAAAAAAAACAGAAAGCCTCAATCTAGATAAAGAATTGAACAAACTATGGAAATTAGTCAGAGCCATGAATGACGAAATACCATAAAATAAACAAATTACCATCAAGCAGGGTGACAACATGTTTACTGGAAAAAAAGCAGCAAACACTTTTATAGAAAATTATGTCAGAGCAAACCACATTGATGTCCCTACAGACAGGCATACAGACATAAGTGACGAACAAAAGAGCCACGACAACATCAAGACTGCACCAGAGGAGCACATGATGGCAAAACTAACAATGAATGAAATGAGAACTTTAAAGAAAAAGAAATCGCCCGGAATAGATGGGGTAACAAATGAAATGCTGATGGGGTTGTGCCAAACAGCAAAGAGGAAGTTACTGTCAGTCCTGACAAAGCTGGAAAAGGGGAATTGTACCCCAGGCATGGAAAGATGCTGTACTTATACCAGTACAAAAAAAAAAGAAAAAGATAGAACAGATCGAAATGGATACAGCCCTATCAGTCTACTGAGCTGTGTTGGTAAACTAATGGAGTGTATGATAAACACCAGACTGATGTGGCACCTGGAACAAAAACACATATTAATTCCACAGCAAGCAGGCTTTAGACAACACAGATCCACTGAGGATCAGATCACTCTCATAGCGCAGGAAATAGAGGATGCTTACCAAGAGAAAAAGCATACAGTAGCGGTTTGGGTAGATCTAGAGAAGGCATTTGACAGGGAGTGGAAAGAGGGACTTAAAGTCAAGCTATGAAGAAGTGAAGTTTGTGGGAAAATGTACAGATGGATCAGCCACTACCTCGGAAACAGAACAGCCAGAGTTCAAGTACAAGGGCAGATGAGCAAAAAGGCGACACTGGAGCAAAGAGTACCCCAAGGGGGAGTACTGTCACCCACGCTTTTTGCAAACTTCAAAACCAAGCCATGAGAGTTATAGATTTGCAATACTAACAGATGGACTGTGTGAAACTATCAACACACGAAATAATATGAAACCTATGGTGGACAGCCTAAGCAAAGCAATACTGCAAGCAGCCACCGATACCATCCCAAGAGGGGCTAGGAAAAACTATACATATTGGAATCATGAACTGCAGAAAGCTGAGGATGAAGTCTCAAACGCTAGGAACACGGCAGAAAGAGAGAGAGAGAGAGAGAGAGAGAGAGAGAGAGAGAGCAATCTATTGAAGGACATATCTCCCTCAAGGCCATCACTGCGAAATACAAAAGAACACTGAACAAAACAACAAGAGACAGTTGGAAAAAAAAACAGAAAGCCTCAATCTAGATAAAGAATTGAACAAACTATGGAAATTAGTCAGAGCCATGAATGACGAAATACCATCAAATAAACAAATTACCATCAAGCAGGGTGACAACATGTTTACTGGAAAAAAAGCAGCAAACACTTTTATAGAAAATTATGTCAGAGCAAACCACATTGATGTCCCTACAGACAGGCATACAGACATAAGTGACGAACAAAAGAGCCACGACAACATCAAGACTGCACCAGAGGAGCACATGATGGCAAAACTAACAATGAATGAAATGAGAACTTTAAAGAAAAAGAAATCGCCCGGAATAGATGGGGTAACAAATGAAATGCTGATGGGGTTGTGCCAAACAGCAAAGAGGAAGTTACTGTCAGTCCTGACAAAGCTGGAAAAGGGGAATTGTACCCCAGGCATGGAAAGATGCTGTACTTATACCAGTACAAAAAAAAAAGAAAAAGATAGAACAGATCGAAATGGATACAGCCCTATCAGTCTACTGAGCTGTGTTGGTAAACTAATGGAGTGTATGATAAACACCAGACTGATGTGGCACCTGGAACAAAAACACATATTAATTCCACAGCAAGCAGGCTTTAGACAACACAGATCCACTGAGGATCAGATCACTCTCATAGCGCAGGAAATAGAGGATGCTTACCAAGAGAAAAAGCATACAGTAGCGGTTTGGGTAGATCTAGAGAAGGCATTTGACAGGGAGTGGAAAGAGGGACTTAAAGTCAAGCTATGAAGAAGTGAAGTTTGTGGGAAAATGTACAGATGGATCAGCCACTACCTCGGAAACAGAACAGCCAGAGTTCAAGTACAAGGGCAGATGAGCAAAAAGGCGACACTGGAGCGAAGAGTACCCCAAGGGGGAGTACTGTCACCCACGCTTTTTGCAAACTTCAAAACCAAGCCATGAGAGTTATAGATTTGCAATACTAACAGATGGACTGAGTGAAACTATCAACACACGAAATAATATGAAACCTATGGTGGACAGCCTAAGCAAAGCAATACTGCAAGCAGCCACCGATACCATCCCAAGAGGGGCTAGGAAAAACTATACATATTGGAATCATGAACTGCAGAAAGCTGATGATGAAGTCTCAAACGCTAGGAACACGGCAGAAAGAGAGAGAGAGAGAGAGAGAGAGAGAGAGAGAGAGAGAGAGCAATCTATTGAAGGACATATCTCCCTCAAGGCCATCACTGCGAAATACAAAAGAACACTGAACAAAACAACAAGAGACAGTTGAAAAAAAAAACAGAAAGCCTCAATCTAGATAAAGAATTGAACAAACTATGGAAATTAGTCAGAGCCATGAATGACGAAATACCATAAAATAAACAAATTACCATCAAGCAGGGTGACAACATGTTTACTGGAAAAAAAGCAGCAAACACTTTTATAGAAAATTATGTCAGAGCAAACCACATTGATGTCCCTACAGACAGGCATACAGACATAAGTGACGAACAAAAGAGCCACGACAACATCAAGACTGCACCAGAGGAGCACATGATGGCAAAACTAACAATGAATGAAATGAGAACTTTAAAGAAAAAGAAATCGCCCGGAATAGATGGGGTAACAAATGAAATGCTGATGGGGTTGTGCCAAACAGCAAAGAGGAAGTTACTGTCAGTCCTGACAAAGCTGGAAAAGGGGAATTGTACCCCAGGCATGGAAAGATGCTGTACTTATACCAGTACAAAAAAAAAAAGAAAAAGATAGAACAGATCGAAATGGATACAGCCCTATCAGTCTACTGAGCTGTGTTGGTAAACTAATGGAGTGTATGATAAACACCAGACTGATGTGGCACCTGGAACAAAAACACATATTAATTCCACAGCAAGCAGGCTTTAGACAACACAGATCCACTGAGGATCAGATCACTCTCATAGCGCAGGAAATAGAGGATGCTTACCAAGAGAAAAAGCATACAGTAGCGGTTTGGGTAGATCTAGAGAAGGCATTTGACAGGGAGTGGAAAGAGGGACTTAAAGTCAAGCTATGAAGAAGTGAAGTTTGTGGGAAAATGTACAGATGGATCAGCCACTACCTCGGAAACAGAACAGCCAGAGTTCAAGTACAAGGGCAGATGAGCAAAAAGGCGACACTGGAGCAAAGAGTACCCCAAGGGGGAGTACTGTCACCCACGCTTTTTGCAAACTTCAAAACCAAGCCATGAGAGTTATAGATTTGCAATACTAACAGATGGACTGTGTGAAACTATCAACACACGAAATAATATGAAACCTATGGTGGACAGCCTAAGCAAAGCAATACTGCAAGCAGCCACCGATACCATCCCAAGAGGGGCTAGGAAAAACTATACATATTGGAATCATGAACTGCAGAAAGCTGAGGATGAAGTCTCAAACGCTAGGAACACGGCAGAAAGAGAGAGAGAGAGAGAGAAAGAGAGAGAGAGAGAGCAATCTATTGAAGGACATATCTCCCTCAAGGCCATCACTGCGAAATACAAAAGAACACTGAACAAAACAACAAGAGACAGTTGGAAAAAAAAACAGAAAGCCTCAATCTAGATAAAGAATTGAACAAACTATGTAAATTAGTCAGAGCCATGAATGACGAAATACCATCAAATAAACAAATTACCATCAAGCAGGGTGACAACATGTTTACTGGAAAAAAAGCAGCAAACACGTTTATAGAAAATTATGTCAGAGCAAACCACATTGATGTCCCTACAGACAGGCATACAGACATAAGTGACGAACAAAAGAGCCACGACAACATCAAGACTGCACCAGAGGAGCACATGATGGCAAAACTAACAATGAATGAAATGAGAACTTTAAAGAAAAAGAAATCGCCCGGAATAGATGGGGTAACTAATGAAATGCTGATGGGGTTGTGCCAAACAGCAAAGAGGAAGTTACTGTCAGTCCTGACAAAGCTGGAAAAGGGGAATTGTACCCCAGGCATGGAAAGATGCTGTACTTATACCAGTACAAAAAAAAAAGAAAAAGATAGAACAGATCGAAATGGATACAGCCCTATCAGTCTACTGAGCTGTGTTGGTAAACTAATGGAGTGTATGATAAACACCAGACTGATGTGGCACCTGGAACAAAAACACATATTAATTCCACAGCAAGCAGGCTTTAGACAACACAGATCCACTGAGGATCAGATCACTCTCATAGCGCAGGAAATAGAGGATGCTTACCAAGAGAAAAAGCATACAGTAGCGGTTTGGGTAGATCTAGAGAAGGCATTTGACAGGGAGTGGAAAGAGGGACTTAAAGTCAAGCTATGAAGAAGTGAAGTTTGTGGGAAAATGTACAGATGGATCAGCCACTACCTCGGAAACAGAACAGCCAGAGTTCAAGTACAAGGGCAGATGAGCAAAAAGGCGACACTGGAGCAAAGAGTACCCCAAGGGGGAGTACTGTCACCCACGCTTTTTGCAAACTTCAAAACCAAGCCATGAGAGTTATAACAGGAGGCATGAAGTCAACGCCAATAGCAGAACTTGAAAAGATTACAAATCTGCAATCCATGACCGATAGAAGAGACAGCAGAGCCCAGCAGCAAGCAGAGAAACTAAGACGACTGACAGACCATCCAATGCACCAGAGACTAAATAGATTTGGAAATGGGAAACTAAAGCGGAGAAACTTTGCAGAAATAGCCAAAGCAAAGCTGAGCGAAGACCTTATGAACACCATAACAACACCAAAGCCCATCCCTACTGTACGCAAACCCACCTGGAAGCAGCATCCCCTTATTCCAAAAGGGCAAAAAGGCAGATCCAGCAAACTATAGACATGTGAGCTTAACGAGCATAGTCTGTAAATTGTTAGAGTCAATAATCAAAGAAAACATTGTAATGCATTTAGACAAATTTAATCTAATTAGAAATAGTCAGCATGGGTTTACCAGAGGGAGATCATGCTTAACAAATCTATTAGAATTCATGGAGGAGGTTACCAAAATGTTAGATAAAGGGGAACCAGTGGATGTTATTTATCTGGATTTTGCAAAGGCCTTTGATAGAGTACCTCATCAAAGATTATTTCGAAAATTAAAATCACATGGAATAGGTGGGGAAGTTGCCAAATGGATAGAAAATTGGTAAACGGGAAGAAGGCAAAGGGTGGGTATAAATAAGGAGTACTCTTAGTGGTGTGAAGTGAAAAGTGGAGTGCCACAGGGCTCGGTTATGGGACCAATTTTATTCTTGATATATATAAATGATTTGGACATAGGTATGGGATAGATTTGCTGATGACACAAAACTATGCAGTAGTGTCTCATCTAAAGCAGAAGTGGATATATTGAGGTCGGATTTAGATAAAATTCGAGAATGGTCTGTAATCTGGCAAATGGAGTTTAATGTAGATAAATGTAGTCATCCACATGGGTAGATCCAATATGGAACATAATTACAGAATGGGAGAGAACAATATTAGAAAGATAGATAAAGAAAGGGACCTAGGGGTTATAATAGATCATACATGTAAGGTGAGGGAGCAAGTTCAGGTATAGGAGCAAGGAAGTGATAGTAAAACTGTATAAAGCATTAGTTAGACCTAGATTGGAGTACTGTGTACAGGTGTGGAGTCCTTATCAGAGAGGTATATAGACATGCTGGAGAGAATACAAAAAAGAGCGACAAAGCTGATAGTGGGATTCCAGAATTACAGTTATGAAGAAAGATTAAAAAGAACTGGCCTTCAGTGTCTAGAAGAGAGAAGAACTCGTGGTGACTTAATACAGGTGTATAAGATGATCAGAGGAATGGATAAAGTAGACTATAACAAGTTTTTTAAAGTACAACCACCAACAAAGACAAGAGGGCACAGCTACAAGTTGACTAAGGAGAGGTCCAGATTAGATATTAGGAAGTATTTCTTTAGCCAGAGAGTAGTGAATGCTTGGAATGCATTGCCAAGTGAGGTAGTGGAGGCTGGGATGGTCAATGCATTTAAGAACAGATTGGATGCGTACAGCTTCTAGAGGAAGGTGATGTAAATGGAACTGGTTGTATACAGACTCTGCAGAGTCTTCTAAACCAGTATAAAGACGTTAAGTTAAGTTAAGCATATCATTCCAGAGGTGGTAGAAAATATACCAGGTATTGGAAACAAGAACAGCCAGACTGAAAAAGAAAGAAGAGACATAACCCTGATGTACATAACGAAAAACTACCCAAGCATGGACTGGACCCATGCATACACCGACGGTTCTGTAACAAACACAGCACAGAATGGAGGGGGAGGGGTATTCCTGAGCCTAACAAACGGTAGAAAAATAACACTGTCAGTGGAAACTTGAAAATTCTCAAGCAATTTCAGAGCGGAGGCAGAGGCACTGAAGGCTGCAGTAGAAGCAATGCTGACAGGCGAAAGGAATGAAAGCCAGATAGCCCTGTTTACAGATGCCCTGTCCGTGGTCACAGCACTAAAAAGCTAGAAAAATACTGAATTTAATGATTTAAGAGCAGTACTCTGTCAACTATGCCAGCAGTCCGCACCAAAAAGAGTAGTGGTACAGTGGGTTCCATCCCACTGTAACATTCAAGGCAACGAGGAGGCAGACAGACTGGCAAAAGAAGGTGCAATATTACCAAAACCAGATTCTAGTGTGACCTACAAAGAGTCCAAAAGGTTTATAAGGGCCAGATACATGGCCAAATGAGAAACAGAGCATACTGGCTACTTAAAAACTGATGCCTATTACCAGTTGAACAGAAAAGAGCAGGTCGTGGTCTTCAGACTCCGCATAGGCCACAACAGATTGAGGTACCATATATTCAATAAACTGAAGATAGATGGCACTGACGAATGCACCTGTGGTACAGGGAAAATGATAGCTGAACATCTGCTGCAAAATTTACCGACATACGAGGGTCAGAGAAAGCACATTTGGCCATCACCAGTGCCAACACTAGACAAGCTCTATGGCAGTGTCGACAGCCTCAGGATGACAGCTGTTTTCTTCGAACAAATTCAAGTTGACGTCTGACAGCGTACGAAGAAGAGGAAGAAGGACAGAGTGCAGAACAATGTGGCCGCTATGGAAGTTTATGAGAGTAGTAAAAGAATGAGCAAAGACCACCCCAATAGAAGGCTTGTAGAAAAATTGCAGCAAAAGCAGAGAATAAAACAAAAGTCAGTACTCCACCATGTCAGTGAGATTAAAGACAGATATCACATCCCAGACAAAAGACAAGAAGTACAGAGAGTAATAATAAATTTACCACTACATACATGTTTCAAAATGCCAGAAATTCAAACAAAACTAAGAGATAATACAACAAGAAGTGCTGATCTAGTCAGTTTTATGAGAGCATCACAGAGAACGATTGCCACCTACCCAGAAGAATGGATACGTGTCTATACTGATGGATCTGCTTTTAAAGCCACAATTAAAGCAGGATATGGAGTTTAGAATATCCAGACAGAACATATGATGAGCTGTTTGATACATGTAGGGAGATATGTTCAAATTATCATGCAGAAATATCAGCACTGGATGTAGCTCTGTACCACTTGAGGACTGTATTTGATGTTTTCCCATCAAAAGCCCAAATCATCGTAATCTTTACAGACTCATTATCAGCCCTTCAAGCTCTGGAAGACGGTGGTCATTGTAGGCATGAACTTGCCCAAATATCCCTAGAGGCCAACCAACTTCTCACATCCCATGAATAGTTCTACAATGGATCCCTGGTCACTCAAATACATCGGGCAATGACAAAGCAGACAGACTGGCTAAGAAGGGATCAAGTCAAGAAGAACAATACACACCAACAACCCTAGAAAGAGTCCAATAACTACTGAAGACTGTGAACAAAGAGGCCTGGCTGAATAGATGGGAAATGGGAAATACTTGGAGAAAAATCAACAAACATATGCCCATCCCAAATATAAAAGACAGCATCAGCCTCCTAAAAAGGAGAGACCAAAGCACCATTTCTGACTTCGCCCTCAACATATACAACTTAACAGAATCGAACCAGAACATACCCCAGAGTGCCGGCTGTGCCCACATCCTTATGAAATTGTTGAACATCATCTTTTTGAATGTCTGGCGCATGCCAATGTTAGCAAAATGCTTCTTCCTCCGACACCAGACAAATGGGACACTTTATACGGGACTAAACAACAGCTTACAAACACTTGCAGATACCACTACATGGCATTGGGCCAAAGGGCAGGAGCCCATAGGCTGCTGGATCAATAACCAACAAACCAACCGACACAATAAACAGTGCAAGAAACTAAGTCTAAATATTGGTTATACATAGAACGATGTACATAAGGACAAGAAAGTCGCCGGCTGCATGTGTTATGACGGTAGGAGCAGTGGCCTCGTTAGCGCGTGATGTGTGTACGCGCTGAATCCGGTCACAATATCTGAGAGAGTGTCACGGCTTTTTAATTCTTGGCAGTGTTTCATTTTTGTGTGTTTTTAAATACAATTTTTTGGTATTGATTTTTTTGCCAGCTGTGATCGATCTCACGCTTTGATTACGGGGAGTCGAATAGTTTATGAATTCTTTCCAATAACGGAGATTGATCTGGAAAAGATGCAAAGACCTGGCAACATTATACATTTTTATTTTCTAATGCGAAAGGGACTTCGTTAAATCTCCCTCAACCTTTTCAAAAAGTTAAAATTGTTTCTGACATTCTGTAAATGGCTGCAGCTACATATGAGACACGCTTTTCAGAGCTGGAAGTTGTGTATAACTATCGCTTTTCAGAGCTGGAAGTTGTGTATAACTATCGCTTTTCAGAGCTTGAAGTTGTGTATAACTATCGCTTTTCAGAGCTGGAAGTTGTGTATAACTATCGCTTTTCAGAGCTGGAAGTTGTGTATAACTATCGCTTTTCAGAGCTGGAAGTTGTGTTTAACTATCGCTTTTCAGAGCTGGAAGTTGTGTATAACTATCGCTTTTCAGAGCTGGAAGTTGTGTATAACTCGCTTTTCAGAGCCGGAAGTTGTGTATAACTATCGCTTTTCAGAGCTGGAAGTTGTGTATAACTATCGCTTTTCAGAGCTGGAAGTTGTGTATAACTATCGCTTTTCAGAGCTGAAAGTTGTGTATAACTATCGTTTTTCAGAGCCGGAAGTTGTGTATAACTATCGCTTTTCAGAGCTGGAAGTTGTGTATAACTATCGCTTTTCAGAGCTGGAAGTTGTGTATAACTATCGCTTTTCAGAGCTGGAAGTTGTGTATAACTATCGCTTTTCAGTGCCGAAAGTTGTGTATAACTATCGCTTTTCAGAGCTGGAAGTTGTGTATAACTATCGCTTTTCAGAGCTGGACGTTGTGTATAACTATCGCTTTTCAGAGCTGGAAGTTGTGTATAACTATTGCTTTTCAGAGCTGGAAGTTGTGTATAACTATCGCTTTTCAGAGCTGGAAGTTGTGTATAACTATTTGCTTTCTTCGAGTTTTTCCAATCTTGCCGCATAGTCAATTGAAAGTGAATTAGGCAAAGACATTGATTTTGATGCATGGAGTCATCGACAAGTTGGCAGCTATGAAGGCCAGGAAAGGAAAGTCTTCATTTAATCGAGGTCTACCTTTGGCGTTTGTATTAAAGAATTATTAAGAAATATGTGTGTTTTGGTACATGAGGGGGTCCATGCTTTGGGGGTGGGGATGCTGGGATGGAACACCATGAGTAACACCAACAGCCACATATCAGTGTTAGCGATGCATATTGATAATTTTAGGCTAAGCTGAGTCATGAACATGAAAGGACAGAATCGTTCACATATTCTAATAATATAAATCCAGTCAGGGAAGGCCGGTCTAATTTGTGGCTATTGGCTGCGAGAAATAATAGCGTGTTAATGACAGTTTCCTAGCTTCCAATTGACCTGATTCCTACGCTTATTTAGGCTGGAAGTAATCAGCTTACCTTTCCAATAGTAACTAATTAATTCATTTCGCCGCTTTGCGCGTTTGTTAACCTGTCACTACGCTCGGGGATTCCGTGGTGAAGTGGTTAAGCCGTCGGCCTCGTGATCAGGTGTTGTGACTCCGGACTCCGCCGTCTTTTACATGGGTGCTTGATGCGGAGTCCCCTGCATCTCGTAGTCACCTCCTAGTCGTCTTGTCCTTGACTTGCCACTGGGGTCGGTCGGCACGAGACGAGAGAGTGAGTATAAAAAGTAGTGCAGTTAATTCTTATTAAAAATAGCGCTAGCAAAATTAATTATGTATCATCGCCTACGATGGACGGCGGCCTTTGCCTTTGCCTTTTACTGCGCTGAAACCAAAATGAATATTACAATTTAAATTTATAATTTATTTCACATATGTTTTATGTACAGGGACGTCTTCTATAATTCTTCACAAAACATTTGGGATAGCTCAGCCTGTTATGTGTATTCTAACGGTTCGCTACTGCATATCAGAAGAAGATATTGAAAAAAGAAAAACATAACTATACCAGGCAACCATCAGAACGGACGACGGAAGAAATGTAATGGGTAAAAAAACAAAACAGAATGGCGCTGATGAGAGCGGGTTTCCAGAAAATAAGAAATACGCTAACGACCAGGTTCCTGCCAATGGCTTGGCTGACTTGGCTTGGCTGACTTGGCTTGGCTTCGTTCGTTCTTAATCTCCCGCTACCAAACCCTGAAAGGGCTTAAGTAGCAGAATGTAGTCTAGAAAACGGAATGCGTTGTGTCGTAGTTTACAGCTTCACTGCGATATTTGCACCTTTCGGTACAACACATCCGACTTCAGCAAGCATTTTTTGAGTACCGGGTTAGCATTCCCTCTTCGATCCCTTCTCCTTAGCCAGTCTGCCTTGCTTCAGCCTGTTATCCAGGATCACCACGTGGAGGTGTAGAAGGGTTCGGGCAACTCTGGTTCGCTGTCCCTGACGCTAGCAGTCAGCTATGGGTCGCTGTCCCTGACGCTAGCAGCCAGCTATGGGTCGCTGACCGCTGCGGGCTCATGCGCTGATCAGCATCTTGATTCCAGTTCCTGCCAATGAACGTGAAATGGAGAAAACCTTGTGTTCGAATGTTTGTCTGAAGACGATATAACTCGCTAACGAAATTATAAATAAAGCTGCAATTTTTACGTAACATTCGGGAGGACGACCCGAGACACCGAATGTTTGGACATCAGGTACACAATACAAGACTCAAATCCAGACATAAGTTCCAGAAATCAACAAGGCTGATAGAGACACGCCATGCAAGTCGCCATATTGAAAGATGTCATGAATTGATGCAGGCCCCAGAAATCGAACGTCGGCAAGAACCTGCGCCCAGATATCGTCTACCATACACAGTATGAAGTCAACAAGCAGATTCCCAACCGGTGTATTACGGTGCATGCGAAAAATGAAGGGATGTGGGATACACAGATGATGACACATGTGGGACCGGCGCAATACAGGGCCGAGCGTGTAGCTAAGTTGAACCAGCAGTTTGACTCGATTTGTTTGTCAATAAATTAGCGATGTAGGTCGATATGCGGATCGTTAGGCCATGGCGTGGGGATATAACAGCACACAGAAACAGACCTGAACTCCCTGACAGCCGCTAACTGGAGACCAGATACTCTGGTACCTGGTTTGTCGATGTGCCAGTCCATTCTTGGCCTGTGTGAATATTTCCTAGTCTTACTTACTTAGTCGGTCCTTTTCTACCGTGAGGTTTAGAGGTTTTCCAGAGAGAACGCCACACTGCTTTATCCACCGTCTTTTTCCTGGCCTCTTTCCAATCCATCAATCGATCACTTAGAGAGTTTCGTATGTTGTCTTCCCGACGTACTTTGGGACGTCCTGTGGGGTTGTGTCCTTGACTTTTTATCTCCCCTGACCGATTTGGTTTCCGATCTTCTTCCATTCTACAGACATGGCCAAACCAGTTGGGACTGCTTCACTCGTGTCTACAGACATGGCCAAACCAGTTGGGACTGCTCCACTCGTGTCTACAGACATGGCCAAACCAGTTGGGACTGCTCCACTCGTGTATGTAGGATATTTTCTAGTCACGCCACAATAAATGTATCTGTCTGCGAACAGAATGAAGGGCAGAATTATCATCGAGTTCATCATGTGTACTCGACGGTTGAAATACGACACAGTGTAACCGAAGACTTTGCCACGATAATCGAAGAGAAAGCACATTACAAATAACATTAACTAGAGGGGACGGCGTGGCCTAGTGGTTAAGTGGCACGGCTCACAACCAGAAGGTGCTGGGTTCGATCCCCATCACAGCACCGGCCGTTACCCCGGGGAAGCAAACCCTTAGAAAATGCAGGAGGAAGCAGACCCTTACATAAAATGAATGCTGAAGTCGGATGCACTGGGCCGACAGGCGCAAAATAAAAACCACAGTGTAACGCACACACGCCTTGGGGAATAGATAAATAAGGCGAACGCAAAAAAAACAAAAAAACAAAACAAACAAACAAAAAACCATTAACTAGTTCATCCAAATAAAACGCCAATTCATAGTTCTCCTCTTGAGTTTTAGTATAGCTCTTTGGGATAAAATTAGTTACTCTTAAATACATTTCATGTCTATGTCAGCTAAACTGTACCAAGTAGTTAATGTGCCCACTTGCTATCGTTCTACAGAGAATATGTGACCTGAGTGGCTGGAAGGATGGCAGCGACAAATTTGTGAAGGCCAAGCGTGTCTTTGCTGACATTTGGCGCTATCTACAGGACGACAGTGACACAAACCTTGACGGCAAAGTCACTGCCGACGAATGGGTAACCAATGTCTAGAGCAGAATCCATTATATTATATTGTCTGTCAAGTTATGGCGCCAGATATTATGGACAACTGTTCTCTTCTCTCATATGTCAAAACTGCAACCGTTGTTATTTTCAATCCGTGTTTCTATAGTTTCCTTAATACCGTGTATCTATTATTTGCTTGGTACTCCTCTCGCTCTGAAGTCCATATTTGGTTTTACAGACACAAGCGGCTGATAGGCTTGGATCTATTCTTGTCAACCGTTTAACACCATTTAATTTTCTGCCCGTCTGTCTGCCTGTCTATCTATCCGTCCGTCTGTCTATCTATCGGTCCGTCTGTCATCTGTCCGTCCGTCTGTCTATCTGTCCGTCCGTCTGTCTATCTGTCCGTCCGTCTGTGTATCTGTCCGTCCGTCTGTGTATCTGTCTGTCCGTCTGTCTATCTGTCCGTCCGTCTATCTATCTGTCCGCCTGTCTGTCTATCTGTCCGTCCGTCTGTCTATCTGCCCATCTGTCTACCTGTCTATCTGTCCGTCCGTTTGTAAACACCATGACTAGCGTTGGCCCTACTTTCGATCAGATCTCAAAGTTCATAGCTTTTTGCCTCTGTTAGTGACCATAGTCGCTGTCCCACCAGAAGTATGTAATTTAACATTTTAAGACTTTTCGTTCCTCTACATTAGTCACAGTCAATTTTGACATTGATAAAATATAGTTGTTTATTTGCCTGTGTGTCTCTATTGTAAAATGCTTAGATGTCCTAGTCGGGATGAGAGTCGGCGTTTCACCAAATTTGCTCCATGGACTCCTGCATTACTTTATTTCTGTGAACCAGGGATAGTTAGATACATGCTCGCTTTGACGACCCCACGATTGAAATGCACATTTCTACCAATGACCAGCGGTGGTTAGAATTCATGCTACAAGATTCTCCACATCGTTATTCTGTCCGCCCCCCCCCCCCCCCACCCATTCTGATGATCTGGCAATTCAATGCTAAATTTGGATAATCCCATCATTACTGGGACGGAAGGGTAGGGGAGGGGTCTTGGGGTACATGGCACAGGATACTGCAACAGTAATGGCCAACTATTGCTGAACTTCTGTGCCTTTCATGACCTCAGCATCACATGTTTCGTCTGCTCACCCGAAAAAATATGGTGTATGCACCCTCGATCTAAACTGCCATATCTCATCGATGAATGCTGGGCAGACCACAGACTCACTGTCTGCAAGTTTAATATTCATTTGGAGCATATTTCCGTCTTTGCGGACGAAAGTCTGTAAATAGCTTTATAATGTCCAAGCTACAAAGCACGTGCACTGACCTGAGCGATCGTCTGGCCAGAGATAAGTCCCCATTGTAGAAAATAGATGGGCCTTTTATAGAGGTGACATTAACCTCTCTGCAACGGAGTGTTTGGGACATGCGTCTTGAAGGAGTAATAATTGGTTCGATTAAAACAACGCAGCTGTCAAGCTCTTGCTGAATGAAAACACCATCGGTTCTTCTGATTGTTCTAAAGCAACACCTTCTCATCTTTCAGGAGGACTGAATTCTGCAGCAGACGTGTGTTGGAATGCGTCCGGTAAAGATTTTTTTTTCTTCTTTTTTTGCGATCGCCTTAATTCTCTATTCCCCAAGGCGTTGCACTGTGGTTTTTATGTTGCGCCTGTCGGCCCAGTGCATCCGACTTCATTTTATGTAAGGGTCTGCTTCCTCCTGCATTTTCTAAGGGTTTGCTTCCCCGGTTTAACGGCCGGTGCTGTGGTGGGGATCGAACCCAGCACCTACTGGTTGTGAGCCGTGACACTTAACCACTAGCCCACGCCGTTCCCACCGGTAAAGATTTAAGAACCTCGATGACTGAGTTATTTTCAACGATGCCAGGCCTTCTGTAACTTATAAATATCAGCGAAATGTGTTGTCTGATCGCTGTAAAGACCAATCCTGGAACGGCATACGCTGCCACATTCAGGTTACACAGGTGTTGGACCGGCTGTTGAATCGTCGCGCGTTTTGTATTGTCAGACAGGACGTTTGTACTGAGCCTCCGTGATGGCTGTACTCTCTGTGATCTGAGCACTTTCGGTGAGACTAGCCGATCAGGTCGTACGGGTTTGTGCAGGCATCTTCCAGCAGGTGACGTCAATATTGCAGCTTGTCAAGCCTTTGTGTCCATGTATCTATTCTTCTGCCCTCCTGGTGAGCATCTGCCTCCTTTGAGCTCACAGTATAACAGATAATTAAGTATGCGCTTACCTGGCATGCGAACAGCTTGTACCGTTCACCTTAGCGAAGTCAGTTTCAGAAATGCATAAATGCTTAGTTTGTTAGATTTTCTAAGAATTTCAGAGTTAAGCCCCTTGTCCTGGCCACCTGATCCTGGGCACACTTCTGCTCTGTACTGTCCATGTTTCCCAGACATGTAGCAGAGTGGACATCACAACATCACGACACACCCTTACCTTAGTGTCAACACTTTTGCCTTGTCAATTCCAGACAGTTTGGTGTACTTAGCCACAGTCCTAACGACTTCACCACTTACTCAATGCCATACGAGGACATCACGATTAAAACAAAACGAAGAAAATAAACTGGTAATGACCAGTTGAGCTGATCAAGTAAACTACTGTTTTCAGGTCAGGTCATCCCGTAACCGGTGAAATCGTTGGGGCATACATACAGACATCCTCACAACGCCACGCCACCCCTCTCTGTCAGATGCCGCTGCCTGTGACTCTTCTGGTCGGAGATTGGTCCATTCTTTTATGTTGTCCTCCCATCTCTTTTTGGGACGGCCTCTTCGTCGTTTGCCTTGCACCTTTCCGTGGAGGATTGTATTTGCAAGACCATTGATCCCGATATGTGACCGTACCTAGCGAGTTTCTTTCTTTTGACAGTTGCCAAGAAGTCTTCAAAAGGCCCTATTGCTGTTGTAATTCTATCTCGTATTTCCTCATTTGTAACTCGATCTTTGTACGTGGCGTTTAAAAGTCTTCGGAAACATTTAATCTCCAAGGCCTGTATCCTTCGTTGAAGGTCAGCTGCAACTGTCCATGTCTCACAAGCATAGAGGAATATTGACAGGACCAGTGTGCGCATTACACTGTTTTAGTACACATAAAAACATGTTAGATAATGTATAACTAGAGGTCTAGTCTTTGGAAGGATCGCTGACACCTCATTCAGTGTGTTCTGGTTAATCTTTCCCTGAGCAGGTAAGAATGTGGCAAAGACTCAACAAAGAACATTTATCAAGGAAAAAAGATAAACATTCTGAAGACAAAGATGATGCTATTCCCGACTGGTTTCAGCGATATATTGAATACAAGTTTGATCTGTTTGACAGAACAGGTGAGGAGTCTTCTTCTTCTTCTTCTTCTTCTTCTTCTTCTTCTTCTTCTTCTTCTTCGGCTTCTTCTTCTTTCTTCTTCTTCTTCTTCTTCTTTTTCTTTTTTCTTCTTCTTCTTCTTCTTCTTCTTCTTCTTCTTCTTCTTCTTCTTTCTTCTTCTTCTTCTTCTTCTTCTTCTACTTCTTCTGCTTCTTTTTCTTTCTTCTTCTTCTTCTTTCTTTTTTCTTCTTCTTCTTCTTCCTTCTTCTTCTTCTTCATCTTCTTCTTCTTCATCTTATTCTTCTTTGATCAACTGATTCTATGCTTCGAACCCGATGAGGTTCGCGAAGGAGACTATGGCATCATCCGTCTCCGCCACAGCTTTCCGTGCATGGTCGCGTCCAAGGGTCACGCTGCTTCTCGTTGGGCTGCTGACCAGCGCAGTCTTGAAGGATATGTTCTGTTTGCTTGGGTGCTTCACAATCGAATGTGACAGTGTCTTTAAGACCCATTCTGGGTAAGTGGACCTTGATTTTAAAATCTCCCGTTCCTAGTCTGGAAAGGATTGTCTGCAAAGCGTGTCTATGCTGTCATTTCTTGGCTTGCATTCTTTGTGTTGGTCTCTCTATTCCGTCCTATTGGGTCGTTTGGCTTGACTTGGCTTCGTTCGTTCTCAATATCTCGCTACCAAGCCCTGACATGGGCCTAAGTAGCAGAATGAAGTCCAGAGAACGGAATGCGTTGTATCGTAGTTTACAGCTTGACTGCGATATTTGCACCTTCCGGTCCAACACATCCAACTTTAGCAAGCATTTTTTAGTACCGGGTTAGCATCGCCTCTTCGATCCCTTCTCCTTAGCCAGTCTGCCCTGCTGCAGCCCGTTATCCAGGATCACCGCTAGGAGGTATAGAAGGATCTTGGCAGCTCTGGGTCGCTGTCCTTGACGCTAGAAGTCAGCTCTGGTTCGCTGTCCTTGACGCTAGAAGTCAGCTATGGGTCGCTGACCGCTGCGGCTGATGCGCTGCTCCAGTGAGTCGTTTGATGAGTGTCTTTGCTTCTTTATAGCTCTGTGGATGGGAAGTCTACGTGCCACCACTTCCGGATTCTTCGAGCTCTTCTGTATTCTCGTTTTCAGTGATCCCAGAGTGGACCGGGGTCCATTGTAAGACTAAATCTGTGTTTTGAGACAGCAATCCTATGTTGTATTTTATTTCATGTGAGAGTCCATCTTGTTTGGGGCTTAAAATTACTTGGAGTACACTCCTGGAGTCTTTTAGAATGACCATTTTCCTTGTAGTTATGTTTTGGCTGTTAAGAATCTGAATTGATGCATGGACAGCTCTTGCTTCAGCTCTGAAATTGGAACAGGTCCCACCTGCTGTTATGGAGTGATTTTATTTGTCGCGATTGGAGTGTTCTATGTAGATTCCACTGCCTCCCATTTTATCACTCACCGAGATAGATCCATCTGTGTACACGTGGGTCAAGGAGTTGCTAGGGTACTGTCTCTTGAGCTTCTGTAGAACGTGTGTCCAAGAGTTGCTAGGGTACTGTCTCTTGAGCTTCTGTAGAATGTGGATTTTTTTGTTCTGTTGCTGACTGCTCACTTTTCTTCGTTAGCCCTGGAACCTCCAAGATTATTTTCGACCGGTCCTGACTCTGTGTCTGGGGTTCTGGAATGCGTGTTTCACTCTTTTTGGTTTCAGCTTCAATGATGTCTGCGTGTTTTCTGTGGATTCCTCTGGCCAGATGGTTGGGGCTTACCCTTACTGGTCTGTTGTTTGTTTTGTTCTCTCTTGGAACTTTTGGTGTAGAGGATGATCAGGTAGACGCTTTAGTTTTTCAAACTGAGTAAGGAATTTGTATTCTCTCCTTCATTCAAGGGGCTCAATATTTGCTATTCTTCCCAGCTCTGTGATTGGAGTACTTTTCAATGCCCAATGGTAATTCTGAGACCCATATTTTGGACTAGTTTTCGTATGTTTGTGTTAGCCGAATGTTGACCAAGTGCTAGAAGCATATTCCATAATTAGTCTGATTGCATCAGTGTAGACTTGCTTGAGTTGTAACTTAACTTAACTTAACTTAACTTAACTTAACTTAGTTTAACTTATCTTAACTTAACTTAACGTTTTTATCCTGGTTTAGAAGACTCATCAGAGTCTGTAGACAACCAGTTACATTAGCATTACCTTGATCTAAAAGCTATACACATCCAATCTTTGCTTAAATGCATTAACTGTCCCTGCCTCCAATACCTCCTGGGACAATGCATTCCAAGCATTCACCAATCTCTGGCTAAAAAAATATTGTCTAATATCTAATCTGGACCTCTTTTTAGTTAATTTGTATATGTGTCCTTTTGTTCTCGGTGGTTGTATTTTGAAGAAAAAAAACTTGTTATAGTCTAATTTATCCATTCCTCTGATCATCTTATTAACCTGTATTGTCACCTCGAATTATTCACTTTTCTAGACACTGTAGGCCGGTTTTTCTGAGTCTTTCCTCATAACTGTAATTCTGAAATCCCACTATCCGTTTTGTCGCTCTTCTTTGTATCCTTTCCAGCATGTTGATATCCCCTCTATGATAAGAACTTCACACCTGTACACAGTACTCCAATCTAGGTCTAATTTATGCTTTATACAGGTTAACAATAACTTCATTACTCCTATGTTTAATATTTCTTTTTATCATACCTAACATTGCATTTGCCGTATTCACTGCTACCTGGACTTGCTCACTTTTCATGTGGGCTCTATTGTAACCATTAGGTCCCTTTCCTTATCTATCATACTAATATTGTTTTTCGCCCATTCTGTAATTATGTTCCATATTGGATCTACCCATGTGGATTAGAGAAGAATCGGAGGAAAGAAAACAGGCACAAAATTAAGAAAGTAACTAGTCCAGATGGAAAACAGCAACACGTATAAGTCATCGAGTAGAGTGAATTCCAGGCAAATGCCTGACGGCATTCATAATGAATTAAAACATCAGAGCAATGTTAGACAAGCAGCCGGTTCAGCGCCATCTTTGCTGCTCTTGTAGAAGGTATGATGTCGGGAAAGGTAGAGGCAGACAAAGATCGATATGGTGCCAAGATGTCAAGGAATGTTTGGGCAAGACAAATATATTATCTACGTAACTGGAGCTTAGTGTGTTCACTCAGCGACGTATACATAGAAACACACATGTACACATACACAGCTTTGTACATACACAGCTTTGTACATATACAGCTTTGTACATACACAGTTTTGTACATACACAGTTTTGTACATACACAGCTTTGTACATACACAAATACATAAACGCTAAATATGTATGTTCTATCGCGGAATTAGTGTTACAGAGTCTACCGAGATGTGACACAACTGAGTAGAACACATCAGTGCAGGGTTGTGTATTAGAAAGATAGAGAAGGACAGGGACTTAGGGGTTATAATAGATTATACAGGTAAGGTGAGGGAGCAAGTTCAGAAAGCAGTAAAAAGGGCAAATGCAATGTTAGGTATGATAAAAAGAAATATTAAACATAGGAGCAAGGAAGTGATCTTCAAACTGTATAAAGCTTTAGTTAAACCTAGATTGGAGTACTGTGTACAGGTGGGGAGTCCTTATCATAGAAGGGATATAAACATGCTGGAAAGAATACAAAAAAGAGCGACATAGCTGATAGTGGGATTCCAGAATTACAGTTATTAGGAAAGACTCAGAAAAACCGGCCTACAGTGTCTAGTAGAGAGAAGAATTCGTGGTGACTTAATACAGGTTTATAAGATGATCAGAGGAATTGATAAATTAGACTATAACAAGTTTTTTAAAAAATACAGCCACCCACAATAACAAGAGGGCATAGCTACAAGTTGATTAAAAAGAGGTCCAGATTAGATATTAGGAAATATTGTTTTAGTCAGAGAGTGGTGAATGCTTGGAATGCATTGCCAGGGGAGGTAGTGGAAGCAGGGACAGTTAATGCATTTAAGAATAAATTAGATGCGCATAGCTTTTAGAGCAAGGTGATGTAAATGAAACTGGTTGTATACAGACTCTGCAGGGTCTTCTAAACCAGTATAAAGACGTTGAGTTATAAGAATCGCGTTAGTGGAACACATCCAGTACCGAAATCGTTGGCAACGTGATATATATTTGGTTTATTATAACATTATCGCATAATTAAATACACACACGTATTTAGGCATGCATCTAATCCTTGATGGCTTCCGCACTTTCAGGAGATGGCGTTATAGACATTGATGAGTTTGAGTACGTGCTAGGAGACTTTGGAGTGTCACCCAAAGATGCCAGAACGGCTTTCCTGCTGTTTTCTGGGGTAAGTTGATGTTTCTGGACATGGTCCACCTCTTGGTATCCTTTTGGAGTAAGTATTTGTTTCAGGACATGGCCAAGTTCCTGCTGCTTTCTGGGGTAAGTTGATGTTTCAGGACATGGCCCAGTTCCTGCTGTTTTCTGGGGTAAGTTGATGTTTCTGGACATGGTCCACCTCTTGGTATCCTTTTGGAGTAAGTATTTGTTTCAGGACATGGCCAAGTTCCTGCTGCTTTCTGGGGTAAGTTGATGTTTCAGGACATGGCCCAGTTCCTACTATTTCTGGGTAAGTTGATGTTTCAGGATATGGCCCAGTTCCTGCTGCTTTCTGAGGTAAGTTGATGTTTCTTGACATGGTCCACCTCTTGGTATCCTTTTGGAGTAAGTATTTGTTTCAGGACATGGCCAAGTTCCTGCTGCTTTCTGGGGTAAGTTGATGTTTCAGGGCATGGCCCAGTTCCTACTATTTCTGGGTAATATATGTTTTAGGACATGGCCCAGTTCCTGCTGCTTTCTGGGGTAAAATGATGTTTCACGACATTACCCAGTTTTTTTCTGTTCTCTGGAGTTTGATGTTTCTAGACATTGCCCAGTTTTGACTGCTTTTTGCGGTAAATTGATGTTTCAGGACATTATCCAATCACTGCTGCTCTCTCGGGCAAGTTAATGTCTGAGCACATCACTCATTTCCTGCTGTTCTCTTGAGTAAATTGATGTTGAAGACAATCGCCCAGTTCCTGCTGTTCTTTAGGGTAAGTTGATGTTTAAGACAATCGCCCAGTTCTTTTACGGTAAGTTGATGTTTAAGAAAATTGGTCAATTCTTGGAGGTAAGTTGATGTTTAAGACAATCTCCCAATTCTTTGAGGTAAGTTGATGTTTAAGAAAATCGCCCAAATCTTTGAAGTAAGTTGATGTTTAAGACAATCTCCGAATTCTTGGAGGTAAGTTGATGTTTAAGGCAATCGCCCAATTCTTTGAGGTAAGTTGATGTTTAAGAAAATCGCCCACATCTTTGAAGTAAGTTGATGTTTAAGGCAATCGCCCAGTTTCTGCTGTTCTCTGGCTCTTGGCTAAATTGATGTGGCTATGAGAGTGCGAGTAAAGAGCTCGTGACGAATCTGTTCCGGCGGTGAGTGGGGGAACGAGGGGAAGGGGGTGGGGAGTAGTGAGAGGCGAGTGCGATGTGGTTTGAGGGGGCAGGATGTCCTCTACAATAAGTCAAGTGTAAGGTTTCGGGGAATGAGGCTGCAAAAAAGTCCAGTGTTGGAGGAATGGATCTGCCACAAGTCCTGTGGAGAGCTCACACCAGGCTGTGTGGGGGTCAGCTACGAGATTTTTGAATTGGGTGTTATCAACGAGTGGGTGTTATCAACGAGTGGGTGTTATCAATGGGTGGGTGTTATCAATGGGTGGGTGTTATCAATGAGTGGGGGTTATCAACGAGTGGGTGTTATCAACGAGTGGGTGTTATCAATGGGTGGGTGTTATCAACGAGTGGGTGTTATCAACGAGTGTGTGTTATCAACGAGTGGGTGTTATCAACGAGTGGGTGTTATCAATGGGTGGGTGTTATCAATGGGTGTTATCAATGGGTGGGTGTTATCAACGAGTGGGTGTTATCAACGAGTGAGTGTAATCATTGGGTGGGTGTTATCAATGGGTGTTATCAATGGGTGTTATCAATGAATGGGTGTTACCAACAAGTGGGTGTTATCAACGAGTGGGTGTTATCAACGAGTGGGTGTTATCAACGAGTGGGTGTTATCAATGGGTGGGTGTTATCAATGGGTGGGTGTTACCAACGAGTGGGTGTTATCAACGAGTGGGTGTTATCAACGAGTGTGTGTTATCAACGAGTGGGTGTTATCAACGAGTGGGTGTTAACAACCAGTGGGTATTATCAATGGGTGGGTGTTATCAATGGGTGGGTGTTATCAACGAGTAGGTGTTATCAACAAGTGGGTGTTATCAATGGGTGGGTGTTATCAATGGGTGTTATCAATGGGTGTTATCAATGAGTGGGTGTTACCAACAAGTGGGTGTTATCAACGAGTGGGTGTGGGAGGACAGAAGTCCATACACAAAAATTCAGATTTTAAAATGTCGTTTTAGTGCAAAGATTTGTTAAATGTATATTTGTGTGGGGCTGCAAGATGGCGACTGCTGTTTATGTGGCCCTGCAAGATGGCGACCGCTGTTTGTGTGGCCCTGCAAGATGGCGACCGCTGTAAATTAATATTGACTTCAGGAGGAGCTCACAATTTGGTTTTCTCCATATCCACCAAAACTGGCAGTGTGCATTTTTTTTCTTGCCTGGAGAGCATCTGGTTTAACTAATAGAAACCCTTTACAGGGGGGCAGCAAGCAGCTGTCAGAATACATGGTTTAACCTCAGATTGGTTTGAGATACACAAGGGGGAAAGACTGGGCGGCATTCTTTCACCATACCTGTTGGATATATGCAGAAACATTATCAGGAATCTTAAGGCAGATCCAATTTCTTCAGACTTTGATCCTTTCACAATAGGAGGAAAGGAGATTCTGGAAATACGATATGTCGACTAAACAGTTTAGCTCTCGAACAGTGCCAAGGGCCTGGAACAAATAATGACATCAGTCCAGAAACATAATGAAGCCAAGAATCTCTACCTGAATACAAAGAAAACAAATATAATGACAAGTGATAAAACAAAACTCATAAAATCGAGAAAGCTGGCAAAGAGATTGAGAATGTTTCACATTTTGAATATCTGGGATCAATATGGAACAACAATGGAGACTGTACAAGGGAAGTAAGAAGACGACTGGCTGTGGCAATGCATAAGATAAGGAGTATGCAGAACCTATGGCATAATACAAACAAAGAACGAACACTAAAGATTCTAAGAACATGCATTTTTCCTATGGCAACCTATGGATGTGAAACATGAACAAGCTAGCATATCCTATATTCTTTGTATCTCGAAAAACCAAGTTAGTACATCCTATATTCTTTGTATCCCGAGAAACCAAGCTAGCATATCCTATATTCTTTGTATCCTATTTAGTCTTTTTTCCAGAGCTTCTCGACAAACACGTTTGCCTTGCTACTACACACTCGCCAGGCTTGTGATCCGTGTGAATATTATCCATGAGTTGGAAGGTCTTCTGCACACAGCTAGTGGCGTCTAACACAGCTAACACACAGCTAGTGAAGTCTAACACAGCTAACACATAGCTAGTGGAGTCTAACACAGCTAACACACAGCTAGTGGAGTCTAACACAGCTACCACACAGCTGGTGGAGTCTAACACAGCTACCACACAGCTGGTGGAGTCTAACAAAGCTAGGACACAGCTAGTGGAGTCTAACACACCTAACACACAACTGGTAGAGTCTAACACAGCTAACACACAGCTGGTAGAGTCTAACACAGCTAACACACAGCTGGTAGAGTCTAACACAGCTAACACACAGCTGGTGGTGTCTAACACAGCTAACACACAGCTAGTGGAGTCTAACACGCTAACACAGCTAGTGGAGTCTAACACGCTAACAAACAGCTAGTGGAGTCTAACACAGCTAACACACAGCTGGTGGAGTCTAACACGCTAACACACAACCGGTAGAGTCTAACACAACTAACACACAGCTGGTAGAGTCTAACACGCTAACACACAGCTAGTGGAGTCTAACACAGCTAACACACAGCTAGTGGAGTCTAACACGCTAACACACCTAGTGGAGTCTAACACGCTAACACACAGCTAGTGGAGTCTAACACAGCTAACACACAGCTGGTGGAGTCTAACACGCTAACACACATCTAGTGGAGTCTAACACGCTAACACAGCTAGTGGAGTCTAACACGCTAACACACAGCTAGTGGAGTCTAACACAGCTAACACACAGCTGGTGGAGTCTAACACGCTAACACACATCTAGTGGAGTCTAACACAGCTAACACACAGCTAGTGGAGTCTAACACAGCTAACACACAGCTGGTGGAGTCTAACAAAGCTAGCACACAGCTAGTGGAGTCTAACACAGCTAATACACAGCTGGTAGAGTCTAACACAACTAACACACAGCTGGTAAAGTCTAACAGAAAACACACAGCTGGTGGAGTCTAACACAGCTAACACACAGCTAGTGGAGTCTAACACGCTAACACACAGCTAGTGCAGTCTAACACAGCTAACACACAGCTGGTGGAGTCTAACACGCTAACACACAGCTAGTGGAGTCTAACACAGCTAACACACAGCTAGTGGAGTCTAACACAGCTAACATACAGCTGGTGGAATCTGACACAGCTAACACAAAGCTGGTGGAGTCTCACACAGCTAACACACAGCTGGTGGAGTCTAACAAAGCTAGCACACAGCTAGTGGAGTCTAACACAGCTAACACACAGCTGGTGGAGTCTAACACGCTAACACACAGCTAGTGGAGTCTAACACGCTAACACACAGCTAGTGGAGTCTAACACAGCTAACATACAGCTGGTGGAGTCTAACACGCTAACACACAACCGGTAGAGTCTAACACAACTAACACACAGCTGGTAGAGTCTAACACGCTAACACACAGCTAGTGGAGTCTAACACAGCTAACACACAGCTAGTGGAGTCTAACACGCTAACACACCTAGTGGAGTCTAACACGCTAACACACAGCTAGTGGAGTCTAACACAGCTAACACACAGCTGGTGGAGTCTAACACGCTAACACACATCTAGTGGAGTCTAACACGCTAACACAGCTAGTGGAGTCTAACACGCTAACACACAGCTAGTGGAGTCTAACACAGCTAACACACAGCTGGTGGAGTCTAACACGCTAACACACATCTAGTGGAGTCTAACACAGCTAACACACAGCTAGTGGAGTCTAACACAGCTAACACACAGCTGGTGGAGTCTAACAAAGCTAGCACACAGCTAGTGGAGTCTAACACAGCTAATACACAGCTGGTAGAGTCTAACACAACTAACACACAGCTGGTAAAGTCTAACAGAAAACACACAGCTGGTGGAGTCTAACACAGCTAACACACAGCTAGTGGAGTCTAACACGCTAACACACAGCTAGTGCAGTCTAACACAGCTAACACACAGCTGGTGGAGTCTAACACGCTAACACACAGCTAGTGGAGTCTAACACAGCTAACACACAGCTAGTGGAGTCTAACACAGCTAACATACAGCTGGTGGAATCTGACACAGCTAACACAAAGCTGGTGGAGTCTCACACAGCTAACACACAGCTGGTGGAGTCTAACAAAGCTAGCACACAGCTAGTGGAGTCTAACACAGCTAACACACAGCTGGTGGAGTCTAACACGCTAACACACAGCTAGTGGAGTCTAACACGCTAACACACAGCTAGTGGAGTCTAACACAGCTAACATACAGCTGGTGGAGTCTAACACAGCTAACACAAAGCTGGTGGAGTCTAACACAGCTAACACACAGCTGGTGGAGTCTAACACAGCTAACACACAGCTAGTGGAGCCTAACACAGCTAACACACAGCTAGTGGAGCCTAACACAGCTAACTAAAATCATCATGTAGTATGTCCTGTCAGAAGGTTACTCTCATCATATCTGCCCTGACCAGATTCCCATCTTTTTTCGGTTCTCTTGTCACCTTCACTGTCATCTTTGGAACATCTTTGATGTCGGGTGTTCACTTTCACCCCAATCTATCACCGCCTTGTTGTCCAGCTACCATTCCTTCCGGTGTAACTTTTATCCAGATTATTCTGTCGAGGGTGTGGCCAAAGTTTCCTAGACGAAACGATGTTTAGACGCTTAACGAAATGCTCAGAAAATTCAATCGTATTCTTCTTTTTCGTTTTCCTTCTTCTTTTTCATCTTCTACTTCTTTTTATTCTTCTTCTTTATCATCTGTTTCTTCTTTTTATCTTCTTCTTCTTCATCATCTTCTTCCGCTTCTTCTTCTACTTCGTCATCATCTTTTTCCACTTCTTCCTCCTCCTCCTCTTCTTCTTCTTCTTCTTCTTCATTTTCTTCTTCTGCTGCTGCTTCTTTTCCATCTTCTTCATCCTGTTCTTCTTCTATTTCTTCGTCTTCTTCTTCTTCTTCCTCTTCTTCCTTTTCTTCTTCCTCTTTTAATTTCTATTTATTCTTGTTCTTCTTCTTGTTCTTCTTCTTCTTGTTCTTCTTCTTAATAATAATCAGCCCCCTTGAGCAATTAGCTCATGGGGATTCTAAGTTAATAGTGCTGGCTGAAGGGAGTGGGGTGGGGTGGGCGTGGAGGGATTGTATCCTTTCTTTCCCACCTCGGATGAACAGAAAGAAAAGAAAGTCAGACAGGTGGCTGACTCCATCCCGACCTTAGATGAGCGCGTGACGCCGTTATAGAATCCCCAAAACCCTTTTCGGAAATCTTGACCTTCGTTACAACTTCAGCTGTCTCCACTTTGGCGACCTGCAACATGTCCAGGGCATTACTGACAATTTCTTGTTTAGGACTCCCAACTCTGACAACTGACAAACCCCTGCGTTTGGTCCTGTTTCAGAATCATGAACACAGAGTCGATTTGTCCTACTTCCGGCAGCTTTGTATCGAGTTTTGTCGATCTAATGATCAAGGGAGCCTTGGCAACTTCATCACCGGGAAACTGGACTTTACAAACCAGCATTGATATGTTCCGGGAAACTGGACTTTACAAACCAGCATTGATATGTTCCGGGAAACTGGACTTTACAAACCAGCAATAATGTGTTGCAATGCTCGCTTATGTTTATTCTTTTTGTAATTATATTTGTTGTCTATGAGATTTCGAGAATGGCGATATTGAAAATGTGTGTTTATATAATTATGTTGGATTGGAAATACAAAGTGGCATGTGCTGACAATAGGCGACTAACAGGCGGTTGGCAACAGACCGCTTGCAATAGATGGCTAACAAGAGACTTCTGGAAACAGACCGTTGACAATAGACCGGTTACATAAACCGCTAACAGCAGACGGCTGACAGCCGACCGCTGGCAACATACACTCAACAGAACCCTGTCAACATGCAGTTAACGGGCCGCTGACAGCAAATAACTTGTAAACGACTGGCAGAATTCAAACAACAAACGACTAACAGCATACAACTAACAGGCCCATAACAACATACAACTAACTTGACTTTGACAACATACAACTAACAGGCCCCTGTCAGCATACAACTAAAAGACCCATGACAACATACAACTAACTGGACAACTAACAGACAACTGACAACATATCGATGACAATAGAGTAACAACAGACCGATAGCAAGACATTTTATTAACAATTAGAAGTATGTTTATGTGAGGACACTGGAGTATAGTATTCATTGTTGTAAGACTCCTACCCCCCCCCCCCCCCCCCGAACCCCACCCCCTTCACCCACCCTCTCAAACATTAACACCCCCCTCCCGCCAATCCGGTGTCACCATGTACATAATATAATCGCTCAGTTATAGCTATCTCATTATGTATAATTTGTACATTATATTAACCAATGTTATTTCGGTTTGTCGATAATGTCAAAACAGTTAGTGTAACCTGAACTAGGATGTGTTACATTCACCCAGAGACACTTGTACACATCGATGACTATGTGTCTAGTAAGAACATAGACACATGCACGTACCAATGACTGTGTGTCTACCACGATCAGAGACACATGCACGTACCAATGGCTGTGGGTCTACCACGATCAGAGACACATGCACGTACCAATGGCTGTGGGTCTACCACGATCAGAGACACATGCACGTACCAATGGCTGTGGGTCTACCACGATCAGAGACACATGCACGTACCAATGGCTGTGGGTCTACCACGATCAGAGACACATGCACGTACCAATGGCTGTGGGTCTACCACGATCAGAGACACATGCACGTACCAATGGCTGTTGGTCTACCACGATCAGAGACACATGCACGTACCAATGACTGTGTGTCTACCACGATCAGAGACACATGCACGTACCAATGGCTGTGGGTCTACCACGATCAGAGACACATGCACGTACCAATGGCTGTGGGTCTACCACGATCAGAGACACATGCACGTACCAATGACTGTGTGTCTACCACGATCAGAGACACATGCACGTACCAATGACTGTGGGTCTACCACGATCAGAGACACATGCACGTACCAATGGCTGTGGGTCTACCACGATCAGAGACACATGCACGTACCAATGGCTGTGGGTCTACCACGATCAGAGACACATGCACGTACCAATGGCTGTGGGTCTACCACGATCAGAGACACATGCACGTACCAATGGCTGTGGGTCTACCACGATCAGAGACACATGCACGTACCAATGGCTGTGGGTCTACCACGATCAGAGACACATGCACGTACCAATGACTGTGTGTCTACCACGATCAGAGACACATGCACGTACCAATGGCTGTGGGTCTACCACGATCAGAGACACATGCACGTACCAATGGCTGTGGGTCTACCACGATCAGAGACACATGCACGTACCAATGGCTGTGGGTCTACCACGATCAGAGACACATGCACGTACCAATGGCTGTGGGTCTACCACGATCAGAGACACATGCACGTACCAATGGCTGTGGGTCTACCACGATCAGAGACACATGCACGTACCAATGACTGTGTGTCTACCACGATCAGAGACACATGCACGTACCAATGACTGTGGGTCTACCACGATCAGAGACACATGCACGTACCAATGGCTGTGGGTCTACCACGATCAGAGACACATGCACGTACCAATGGCTGTGGGTCTACCACGATCAGAGACACATGCACGTACCAATGGCTGTGGGTCTACCACGATCAGAGACACATGCACGTACCAATGGCTGTGGGTCTACCACGATCAGAGACACATGCACGTACCAATGGCTGTGGGTCTACCACGATCAGAGACACATGCACGTACCAATGACTGTGTGTCTACCACGATCAGAGACACATGCACGTACCAATGGCTGTGGGTCTACCACGATCAGAGACACATGCACGTACCAATGGCTGTGGGTCTACCACGATCAGAGACACATGCACGTACCAATGGCTGTGGGTCTACCACGATCAGAGACACATGCACGTACCAATGGCTGTGGGTCTACCACGATCAGAGACACATGCACGTACCAATGGCTGTGGGTCTACCACGATCAGAGACACATGCACGTACCAATGACTGTGTGTCTACCACGATCAGAGACACATGCACGTACCAATGGCTGTGGGTCTACCACGATCAGAGACACATGCACGTACCAATGGCTGTGGGTCTACCACGATCAGAGACACATGCACGTACCAATGGCTGTTGGTCTACCACGATCAGAGACACATGCACGTACCAATGACTGTGTGTCTACCACGATCAGAGACACATGCACGTACCAATGGCTGTGGGTCTACCACGATCAGAGACACATGCACGTACCAATGGCTGTGGGTCTACCACGATCAGAGACACATGCACGTACCAATGACTGTGTGTCTACCACGATCAGAGACACATGCACGTACCAATGACTGTGGGTCTACCACGATCAGAGACACATGCACGTACCAATGGCTGTGGGTCTACCACGATCAGAGACACATGCACGTACCAATGGCTGTGGGTCTACCACGATCAGAGACACATGCACGTACCAATGGCTGTGGGTCTACCACGATCAGAGACACATGCACGTACCAATGGCTGTGGGTCTACCACGATCAGAGACACATGCACGTACCAATGGCTGTGGGTCTACCACGATCAGAGACACATGCACGTACCAATGACTGTGTGTCTACCACGATCAGAGACACATGCACGTACCAATGGCTGTGGGTCTACCACGATCAGAGACACATGCACGTACCAATGGCTGTGGGTCTACCACGATCAGAGACACATGCACGTACCAATGGCTGTGGGTCTACCACGATCAGAGACACATGCACGTACCAATGGCTGTGGGTCTACCACGATCAGAGACACATGCACGTACCAATGGCTGTGGGTCTACCACGATCAGAGACACATGCACGTACCAATGACTGTGTGTCTACCACGATCAGAGACACATGCACGTACCAATGGCTGTGGGTCTACCACGATCAGAGACACATGCACGTACCAATGGCTGTGGGTCTACCACGATCAGAGACACATGCACGTACCAATGGCTGTGGGTCTACCACTATCAGAGACACATGCACGTACCAATGGCTGTGTGTCTACTACGATCAGAGACACATGAATACATCGATGGCTGTGTGTCCTCCAAAATCAGTAACACGTGGCTCTGCTAAATAGATATTTAAAATTGTGGAGGCGTCGCGCCATTTATATTGTAAGACAGAAAGCACACTTATCTGTCCGTCGCACCATTTATATTGTAAGACAGAAAGCACACTTATCTGTTCGTCGCACCATTTATATTGTAAGACAGAAAGCACACTTATCTGTCCGTCGCACCATTTATATTGTAAGACAGAAAGCACACTTATCTGTTCTTTTGCCAAAAAACGCATCAATCGTAAGCTTTAGCGGGGCTCCAATTACACAGAACATTCAGTCTGGAATTTGTATATCAACACAACTGTTTTCAACTCTCTGAATTGTTCCCTTCTCGTGTTATTTACATTTAAACCTTCCAAATAAACCCTTCATCATAAATTTACAGGAAATAGATCAGGTCATACATTTTGAATATCTGGGCTCCAGAATTGACAAAAATGGCGACTGCTCGAAAGAAATCAGAAGAAGACTAGCTATAGCAATGCAGAGACTGAACAGCCTGAAAAAATTATGGCAGAGCACCAATAAAATGATAAAAGTAAAAGTCTTGAGAGCCTGTGTTTTTCCTGTCGTAGCTTATGGCTGTGAATCATGGACGATTACCAAAATTTATAGACAAAGAATCGAATCCTTCGAGTCAAAATGTTACAGAAAGATCCTCAAAATACCCTGGACAGAGAAAAAAAAACAAATGTAGACATTCGGCAAAAGTTGAGCATAGAGGAGAACTGGTTTATCAATTCTATTTTGGCTAGAAAATGCAAATACTTTGGTCGCATCAAGCGACACAACGGTCTTGAGAGAACGGTGATGGAAGGTATGGTGTCAGGCAAAAGAGGAAGGGGTAGACCAAGAAGACGATGGCACCAAGATATCCAGGAATGCCTGGGTTTGACTGTGGCGGAGGCTGGTGTTTGGGCAAGAGAACGAGTTTCTTTCAGACATACTGTGATGGGAGCGACGTTCTACAAGGGAACGAGTTTCTTTCAGACAGACTGTGATGGGAGCGACGTTCTACAAGGGAACGAGTTTCTTTCAGACAGACTGTGATGGGAGCGACGTTCTACAAGAGAACGAGTTTCTTTCAGACAGACTGTGATGGGAGCGACGTTCTACAAGAGAACGAGTTTCTTTCAGACAGACTGTGATGGGAGCGACGTTCTACAAGAGAACGAGTTTCTTTCAGACAGACTGTGATGGGAGCGACGTTCTACAAGAGAACGAGTTTCTTTCAGACAGACTGTGATGGGAGCGACGTTCTACAAGAGAACGAGTTTCTTTCAGACAGACTGTGATGGGAGCGACGTTCTACAAGAGAACGAGTTTCTTTCAGACAGACTGTGATGGGAGCGACGTTCTACAAGAGAACGAGTTTCTTTCAGACAGACTGTGATGGGAGCGACGTTCTACAAGAGAACGAGTTTCTTTCAGACAGACTGTGATGGGAGCGACGTTCTACAAGAGAACGAGTTTCTTTCAGACAGACTGTGATGGGAGCGACGTTCTACAAGAGAACGAGTTTCTTTCAGACAGACTGTGATGGGAGCGACGTTCTACAAGAGAACGAGTTTCTTTCAGACAGACTGTGATGGGAGCGACGTTCTACAAGGGAACGAGTTTCTTTCAGACAGACTGTGATGGGAGCGACGTTCTACAAGGGAACGAGTTTCTTTCAGACAGACTGTGATGGGAGCGACGTTCTACAAGAGAACGAGTTTCTTTCAGACAGACTGTGATGGGAGCGACGTTCTACAAGAGAACGAGTTTCTTTCAGACAGACTGTGATGGGAGCGACGTTCTACAAGGGAACGAGTTTCTTTCAGACAGACTGTGATGGGAGCGACGTTCTACAAGAGAACGAGTTTCTTTCAGACAGACTGTGATGGGAGCGACGTTCTACAAGAGAACGAGTTTCTTTCAGACAGACTGTGATGGGAGCGACGTTCTACAAGAGAACGAGTTTCTTTCAGACAGACTGTGATGGGAGCGACGTTCTACAAGGGAACGAGTTTCTTTCAGACAGACTGTGATGGGAGCGACGTTCTACAAGGGAACGAGTTTCTTTCAGACAGACTGTGATGGGAGCGACGTTCTACAAGAGAACGAGTTTCTTTCAGACAGACTGTGATGGGAGCGACGTTCTACAAGAGAACGAGTTTCTTTCAGACAGACTGTGATGGGAGCGACGTTCTACAAGAGAACGAGTTTCTTTCAGACAGACTGTGATGGGAGCGACGTTCTACAAGAGAACGAGTTTCTTTCAGACAGACTGTGATGGGAGCGACGTTCTACAAGAGAACGAGTTTCTTTCAGACAGACTGTGATGGGAGCGACGTTCTACAAGGGAACGAGTTTCTTTCAGACAGACTGTGATGGGAGCGACGTTCTGCAAAGGACATGCTACATGATGATGATAACCCTCTAAAGGTGAAATACATTCCGTCATGAATTTTCAGGTTTACGCACTATTTTCGGCTCACTGCGTCCATGCCTACCCGATTATATGATGTCAAAGTATACAAGGCGTGGCCATTACGCTATGTCAAGGAGAAACTGAAGCAAAATTGCTCTAACTTTGTGCTTCCCCATCGTACATGTTGGGGTGTCCACATTTCCACTGAATGTCTTAATTAATGAAAACGCTGGTGGAAAACATCTACACCTCGGGCAAAGCCGGCGAGTAAAGATACTTACTAATAAAAATGAATTCCTCTACTCAAAAGCACTAATTATAATGCTGAGGTAGTAGCAGTGAAACAGGCATCATTGTTAGATTGGCATCATGTCAGTCTCGAGAGACGATGAACTTCACGCTAAAGATAGCCTTAGTCAGTTGATGTAATTTCTCTCGCCCCATCCGTTTGGAGTCTGCCTCTTGACACATCTTGGCTCTCCCTGCCTGCAGGCCAGCACACAAAACCTGCCTCCAGCCGGGTCTGTCCTTGACACATCTTGGCTCTCCCTGCCTGCAGGCCAGCACACAAAGCCTGCCTCCAGCCGGGTCTGTCCTTGACACATCTTGGCTCTCCCTGCCTGCAGGCCAGCACACAAAGCCTGCCTCCAGCCGGGTCTGTCCTTGACACATCTTGGCTCTCCCTGCCTGCAGGCCAGCACACAAAGCCTGCCTCCAGGTGGGTCTGTCCTTGACACATCTTGGTTCTCCCTGCCTGCATGCCAGCACACAAAGCCTGCCTCCAGCCGGGTCTGTCCTTGACACATCTTGGCTCTCCCTGCCTGCAGGCCAGCACACAAAGCCTGCCTCCAGCCGGGTCTGTCCTTGACACATCTTGGCTCTCCCTGCCTGCAGGCCAGCACACAAAGCCTGCCTCCAGCCGGGTCTGTCCTTGGCAAGTTTCTCCCAGTTGCAGGTGTTCATATCCATTGTTTTAAGGTCACATTTACAAATATCTTTGAAGCGGAGGACGGGTATACCGTGGTCATGTCTATGTATCAGACATCTTGGAATTCACCCGTCCTCCATTTTGTACACGTGGTCGCTGTGGTCAAGAGGTAAGGCACTCGCCTCTCAAAGCGATGAACAAAAATGACATCGGTTCAAGTTCCGCATATTTACAACGCATGCATCCTGAATTAACTTCAGTCATCTTGAGTTATGTCTTGCCACTGACCCAAGATAGTTTGGAACAAGAGAGTGAGGTTGATGACCAGCGCAGCTTCTGCCTTACTATATTCCAAATACAGCGCAAGTTGCGTCATCAAGACAAAAACCTGTCTGATGGTGTCACATCATGGCTTGCGATGGGAAAATAACAGGTGCCATACAACCGCACGCGGCTGCGGGGTAGGATGGCAGATAAACTGGCAATCTTTGCACGGTCCAACACTTCGTTCTTTGCCACTCTGTCACTCCATGAAATTCCAAGTATGCGCCTCAGGCAGCACAACCATCTGGAAGTAGAAAGTAATTTTAAATATCTCGGACCGTCAATCTTTCACTGGACGCAGAGCTGCACAAGAGATTCGAAATCTTCTTCCGCTTCTTCTTTGCGTTCGCCTTATTTCTCTAATCTTTACGGCGGTGTGCTTTGCACTGTGGTTTTTATTTTGCGCCTGTCGGCCCAGTGAATCCGACTTCAGCATGCATTTCACATAAGGGCCTGCTTCCTTTTGCATTTTCTATGGGTTTGCTTCCCCGGGGTAGCGGCCTGTGCTGTGATGGGGATCGAACCCAACACCGTCGGGTTGTGAGCCGTGTCACTAAACCACTAGGCCACGCCGTCCCCATTGATGAACGTCACTTTCCAGGCTCTCGCAGAGAGTGTGGAATAGCATGCTAACCATCTCCACAAAGGTTGCTCTGCACAGATCATTTGTGCTTACTTCTCTGCTCCATGGCAGCGAAACGCGAACATGTATGCTTCTCAGGAGAAATAGCGAAAACTCTGAGCTGCAAAATGCATTCAGACAAACAATTGGTCACTTTTACAGATGTCATATCAGTAATAACATCCAACACAAAAATGAACCAAAATTATTTCTCTCAGTGCTTCAGAAACATCACAATTCAGTGGAAGCATGCACGATGCAGCATCACGAGCAACGAAGAAGCAGCGAAGCATGTCAGACAAGGAGGAATCTTGTGAACACAATTTGAAGAGATTAAAACAATTATTCAAGCTTCTATTTGATGTCAGTGGTCTCGAGGTAAAATGTCCGCCTCGGGTGAGGGCACTCAGTGGTCTCGAGGTAAGATGTCCGCCTCGGGTGAGGGCACTCAGTGGTCTCGAGGTAAGATGTCCGCCTCGGGTGAGGGCATTCAGTGGTATCGAGGTAAGATGTCCACAATTGGGGGAAACTCAGTGGTCTCACGGTAAGGTGTCCGCCTCGGGTAGGGGGACTCAGTGGTCTCGAGGTAAGATGTCCGCCTCGGGTGGGGGACTCAGTGGTCTCGAGGTAAGATGGCTCGTAAACATGATACTCAACCAGTTTAACTTAGAGACAGCATATTCATTTTTGTTATTGAGAATAAAGATACATTGTTTCTCCCTAAACATTTCGTTTTGAATACTTCTTGTATTGGTTATCGTTGTCTTCATCACTATCACACTAACTACCACAACCATTACAACCACCACAACCACCACAACCATCACAACAACAACCACAACCACCACAACCATCACAACAATCAACACAACAACCACCACAACCACCACAACCATCACAACCACCACAACCATCACAACAACCACAACCATCACAACCACCACAACCACAACAACCATCACAAATACCACCACAACCACCACAACCATCACAACCACCACAACCATTACAACCATCATAACAACCACCACAACAATCACAACAACCACCACAACCATCACAACAACCACCACAACCATCACAACCACCACAACCACCACAACCATCACAACAACCATCACAACCACCACAACAACCACCACAACAACCACCACAACCATCACAACAACCACCACAACCATCACAACAACCACCACAACCACCACAACAACCACCACAACCATCACAACAACCACCACAACAACCACCACAACCATCACAACAACCACCACAACCACCACAACAACCACCACAACCATCACAACAACCACCACAACAACCACTACAACCACCACAACCATCACAACAACCACCACAACCACCACAACAACCACCACAACCATCACAACCACCACAACAACCACCACAACAACCACTACAACCACCACAACCATCACAACAACCACCACAACCGCCACAACCATCACAACAACCACAACCATCACAACAACCATCACAACCATCACAACAACCACCACAACCATCAAAACAACCATCACAACCACCACAACCATCAAAACAGCCATCACAACCACCACAACCATCACAACAACCACCACAACCACCACAACCATCACAACAACCATCACAACCATCACAACAACCACCACAACCATCACAACCATCACAACAACGACCACAACCATCACAACAACCATCACAACAACCACCACAACCATCACAACAACCACCACAACGATCACAACCACCACAACCATCACAACAACCATCACAACAACCACCACAACCATCACAACCATCACAACAACCACCACAACCATCACAACAACCACCACAACCATCACAACAACCACCACAACCATCACAATAACCATCACAACAACCATCACAACAACCACCACAACCATCACAACCACCACAACCATCACAAAAACCATCACAACAACCACAACAACCATCACAACAACAACCACAACCATCACAAGAACCACCACAACCATCACAACCATCACAAATACCACCACAACCACCACAACCATCACAACCACTACAACCATCACAACCATCATAACAACTACCACAACCATCACAACCATCACAACAGCCTCCACAACCACCACAACCATCACAACCACCACAACCATCACAACAACCATCACAACAACAACCACAACCATCACAACCACCACAACCATCACAAAAACCATCACAACAACCACAAAAACCATCACAACCATCACAACAACCACCACAACCATCACAACAACCACAAAAACCACCACAACCACCACAACCATCACAACAACCATCACAACAACCACCACAACCACCACAACCATCACAACCACCACAACCATCACAACAACCATCACAACAACCACCACAACCATCACAACAACCACCACAACCATCACAACCACCACAACAACCACCACAACCATCACAACCACCACAACAACCACCACAACCATCACAACCACGACAACCACCACAACTATCACAACAACCACCACAACCATCACAACCACCACAACAACTACCACAACCATCACAACCATCACAACAACCACCACAACCATCACAACCACCACAACCATCACAACCATCACAACAACCACCACAACCATCACAACAACCACTACAACCATCACAACCACCACAACCATCACAACCATCACAACAACCACCACAACCATCACAACAACCACCACAACCATCACAATCACCACAACCACGACAACCATGAGAACCACCACAACCATCACAACAACCACCACAACCATCACAACCACCACAACCATCACAACCACCACAACCATCACAACCACGACAACCATTAGAACCACCACAACCATCACAACAACCACCACAACCATCACAACAACCACCACAACCATCACAACAACCACCACAACCATCACAACAACCACCACAACATGGAGAACCACCACAACCATCACAACAACCACCACAACCATCACAACAACCACCACAACCATCACAACAACCACCACAGCCATCACAACAACCACCACAACCTTCACAACAACCACCACAACCATCACAACAACCACCACAACCATCACAACCACCACAACCATCACAACCACCACAACCATCACAGCCACCACAACCACAACAACCATCACAACAACCACCACAACCATCACAACCATCACAACAACCACCAAAACCATCACAACAACCACCACAACCATCACAACAACCACCACAACCATCACAACAACCACCACAACCATCACAACAACCATCACAACAACCATCACAAGCACCACAACCATCACAACCATCACAACCATGACAACCACCACAACCATCACAACAACCACCACAACCATCACAACAACCACCACAACCATCACAACAACCATCACAACAACCACCACAACCATCACCACAACCATCACCACAACCATCACAACAACCACCGCAACCATCACAACCACTACCACAACCATTACAACCACTACCACAACCATCACAACCACTACCACAACCATTACAACCACCTCTACAAATAGCATTATCATTAACATCATCCTAACCACCATCACAACCATAACCACAATTATCATCAACATTACCATCACCACCACCACAACCATCATCACCACCACAACTATTATTACCATCACCACCACCACAACCATTATTACCATCACCACCACAACCATTATTACCATTATCAGCACAACCATTATTACCATCACCACCACAACCATTATTACCATCACCACCACAACCATTATTACCATCATCATCACCACAACCATTATTACCATCATCACCACCACAACCATTATTACCATCACCACCACAACCATTATTACCATCATCACCACAACCATTATTACCATCACCACCACAACCATTATTACCATCACCACCACCAAAACCCCCCACAGCTATCATTATCATCATCACTTTTGCAACGACCATCCTAATCAGCACCATCACAATCACTACCCAACCACAATCATGAAAACCACCACAACCATCATCATCACCATGGAAACCACCACTACACCATCATAATCATCATCACATTCATCTATATCATCACAATCACAACAACCACCACAACCATCATCATCCCAAATAGCACTACAGCCAGCATCATCATTACAAATCATCATCGCAACCACAACTATAATCACCATCACCCTTACAACCACCACCACAACCACAGATAATACCAAAATCACCATTACACTTACAACCACAACCACCACCATAACCATAATCACCATCACGCTTACAACCACAATCACCACCACAACCACCACCATAACCATAATCACCATTACTATTACAACCACCCCTACAACCACCATCAACCCCACAACCACCCCCACAACCACCATCACCCCCACAACCACCCCCACAACCACCATCACCCCCACAACCACCATCACCACCACAACTATCATTACTAATGATAACGCACCCTCAACAACTTGCACTGATGACTTACAACGTTAACAACCTGGCTACGGTGTAAGAGGCCGGCCGCGGGGAAGGTGGGTACATGATATTAGAGTGATTGTGCATCCATATGGGCTCACAACGACCGACACAGCGCACTTGGCGCAGATCAGACGATGTAGCTTCACTGTCGCTCTACTCAGCAGCATAAATGGGAAGAAAACTGATTAATTAATTAACTAACTTTCCAACTGATTAACTGATTGACTCAAAGTACTTTTGGCTGATCAGTTTCTGTTTCTAAAAATCGACGTCACTGTACTACGGGCACACCTATAGGTGCTCAGTCTCTCTCAGCAAATGGCGCAGGGTATATATGCTGATGATTCCCGTAGCTCGCTGGCAGTACACTCTCCTCCACCATCTTCTCATGCAGCCCACTCCGCTTGAACCACGTTTAATGTGAAAACTTTACAGTTTGTGGATTGTTGATTTATGTATTTTGATGTCATCCAACAGGCGGTCATTGATTTATTACGAAATGTCACTCCTATTCATCAGTAATGTGCCACGGATGGGAGCTTGTGAAGCCAAGATGTCAGCTCCTTCGTTGCACTGAACCCCGGCATGACAAGGACAGTAGATCCATGTCAACCCCTGCAGGTTTGAGGCCTCAACAGCTGCTATCCACTCGTAGCCATCTTGGCGCAGAGGTCACTGCATCCATCTCCATTTTCAAACTGAAGGTTATTGACGCGTTTGTCTCACCAGTAAAAAGAACAATTACTAAATCAGTTTGATCGATGATCGGTTTGATACATTGTCACATGGAGAGCATTATCTTTAATCATGCCATAAACGTAAATCAAATCAATCACCCAATTTGTTAAATCACGCCGTAGAGATCAGTCTGATGTCCCTCAGAAAGAAAATCAGATCGGTAAATCATTTAGTCTGATCAATCAGTCAATTAAAGTCAATCATTTCAATCACAGAGTATAATCAATCATTGATAACATTAAATCTTCTCAATGTCAAATACAAAAAAATGTGGTCAGTCACCGAGTCTGATTAATAAAAAAACTCAATCAAACTCAATCAGATCAATCGATTATTCTAATCATTTACTAAACCAAAATTGATATGATCGAGCAATCACTGGACCTGATCAATCAATTAATTTAAAGCAGTCCTTGTTAATCACTCAATCGACAGCAGTCTGACAATCGGTCAAAAATAAAATTAGTGACGAAAAGTTGATTTTGCAATATTTAATTAAATTACTCAACTGGTACAAACTCTGCTAAAAATATCTCTTGCCGTTTACAGTATGGGACAATCGTGTCTGTGTGCATACAAGCACACTGACACACACCGAAACATGTGTACGCATACATACATCACACACACGTCAACACACACAGATACACACATAGTCATTTAATTACGTACACTCACATACATCCACACACACAATCGCATTGACACACATACACACTCACATACATCCACATACACAATCGCATTGACACGCATACACACTCACATACATCCACACACACACACAATCGCATTGACACACTCACATACATCCACACACACAATCGCATTGACACACTCACATACATCCATACAATCGCATTGACACACTCACATACATCCACACACAATCGCATTGACACACTCACATACATCCACACACACAATCGCATTGACACACTCACATACATCCATACAATCGCATTGACACACTCACATACATCCACACACAATCGCATTGACACACTCACATACATCCACACATAATCGCATTGATACAGATACACACTCACATACATCCACACACACAATCGCATTCACACATATACACACTCACATACATCCACACAGACAATCGCATTGACATACTCACATACATCCATACAATCGCATTGACACACTCACATACATCCACACACAATCGCATTGACACACTCTCATACATCCATACAATCGCATTGACACACTCACATACATCTACACACAATCGCATTGACACACTCACATACATCCACACACAATCGCATTGACACACATACACACTCACATACATCCACACACACAATCGCATTGACACACATACACACTCACATACATCGTCACACACACAACCGCATTGACACACTCAAATACATCCACACACATAATCGCATTGACACACATAGACACTCACATACATCCACACGCACAATCGCATTGACACACTCACATACATCCACACAATCGCATTGACACACTCACATACATACACTCACACAATCGCATTGACACACTCACATACATCCACACACACAATCGCATTGACACACTCATATACATCCACACAATCGCATTGACACACTCACATACATACACTCACACAATCGCATTGACACACTCATATACATCCACACAATCGCATTGACACACTCACATACATACACTCACACAATCGCATTGACACACTCATATACATCCACACAATCGCATTGACACACTCACATAAATCCACACACACAATCGCATTGACACACATACACACTCACATACATCCACACACACAATCGCATTGACACACTCACATACATCCACACACAATCGCATTGACACACTCACATACATCCACACACACAATCGCAGTGACACCCTCACATACATCCACACACACACAATCGCATTGACACACATACACACTCACATACATCCACACACACAATCGCAGTGACACCCTCACATACATCCACACACACACAATCGCATTGACACACATACACACTCACATACATCCACACACACAATCGCATTGACACATATACACACTCACATACATCCACACAGACAATCGCATTGACATACTCACATACATCCATACAATCGCATTGACACACTCACATACATCCACACACAATCGCATTGACACACTCACATACATCCACACACAATCGCATTGACACACATACACACTCACATACATCCACACACACAATCGCATTGACACACATACACACTCACATACATCCACACACACAACCGCATTGACACACTCAAATACATCCACACACACAATCGCATTGACACACATAGACACTCACATACATCCACACGCACAATCGCATTGACACACTCACATACATCCATACAATCGCATTGACACACTCACATACATACACTCACACAATCGCATTGACACACTCACATACATCCACACACACAATCGCATTGACACACTCATATACATCCACACAATCGCATTGACACACTCACATACATACACTCACACAATCGCATTGACACACTCATATACATCCACACAATCGCATTGACACACTCACATACATACACTCACACAATCGCATTGACACACTCATATACATCCACACAATCGCATTGACACACTCACATAAATCCACACACACAATCGCATTGACACACATACACACTCACATACATCCACACACACAATCGCATTGACACACTCACATACATCCACACACAATCGCATTGACACACTCACATACATCCACACACACAATCGCAGTGACACCCTCACATACATCCACACACACACAATCGCATTGACACACATACACACTCACATACATCCACACACACAATCGCATTGACACATATACACACTCACATACATCCACACAGACAATCGCATTGACATACTCACATACATCCATACAATCGCATTGACACACTCACATACATCCACACACAATCGCATTGACACACTCACATACATCCACACACAATCGCATTGACACACATACACACTCACATACATCCACACACACAATCGCATTGACACACATACACACTCACATACATCCACACACACAACCGCATTGACACACTCAAATACATCCACACACATAATCGCATTGACACACATAGACACTCACATACATCCACACACACAATCGCATTGACACACATACACACTCACATACATCCACACGCACAATCGCATTGACACACTCACATACATCCACACAATCGCATTGACACACTCACATACATACACTCACACAATCGCATTGACACACTCACATACATCCACACACACAATCGCATTGACACACTCATATACATCCACACAATCGCATTGACACACTCACATACATACACTCACACAATCGCATTGACACACTCATATACATCCACACAATCGCATTGACACACTCACATACATACACTCACACAATCGCATTGACACACTCATATACATCCACACAATCGCATTGACACACTCACATAAATTCACACACACAATCGCATTGACACACATACACACTCACATACATCCACACACACAATCGCATTGACACACTCACATTCATCCACACACAATAGCATTGACACACTCACATACATCCACACACACAATCGCAGTGACACCCTCACATACATCCACACACACACAATCGCATTGACACACATACACACTTACATACATCCACACACACAATCGCATTGACACATATACACACTCACATACATCCACACAGACAATCGCATTGACATACTCACATACATCCATACAATCGCATTGACACACTCACATACATCCACACACAATCGCATTGACACACTCACATACATCCACACACAATCGCATTGACACACATACACACTCACATACATCCACACACACAATCGCATTGACACACATACACACTCACATACATCCACACACACAACCGCATTGACACACTCAAATACATCCACACACATAATCGCATTGACACACATAGACACTCACATACATCCACACACACAATCGCATTGACACACATACACACTCACATACATCCACACGCACAATCGCATTGACACACTCACATACATCCACACAATCGCATTGACACACTCACATACATACACTCACACAATCGCATTGACACACTCACATACATCCACACACACAATCGCATTGACACACTCATATACATCCACACAATCGCATTGACACACTCACATACATACACTCACACAATCGCATTGACACACTCATATACATCCACACAATCGCATTGACACACTCACATAAATCCACACACACAATCGCATTGACACACATACACACTCACATACATCCACACACACAATCGCATTGACACACTCACATACATCCACACACAATCGCATTGACACACTCACATACATCCACACACAATCGCAGTGACACCCTCACATACATCCACACACACACAATCGCATTGACACACATACACACTCACATACATCCACACACACAATCGCAGTGACACCCTCACATACATCCACACACACACAATCGCATTGACACACATACACACTCACATACATCCACACACACAATCGCATTGACACATATACACACTCACATACATCCACACAGACAATCGCATTGACATACTCACATACATCCATACAATCGCATTGACACACTCACATACATCCACACACAATCGCATTGACACACTCACATACATCCACACACAATCGCATTGACACACATACACACTCACATACATCCACACACACAATCGCATTGACACACATACACACTCACATACATCCACACACACAACCGCATTGACACACTCAAATACATCCACACACATAATCGCATTGACACACATAGACACTCACATACATCCACACACACAATCGCATTGACACACATACACACTCACATACATCCACACGCACAATCGCATTGACACACTCACATACATCCACACAATCGCATTGACACACTCACATACATACACTCACACAATCGCATTGACACACTCACATACATCCACACACACAATCGCATTGACACACTCATATACATCCACACAATCGCATTGACACACTCACATACATACACTCACACAATCGCATTGACACACTCATATACATCCACACAATCGCATTGACACACTCACATACATACACTCACACAATCGCATTGACACACTCATATACATCCACACAATCGCATTGACACACTCACATAAATCCACACACACAATCGCATTGACACACATACACACTCACATACATCCACACACACAATCGCATTGACACACTCACATACATCCACACACAATCGCATTGACACACTCACATACATCCACACACACAATCGCAGTGACACCCTCACATACATCCACACACACACAATCGCATTGACACACATACACACTCACATACATCCACACACACAATCGCATTGACACACTCACATACATACACACACACAATCGCATTGACACACTCACATACATCCACACACACAATCGCATTGACACACATACACACTCACATACATCCACACACACACAATCGCATTGACACACTCACATACATCCACACAATCGCACTGACACACTTATATACATCCACACAATCGCATTGACACACACATATACATCCACACACACAATCGCATTGACACACATACACACTCACATACATCCACACACACAATCGCATTGACACACTCACATACATCCACACACACACACATACGCACATTCACACACATTATCTATACACACTCATAATACATTCCCACTGTCATGCATTAACATACACACACACACTCACTCACGCACACACATACACTGACAAACACAAGTATACATACGCACTCATTTACAACACACAGTCTCGTGCATTCATATAGATACACATACACAAATCCACTTACATCGCCACTCTGGTCTCACACAGCTGTCACATAGCACTAACCCAGCCCACTCACAACCTTCACACAACATTCATACAACATTCATACAACCTACACATAACGAGCACACAACTTTCACAAAACCTTTACATAACCTTCACACAACACTCACACAATCTTCACACAACCTTCACACAACCTTCATTCAACCTACACACAACCAGCACACAACTTTCACAAAACCTTTACATAACCTTCATACAACACTTACACAATCTTCACACAACCTTCACACAACCTTCATACAACCTACACACAACCAGCACACAACTTTCACAAAACCTTTGCATAACCTTCACACAACACTCACACAATATTCACACAACCTTCACACAGTCACAACTCAGCCTTCACACAACCTCTACACAACCTTCACACAACCTTCACACAACCTTCACACAACCTCTACACAATCTTCTCGCAACCTTCACATAACATACACACAACCTTAAAACAACCTCCACACATCCTTTACACAACCTTCACACAACCTTCACACAACCTTCACACAACCTTCACACAACCTTCACACAACAATTGCACAGCCTTTACACAACATTCACACAACCTTCACACAACCTTCACAGAACCTCCACACAACCTTCACACAACCTTCACACAACCTTTACACAACATTCACACAACCTTCACACAACCTTCACACAACATTCACACAACCTTCACACAACCTTTACACAACCTCCACACAACCTTCACACAACCTTCACACAACCTTCACACAACATTCACACAACCTTCACACAACCTTCACACAACCTTCACACAACATTAACACACCATTCACACAACCTTCACATAACCTTCGCACAGCTATAACACAGCTTTCATCCAGTCCTAACACAACCCTAACACAGCCGTAACACATTCACAAGCCTAACACAACCATAACACACCTCTCTCACATCACTGACACACCTCTCTCACATCACTAACACTCCTCTTTCACATCACTAATACTCCTCTATAACACCACTAACACACCTCTCTCACATCATTAACACACCTCTATCACATCACTAACACTCCTCTATCACATCACTAACACTCTTCTCTCCCATCGCTAACACTCCTCTCTCATATCACTAACACGCCCTCCCTTAGCCCTCACTCAGTCATAACACATCACTCACACAGCTCTCATTCAGCTCTCATTCAGCTCTCATACATTCCTCACACAGACCAGCAACATTCATGACAATGTACATGTTTGTTGCCTGTAACACGCAGACATTACAAAGTGCGTCCATTAAGCTTTCAGAACTTCCTTGACTCTAGGCAAACCGTTGAGTCAGTAGTACTTCCCTTCTACGTGTGTGTTGGTCGACCTTGACTCTAGGCAAACCGTTGAGTCAGTAGTACTTCCCTTCTACGTGTGTGTTGGTCGACCTTGACTCTAGGCAAACCGTTGAGTCAGTAGTACTTCCCTTCTACGTGTGTGTTGGTCGACCTTGACTCTAGGCAAACCGTTGAGTCAGTAGCACTTCCTTTCTACGTGTGTGTTGGTCGACCTTGACCGTGCACTAATACATGTACTCAAGCATACAAAGGTGTGGATACCAAATGTGAGGCAGTCGAAATTGCTGCAGAATCCTTTGGAAATCGCTGAACGGAATTAATGGACATTTAGCATCTCGTATTATCTTGGGCTGTTCAAATATGAAAAACATTGTTGTCAAACTGTTATGTTGTTGAAACTTTTATGTTGTCAATTTTGTTTTGGTAGAATTTATATGTTGTCAAACTTTGATGTTGTCAAACTTTGATGTCAAACTTTTATGTTGTCAAACTTTGATGTTGTCAAACTTTTATGATATCAAACTTTAATGTTGTTAAACTTGCATGTTCTCAACCTTTAATGATCACAAAATTTTTATGTTGTTAAACTTGTTTGTTCTCAAACTTTTTTTGTTCTCAAACTTTGTTGTTCTCAAACTTTTGTGTTCTCAAACTTTTATATTCTCAAACTTTAATGTTCACAAACTTTTATGTTGTTAAACTTGTATGTTCTCAACCTTTAATGATCACACAATTTTATGTTGTTAAGCTTGTATGTTCTCAAACTTTGTTGTTCTCAAACTTTTATGTTCTCAACTTTTAATGATCACAAATGTTTATGTTGTTAAACTTGTATGTTCTCAAACTTTTTTGTTCTCAAACTTTTATGTTCTCAACCTTAAATGATCACAAACTTTTATGTTGTTAAACTTGTATGTTCTCAAACTTTTATGTTTTCAATTTTTGTTGTTCTCAAACTTTGTTGTTCTCAAACTTTGATGTTATCAAACTTTGTTCTCAAACTTTGATGTTCTAAAACTTTGTTCTTAAACTTTGTTGTTTTCAAACTGTTATGTTCTCAAACTTTGTTGTTCTCAAACTTTGTTGTTCTCAAACTTTTATGTTCTCTAACTTTTATGTTCTCAAACTGTTATGTTTTCAAACTTTGATGTTCTAAAACTTTTATGTTTTCAAACTGTTATGTTTTCAAACTTTTATTTTGTCAAACTTTTGTTTTGGCAAACTTTTATTTTGTGAAAATACTACTGGTTTATGTTAAAATAATGTTTTGTTTTAGATAAATGTGTTGCCTTTGGTTGTTAGAATTTTAATTATTGACACTAGTTAATTATTAACATTATTTTGTCACTAGTCGACATCCGAAGACATTTTCTTAGCAAGTGTGCTTTTTTATGTGTAAGGAAATGTTAAACTGACACATCCTTAATGCTTTCATCGTTTCCTTATGTCCATTACTCTCTCTCTCTCTCTCCTTATCTCTATCTCTCTCTCTCTGTCTGTCTATCTCTCCCTCTCTCTCTCTCTCTCTCTCTCCATACATATAGTTTCAAGCGACATCTAGTCTCACGGGAGGTAAGACCAGAGTGCCTGCATCCCGAGCTACCTCGAGTCGTCTCGACCAATAGTCTTACCACTGATCCAAGGTAGCTCGAGATAAGAGTGAGATTGATGACCAGCGCATTCTCTCCCTCACTATAATCCAAATACAGCGCACATCACATTATTAAGACAAAACCGTCTGATGTTGTGGACTTCATCACTTCGCGATGGACAATAACTAAATATAATATATTTGTACACACACACACATATTTACGAGCTGTGTTAAAAAAGTATCCTACTTTCAGCCCGGAACAATACAATTACTCCTTACATATTTCCTGCCAGTCATTATAGTCCTCAGAAACCATAAAAACTATGAAGTGAACAGCCTGCATGAGACCATATGAATACAAGCTACAACAGCCTGCATGAGGACCTATGAATACAAGCTACAACAGCCTGCATGAGGACCTATGAATACAAGCTACAACAGCCTGCATGAGGACCTATGAATACAAACTACAACAGCCTGCATGAGGACCTATGAATACAAGCTACAACATCCTGCATGGGGACCTATGAATACAAGCTACAACAGCCTGCATGAGGACCTATGAATACAAGCTACAACAGCCTGCATGAGGACCTATGAATACAAGCTACATTAGCCTGCATGAGGACCTATGAATACAAGCTACAACAGCCTGCATGAGGACCTATGAATACAAGCTACAACAGCCTGCATGAGGACCTATGAATACAAGCTACAATTCCAAGGTGAAAATTAAGTAGAAATGTAAGACCGACGGAAATAAGGAGGCAGATAGACTGGCAGAGGGTGGAGGCGGATAGACTGGCAGATGGTGGAGGCGGACAGACTGGCAGATGGTGGAGGCGGATAGACTGGCAGATGGTGGAGGCAGATAGACTGGCAGAGGGTGGAGGCGGAAAGACTGGCATATGGTGGAGGCGGATATACTGGCAGATGGTGGAAGCGGATAGACTGGCAGATGGTGGAAGCAGATAGACTGGCAGATAGTGGAGGCGGATAGACTGGCAGATGGTGGAAGCGGATAGACTGGCAGATGGTGGAGGCGGATAGACTCGCAGGTGGTGAAGGCGGATAGACTGGCAGATGGTGGAGGCGGATAGACAGACTGACAGATGGTGGAGGCGGATAGACTGGCAGATGGTGAAGGCGGATAGACTGGCAGATGGTGGAGGCAGCAAACCCCAAACTGAAAACAGAGCTTCGTGGGAAGAAATAAAGACAATTATCAAAATGAACTTCCAAGACAAGTGACACAAAGAACAACCAGGATCTGATACAACAGAAGCATACGTCTCTTTGCCAAGAAGAGATCCAGTGACAATATTCCGACTGAGAACGAGTCATTGCAGACTGAAACATTATCTGTTCAACAAATACAAAATTGGACACACAGAAATATGCCCAAGTGGGAAGAACAAACAAACAGTGCAACATATTCTATAGGTCTGCCGGCTCCACGAGAAGAGTAGAGTGACTACGTGGCCCTTCCCAACCAAGTTGCAAGATTAACTGTATGGCGAAGAGAGAAGTTTGAGAAAGACCGCAGAGTTTATGAGGGAGACGCGATTATTTGTGAGCGAACGATGACGACAATGAAGAAGTAGAAGAAGAAGGAACATAATAACACTTGGCAGTGATACTTCTGGAACAAAAACAAAGAATGCATCTCCTCTTGACGCTAGACACTACCACATCAATGATGCCAAGCAAATACACACCGTGATGTGTGAAGTCCATGCAGCAGCACTCAGCGAACAATAGAAAGACAAGTTCTTGCGATTATGATCAGAGATCGAATCTACAATGTCTAAATCCGATATCGCCATCTCGAATTATGATTACACAGAAGAACATGTCGCATTTCGTGGAAAGAATAGGCATGGGTTGAGAACTTTTGACAGACATTACAAGGAAGTCATAATCAAACTGTATAAAGCATTAGTTAGACCTAGATTGGAGTACTCTGTACATGTGCTGAATTTTTATAGAGGGGATATAAACATGGTGGAAATAATACAAAAAAGAGCGACAAAGCTGATAGTGGGATTCCAGAATTACCGTTGTGAGGAAAGACTCAGAAAAACCGGCCAACATTGTCTAGAAGAGAGGAGAAGTCGAAGTGACTTAATACGGGTTTATAAGATTATCAGAGGAATGGATAAATTAGACTAACACGTTTTTTTAAAATACAGCCACCCACACGAACAAAAGGGAATAGCTACAAATTAATTAAAGAGCGGTCAAGATTAGATATTAGGAAATAATTTTTTTAGTCAGAGAGTGGTGAAAGCTTGGAATGCATTGCCACTGGAGGTAGTGGAGGCAGGGACAGTTAATGCATTTAAGAATAAATTGGATGCGCATTGATTTTAGAGCAAGCTGACGTAAATGAAACTGGTTGTATACAGACTATGCAGAGTCTTCTAAACCAGTATAAAGACGTTAAGTTAAGTTATTACAATTAGGAAAGTCAGATATTTTGGACATAAAGAAAGACACAATACTTTATTGAAAACGAAAAGATTACTAGAGAGGAAGGTTGAAAGCAGGCGGACGAGGTGGACATCGATAAACGTGGGAGAGAAACATGGGAAGGTGGACTAATGTCAGTCTGACAGAGGATACCGTCAAGACAAGAGACAGGAGATATTGAAGATCCGTTGCAGCCAGCCTTCATTGGGAAATGGGCACTTGCATTGAATTGGAGGCCGTGTTGTCTCGAAAATGTTGTTGGGCTGGTCATAGATGAGCTTGTCCAACAACATAAACAAAAGTTGGTTGCCCATCTCAAGCAAGGATGGTGACATCATCATGCAGTCCTGTCTTGATGATGTAACTTGCGCTGTATTTGGATTATAGTGAGGAAGAAACTGCGCTGCTCATCAACTCCACTCTATGGTCCCGAACCATCATGGGCCAGTGGCAAGACTTTAGCGAATACGACTGGTCACACCTCCTTTAAGACCCCATATGACCACTCATAACGACGTTCTGGTGGCCAATAAGTATTCACGCCCATGCGGCATCGCCCACCCGTGACGAGAAAGGTTTACTGAACATCCTAGATCCTTCTTCTTCTTCTTCTTCGTACGCTGTCAGACGTCAACTTGAATTTGTTCGAAGAAAGCAGCTGTCATCCTGAGGCTGTCGACACTGCCATAGAGCTGAACATCCTAGATCCGAAATTATACGACACGGCAAATAATCGGACTGCACGCTGGACATTGTTGGGTACCTCACACACGACAAAGCTGCCGGGCGGAAGCCGGTAAAAGTATGATATTCAGATTCTGTTTGAAACTGTCTGTGCTAAATACAAAATATGAAATAACAAGAAGAAACAGAAACTATGAGAGTTAGTATATCTAGACTACTCACCATAAGTGTCAATGATATTGCTCTTCAACAGGCCCGTGAGTGCAAGTATTTGGGCAGTATTTTTCGGCAGACCGAAATCGAGACTAAGTGTAAGAAATCATGATTGTCAGCTGTCCCCACTGCTTTCACACCCAATAATTAGGTTGGCAACAAACAACAGCTGATAAACATTACATCTATGTCAACCATTGTGCTACAAGTACATGGCCTCTGTTCGACTAGTGTCAAACATGGCCTCTTTTCTACCAGTGTCAAAACAGGCCTCTGTCCTACCAGTGCCAAACAGGCCTCTGTGCTACCAGTGTCAAACATGGTCTCTGTGCTACCAGTGCCAAACATGGCCTCTGTTCTACCAGTGTCAAACATGGTCTCTGTGCTACCAGTGCCAAACATGGCCTCTGTCCTACCAGTGCCAAACATGGCCTCTGTCCTACCAGTGCCAAACATGGCCTCTGTCCTACCAGTGTCAAACATGGCCTCTGTTCTACCAGTGTCAAACATGGCCTCTGTCCTACCAGTGTCAAACATGGCCTCTGTTCTACCAGTGTCAAACATGGCCTCTGTTCTACCAGTGTCAAACATGGCCTCTGTCCTACCAGTGCCAAACATGGCCTCTGTTCTACCAGTGCCAAACATGGCCTCTGTCCTACCAGTGCCAAACATGGCCTCTGTCCTACCAGTGCCAAACATGGCCTCTGTCCTACCAGTGTCAAACATGGCCTCTGTTCTACCAGTGTCAAACATGGCCTCTGTCTGTCCTACCAGTGTCAAACATGGCCTCTGTTCTACCAGTGTCAAACATGGCCTCTGTCCTACCAGTGTCAAACATGGCCTCTGTCCTACCAGTGTCAAACATGGCCTCTGTTCTACCAGTGTCAAACATGGCCTCTGTCCTACCAGTGCCAAACATGGCCTCTGTCCTACCAGTGCCAAACATGGCCTCTGTCCTACCAGTGCCAAACATGGCCTCTGTCCTACCAGTGCCAAACATGGCCTCTGTCCTACCAGTGCCAAACATGGCCTCTGTCCTACCAGTGCCAAACATGGCCTCTGTCCTACCAGTGCCAAACATGGCCTCTGTCCTACCAGTGCCAAACATGGCCTCTGTTCTACCAGTGTCAAACATGGCCTCTGTTCTACCAGTGCCAAACATGGCCTCTGTTCTACCAGTGTCAAACATGGCCTCTGTTCTACCAGTGCCAAACATGGCCTCTGTCCTACCAGTGCCAAACATGGCCTCTGTCCTACCAGTGTCAAACATGGCCTCTGTTCTACCAGTGTCAAACATGGCCTCTGTTCTACCAGTGTCAAACATGGCCTCTGTTCTACCAGTGTCAAACATGGCCTCTGTCCTACCAGTGCCAAACTTGGCCTCTGTCCTACCAGTGCCAAACTTGGCCTCTGTCCTACCAGTGCCAAACTTGGCCTTTGTCCTACCAGTGCCACACTTGGCCTCTGTCCTAGCAGTGCCAAACTTGGCCTGTGTCTAGGGGGCGTGAGAGCAGAATTTCGACGAATGAAATGAAGGTCATCAGTGTTACCTGGAGAGACAGAATGCGAGACGACGACATTTGTAGTAGGTTCGGCACTACGTCTTGTGCAGAATACATTTCCAGGCTTAATGGCATAAGTGAAAAATACAAACTATCTTAAACGTTCACAATCAACAGACCTGTCCAAGGTATAAGATTCGAACATAAAAACTGGAGTCTTTCTGTCGTTGGTATAGCTCAAACATGATATTTGCAGCGAATGGAGGCCACTTAGAGTCCCAGATACCTAAAGCGTCCATCATGGGGGCCAGGGTTGTGTCATGGCCGGAGTACAAGTACAGTTTTACCAGGCTGACCAAGTTGAGTCACATGAAAAAGTAGAAACAAGTAAATACGTTTAAAAATACAATTTTTTTAAAGTGAAATGGTTTATATATGAGCGGCTGAGTAGCACAGTGGTATAGCACTGGATTTGTACGAAGCGTATTCAAATGAAACTGTACCAAACTGCACCAAGTGAACATACGTACGATGCGCATGATGACATCACTTCCGATGTAAACAGCACATACCAATCGTCAAGTTTGCAAAATGTCATTATTGTCCGACGTAGTTTCCTCAGCAGAAAAAATGTTGTGTGTGATATAGAATCTGGTGAGAGTTGATCAGCGAGCTGTTATTCTGTTTCTAACAGCTGAAGGATGTCGACAAGTTGATATTCATCGCAAAATGCAGGCAGTGTATGGTGACAAAAGTGTGTCGAAGACAACAGTGAAGAACTGGACGTGAAAAAGGACAAAAGATATTCCGAGACCAGGTCAGGCGCATAATGTTGCGGTAGAAGATGCCATCGCCAAAATTAATGCAGCAATTCGAGTGGACCGTCGTCGAAGCTTAGTTCGCTACACTTTTGTCACCCTACACTGCCTGCATTCTGCGATGAATGTCAACTGGTCGACATCCTTCAGCTGTTAGAAACAGAATCACAGCTCGCTGATCAATTCTGGACAGATTCTTTATCACACCCGCCATGTTTTCAACTATGATCCAGAGGATAATGAAATTTTGCAAGCTTGACGGTTGGTATGTGCTGTTTACATCAGAAGTCACGTCATCAGGCTATTCGAACGTATGTTCACTTGCTGCAGTTAGGTCCGGTTTCATTTGAACACGCCTCGTGTGACAAAGGCACAGGGTTCAACTCATGACCCGCTGAAGTCGGATGTATCGGACAGACAGGTGCAAATATCGTAATCAAGTTGTAAATTACGACACAACGCATTCCGTTATGTAGACTACATTCTGTTACTTGCAAAGTCCTTTTCTGGGCTTGGTAGTGGTAGATTGAGAACAAACGAAGCCAAGTTACACAACTCTGGAAGCTTCACCTGACAGAGCAGTGAATGTGTGCCTTGCTGCTGACCAGGGAATGAAAAAGCCAGTAAGGAGATTGGCCACCACAACCCACGTGATGTGACTTACTACAATGACGGCTGGTTTTTTTTTTTTTTAGCGTTCAGGATCTTTTGGTCATGCTATATCTGCAGGCCAGTCTCCATGATGAAGTCTGTAGTCTTCACCAGGTCGGAGCGGCTGCCCCCAAAGCTTTTGTCTCTGCTCCCCACCCTCTGGCCAGGTCTGGCATCCCATTTCCTATAGATTGGGCATTCCTGTAGAATATGATCAGGGTTCTGGCATCCTGTTCCACATGGCACTCATCTGTGTGTGAGATCTTTAGTCGGTATAGATGTTCTAGTAGTCTGCAGTGTCCAGTTCTCAGGCGAAATAAGGTAGTTTGTTGATTTCTTTTGAGTTGGTGAATTGGGTCTGGTGTACTGCTTATGTTTCTGTTTTCTCTCCATTGATGTATACACTGATTTCTGATGATGTTCTTGATTTCTCTGTATGGTACTCGGTGATTAAATTGTGCCTTTTTGCTGCCATCTTTTGCCAGAGCATCAGCTCTCTCGTTTCTCGTGATTCCGCAATGGGAGGGTAGCCACTGGAGCGCTATTGTTGAGGATCTCTGGAGTTTTCCCAGTTCTGCTCTGATATCTGATAACAGTGGTTGGTGGTTTGTTTTTTGTATTGTCTCTAATAGTACTCTGCAGTCTGTGAATACAGCTATTTTTGTTGGAGATTGCCTTTCTATTTGAATTATTCTCAGTGCTCGCAGGAGGGCCATCGATTCTGCTCTGAGGTTTGTGGACAACTTTCCGGTTGGGAGGGCCTCTTCTGTTATATTTCACTTTTGTGTCTTATGAATATGCCTCCTCACCCGTTTCGGCCTGCCCTCTCTGCTAAACCATCTGTGTATACATGTGTCCATTCCTTGATATTATATTTTTCCTCAATCATTGTTTGTGCTAACATTTTCAGCTCGTGGACACTGTGTTGGTCTTCTTTTCTTCTTATTCCTGGGATCTCTACACTTATTTCAATGTTGTTTATGTTGCAGCTTGGCTCTTCATAGTTGATACGCATTTCTATTTCTGTAGGTTGGTTGGGAATTAGTTCTCCAAATTTTTGGTTGGATATATGGATGAAGCTGATTCTCTTTAGCCTATTTTTAACTGGGTGTTTCAGTTTGATATGTATGGGGTTATCAGGCATGCGTTGCATCTTTTCACTGTGTGTCAGCATTCTTTCCTCTGGAATGACGGTTCTAACACTCCCTCACGAATAACAGTGGCTGCTATGAGACTACCGTTCTCTTACATTTGGAGCATTGGGGCATTGGAGCATTTGGGCATTGGAGCATTTGGGCATTGGGGCATTGGAGCATTTGGACATTGGAGCATTTGGGCATTGGGGCATTGTGGCATTGGGGCATTGGGGCATTGGGGCATTGGAGCATTGGGTTGTTTTGCTGCAGACTTCTGCTTTCCAAACATCTTATATTTACTTACTAGAATCCTGGAATTCAATCAGACAAGGGAACCATATACCAACCCACACGCTGCTTGAATCCGTTCTGAAGCACCTCCTGGGTCCAAAGGCGGGATTTATATCATCTCTCCATCTTGTTGGAGGGTAGTCACTAGGTAGGTAGAAGTTTTATGACCATCAGAAAGACAATATACTAGTCCATCTTTCGTGAGACATGCAACCCTATAGGTCTGCCCATCTGACCTTTCGCATTGACACAGAATCGACGACATCTCGGAACTCTGATTAGTCCAGTATGTCGGATGTGATCTTCTATGGAGATATTTATGACTCTTCGCTCCGTTGCTTTTTTCGTAAAACGGAGCTTACATACACATTTACTTCACACACATTTATCATTTCTGGGATAACCAGGCTACGAGTCGTATTTAAGGTGTGAGACTTGTACTTGATGGACTATAAAAAGCCAAACACGCTAGTTCATTGACCCAAACAATTATCTACCTTTCTATTGTCTTCTGTTCCTGAGCCTACCACACATTCAACACCTAATTGACTGCGAGAGCTAGAGGGCACAGGTGAGACGAGGGATCTACAAAGTGACACACGAATCAGTGAATAGCTTACAAGTTGGAGTACATGGCTGCGATGGAAAAATATATGAGAGCGGGCAAAACCTGATACACAAAGACCAGACAGAAGGAAGTCAACACAGATGGGCCTCACAACAGAAGGAAGACCCTTTTCAATTAATTTATATTGTACTCTTAATCCTTATGTATCAAGTATATTGTTTGTCATATTTCCCAATCATTCCATTTCATTCATTCTCGTTGTACACCTCACTACAATGCTATCTTCACAATTGTGTATAAAATGTATGATGGGGTTTTATATTTTTTAAAAATAAAAAGAATAAAAATTTAAAATACATAAAGAAAAAAAAAATGGGGGGATATATATATTTAAATCAGGAAATAAATAAAGAGATCCGAATCAAGTATGAAGGAAAATAAATATACTCAATCCCAAAATGGTCCCAGGAAAACAATTGTGCATATTTATGCAAATACCTACGGCGGACAACGAAAGCGAGGAACAACGGGAGGAATATCACGGAAACACCAGGTTAGGTACAAAAAGATACACACACGCATCCAAGCACTGGCTTATGTGTCTTAATATCGCCCAAATTGACTACGGTCTGGGGTGGAATAGGCGCGCCTCCGCCAGTAGAAACTAGTGAGGCAAACACATAAAAATTTTTAAAAATTAAAAAATTGATGTCCGTCGTCTACCTGAGTTACAGTTGAAAGCGATTGAAGCAGAGTTAAATTACCTTACCTTTATCTTTTTCATATACATTTATTAGGTTTTTGTTTCTGGACCACGGGAAACCCCGATACTAACCTCGCCCCAAAACCCCATGAAACCACAGCGTGACGAGGGGCTACAAGACTATAAATGAGTGGCTGGTTTTTTTGTTTTTTTAATGTTTATTTCCTCTGCCTTCTTCGGTGTTCGCCATGAATCGGACGTATGTGACGCTGCGATGTCTCCCGCCTTTCGGCCCGGCACATCTGATTATAGCACGGTGTTTTTGGGGACCTGGTTGACTTTCCCCCTTCGATTCCTCATTTCTTAGCCTGGTCCCATAGTCGTAGTCTGTTTCTAGGGCGACCACTGGAAGGCGGAATTGGATCTTGGTCAGTTATTGGATCACTATGCCTGAAGCACGCAGTCAGCTAGGAGTTGATTGTTGCTGTCAGTTCTTCCTTCATGCATCTTAGCCCCCCCCCCCCCCCCCCCCCCATCACGTCATGGATTGTTTGCCACATAGAGGTTACACCACTGTTAGGGAATGAAGTTGTTTGAGACTTCAGTATACTAAGTCAAGACTGGCTAAGAAAAAGGGATCGAAGAGGGAATGCTAACCGGGTACTCAAAAAATGCTTGCTGAAGTCGGATGTGTTGGACCGAACGATGCAAATATCGGAGTCAAGCTGTAAACTACGACACAACGCATTCCGTTCTCTGGACTACATTCTGCTACTTAAGCCCTTTCAGTGTTTGGTAGCGGGAGATTGAGAACGAACGAAGCCAAGCCAAGACATACGCCATTGAATAAAATGAAATACCTTATTAATGTCGTTTAAGTGTTGTGACAGCTCGGTTGGAGAATATTTCTTATATTATATACTGTTCTGCACAGCCAATGCAAAATAATGTAGGGCAGTTCAGACAGAACACAAGGTCAGCTGTTCAGTCCGAGATGCCTGAAATTGTACACAAAGGTAAGAGAAGCCACCGTCTTGGATCATTATTTCGCTGACCACTGTGTCGTTACACATGCTCAGAACAAGATGTGCAGTCTACCATGACTGCCTTTTCAGGGACACGTAATACATTCGGTATGACTATCAACACTAAGAAAACATGTACCCTTCCAATCTGCTTTTTCTTGAGGAAACTGTACAGCGAATGATACATTACCGCCCAAAGCGAAGGCCTCCAGGCAGTCGATAGTTTTGTTAATGCAGATAGTATCCTTACCAGAGGCTAAAATGGACTCTGGAGTCAGCGGCAGGATTGCACAGCCAAACTCTGTATTTGGGGGGGAGGGGGGGGGGGGGGCTGGAACTACACTTCTGGAATCAACAAGACATCAGTGTCGCCAATAAGATATTGGTGTTTCGATCTGATGTGTTAACCACTCTGTCATACGCTTGCGAAACATTGACATTGTATAGCAGATGTGTCAAACATGTAGATCGATTCTACTTGAACTGTCTGAGGAGACAACTCGTGGGGATCAGATGGCAGGGGGGGGGGGGGGGACCAGGATGATGAGCAGCGCATGAGCTGCAACGGTCAGCGACCCATAGTTCGCTGCTAGCGTCAGGGTCAGCGACCCATAGTTGGCTGCTAGCGTTAGGGTCAGCGACCCATAGTTCGCTGCTAGCGTCAGGGTCAGCGACCCATAGTTCGCTACTAGCGTCATGGTCAGCGACCCATAGCTGGCTGCTAGTGCAGAACCGTACCCGCATGGCACGCTAGCATCACACAGATTGATCAGATCACAGAGCGCAAGGCCATGGCCCATGCGAAAGCACAAAGCACACGATAGTCGACACTTCCACCCCTCAAATCATCAGATGCGTGCTCAAGTGCGGCAGAGTCTGCTATGCGAGGATTGACCTCTTCAATCATTTGAGAAGACATCTCGCAGAGCTCGTCTAATGATGTCGTTATCTTTGATTGGTACGGGCAATTATTTGTATTATTATTATTATTATTTTATCATTATTATTAAATATGGAACGGAAGACTAACGACTGATCAGGCAAAATATACAGATCAGACATGTTAGTCAAGTTCAGGCAAAACATACTGATCAGACATGTTAGTAAAGTTCAGGCAAAACATACAGATCAGACATGTTAGTCAATTTCAGGCAAAACATACAGATCAGACATGTTAGTCAAGTTCAGGCAAAACATACAGATCAGACATGTTAGTCAAGTTCAGGCAAAACATACTGATCAGACAGGTTAGAGGTGAAATTCTTGGATCGCCGCAAGACGAGCTACTGCGAAAGCATTTGTCAAGAATGTTTTCATTAATCAAGAACGAAAGTCAGAGGCGCGAAGACGATCAGATACCGTCGTAGTTCTGACCATAAACGATGCCGACTAGCGATCCGCAGGAGTTGCTTCGATGACTCTGCGGGCAGCTTCCGGGAAACCAAAGTGTTTGGGTTCCGGGGGAAGTATGGTTGCAAAGCTGAAACTTAAAGGAATTGACGGAAGGGCACCGCCAGGAGTGGAGCCTGCGGCTTAATTTGACTCAACACGGCCAACACTGAAATGATTGACATGCCGAGACCACTCTTCTGGGGTCTAATATGGAACTGGTGCTGGACTTAGACCCCCAGAAATCTGGGGTTATGCCCCCTGTGGCTCGGTTTTGTCTGCATCCAGTGTTTGATAAAGGAATTGACGGAAGAGCACTATCAGGAGTGGAGCCTGAGACCTAAGTTAACTTACCACGCCAATACTGCAGAATGACTATCAAAAAGTACACCTTCGTGGGGTCTAATAGAGAACATGTGCTGAAATTAGACCCTCGAAAATTTTGGGGCTACCCTCTAAGAAACTTGATTGTCTCGCTAAGGGAATTGACGGAAGGGCACCACCAGGTGTGGAACCTGCGGCTTAATTTGACTGAACACGCCAATACTGTAGAACAACTGACAAATCGAGAGCACTGCCGTTTGGGTCTAATAATGAACGTACGCTGGTATTAGACTCACGGATGACAAGTCAGCTCTCAAACACTCAAATGAAAGAACGCTACGGAAATCGTGTTTAACTCCGCAGAAACCGCAGATTTCAAATACCTGGTCATTGACAAACAAAAGCCCTCAATAAATCCGTCTGACCAAATAGTGAACGGGTGCTGGAAATAGATCATCTGAAGACAGGTCAGTTTTACCCTACAAATGACAGGGCGTTGCTACGGAAAACCAGCTCAAATCGAGAGGAGCCGCAGACACTTTGGTTCACGTACCAGGCTGATAAGCCAAGGGCGCGAGGCTACCATGTGGGGGATTACGGCCGAACCCTTGTAAGCCGCAATCCCGCCCAAAATCTCAGCACCACTGCAATGGGAGGCTCCTACATGCTCGGGACCTGGGGCTTGCGCCCCAGCCCTATCAGGTAGAGCCACAGTAAGAGGTCCTTGCCGCCCGCCAATCAAAGCGGGTGGACAACTGCTAGATACTTACCCTATACGGCGATGGGGTGCGAAAAACACCAACCAAAGACTTAGAACCTGGTCGGGGTGTCGAAAACAGTAGAGCAGCCACCTCACTGTGAACTGTCAAGACTCAACCACTGACCATGAGAGTTGTCCGCACACCAGGCGATCAACATCTCTGTGACATTACCAGGCTTGTCCTCTGGCTAAATGCACTCCGGCTACGATATCTACCTCTGTACGTTATCAGCCATAACTATCATGCTGGACGCAGAAGAGATGCAGACCAGCGGACATTGCACACCTGCCCCACTGTGTCAACACCCCAGGTGGCGGGGAATGCTAGGCGTACCATCCCTGCATAGAAGCCAAGAAAATAAATGGAAAAAGAGATACCCCACTCACATGCAAATGCTACGTATCTGGCAGGACGTGACGATCCTGGGATACAGACACACTGGACTGCCTCTCTTCCGGGTAAACCAGTCCATCTCATATATCATCACATATCATCATTGCACCCTATAGACACGAGTAGTGAAGACTCGATAGTCTGGTAAGACAACTTCCATAAGAGAGAAAACTCTGATCGTAAACAACTGCTGCCTTGCAGATAGGCTGGGGACAGCCAAAGGCTAAGGAGGGCATCCCTACAGAAACGCCTGTTGAAATCGGATGCACGGGGCCGCAAGCCTAACAAAACAGTGCAACGTAAATCACAGTATGATGGCAGTACAACCTATTCGAAAAACGTATGGCGCTCATCCTGAGGAGTCCCGCCAGGCAGCGATAGCGCCGGGCCCCACGCCTCGAAGGGGCCCACCCATGACTACTGGTGGTCACCCACCCATGTGTCGTGGAGTCAAGGCACATGGCTATGGGGAAACGTCTATTGGCCAAAACCTCAAGACCCTCAAAATACTACAGTGGAATGCGGAGGGAGTCATTAACAAAAAACTTTCCCTAACACACCACCTGCATGAAGGTAAGATTGACGTGGCATGTATCCAGGAAACGCACCTCAACAATAACCATAAATTCTCAATCAGAGGATACCAGACCTTCCGTCTAGATAGAGAAGGCCACAAAGGAGGGGTCCTGATACTGACCAGAGACAGCATACCGAGTAGCGCGGTACCTGTCAATCACACCGGACAAGCAGAAATTGTAGGAGTTGACATAATGGCTCAAGAGACGAAGCTCCGCATTTTCAATCTGTACGGACCACCAAACAGAGACCTATCGCTCTCGAGTATGGAGGTCAGAGACTCCAACTGCATAGTAGTTGGAGATTTCAACAGCCACTCGGAGAGATGGGGATACTCTGACACAGACAGCAGAGGTGACGAAGTGGAAGATTGGGAGATAGATGCAAATCTCTCCCTAATCAATAGGCCGGAGGATAGCCCTAGCTTCTATTCAAGAACATGGCATACCACCTCGACTCCAGATTTGGCCTTCTCCACACAGGACATACACTATAAAATAGACCGCCAGGTGCTAAACCAACTGGCAGGTAGCGACCACAGGCCGATCAGGCTAACCATTGACATGGAAGTAGGCCCACAGGAAACAAAACCGCTCCCACGTTGGAATTACAAACGATCCGACTGGGACAGATTTGCAATCCTGACAGATGGGCTGTCTGAAACCATCAACACACGAAACACCAAAATGAAGCCCATGGTAGAGAGCCTAAGCAAGGCAATAATGCAAGCCGCCACTGAAACCATCCCAAGAGGAGCTAGGAAAAACTATAAGCCCTACTGGAATGATGAGTTACAGAAAGTGGAAGATGCAGTAACAAATGCTAGGAACATGGCAGAACGAGAAAAATCCATGGAGGCAAACATCGCCCTCAAAGCCGCCGCGGCGAAGTACAAACACACTCTCAAGCAAACAGCAAGAGAAAGTTGGAAAAATAAAACGGAAAGTTTAAACCTGGACAAAGAAGGGAACAAGCTATGGAAGCTAGCCAGAGCCATGAATGACGAAACCCTGTCAAATAAACAAATTACTATCAAGCAGGGCGAGAACTTGATCACAGGTAAGAAAGCCGCAAACGCCTTTGTCGATCACTATGCCAGAGCAAACCACATCGAGATCCCTGCAGATAAGCATACAGACATTAGCGAAGAGCTAAAGGGACACGAAAACATAAATACGGCTCCTGAAGAGCACATGATGGCCAAACTAACAATGCGCGAAATGGAAGAGGCTATGAGAACACTAAAGAAAAGGCAATCTCCCGGAAAAGACGGGATAACAAACGAAATGCTGATGGGGCTGGGCCAAACAGCGAAGAAAAAACTACTATCAGTCCTGAACCAAAGCTGGAAAAGGGGTATTGTACCCCAGGCATGGAAAGATGCAATACTGGTACCAGTACCAAAAACAGGAAAGGACAAAACAGATCCAAATGGATACAGGCCCATAAGCCTACTGAGCTGTGTCGGCAAGCTGATGGAACGGATGATAAACACCAGACTGATATGGCATCTGGAAGAAAAACGAAAACTAATTCCACAGCAAGCCGGCTTTAGACAGCACAGATCCACTGAGGACCAGGTCATCCTCATAGCCTAGGAGATAGAAGATGCCTACCAGGCACAGAAACACACAGTAGCTGTTTGGGTGGATCTGGAAAAGGCATTTGACAAAGTCTGGAAGGATGGACTTAGAGTCAATCTAAGAAGAAGTGATGTCTGTGGGAAGATGTACAAGTGGATCAACCACTACCTCAAACAAAGAACGGCCAGAGTCCAAGTACAAGGGCAGATGAGCAAAAAGGTGACACTCGAGCAGGGAGTACCCTAAGGGGGAGTATTGTCACCCACACTCTTCCTGGTATATATAAACGATATTACAGAGAATATACCAAGAAGAGTCCATAGCTCAATGTTTGCAGACGATCTGGCTATGTGGACCTCTGAAAAGAATCTCACCATAGCAAGAAATCGGATGCAGACGGCCCTAACATCGCTGGAAGGGTGGGCGAACTCATGGCTGGTCAAAATAAACGAGGAGAAAACCACGTGCACAATATTCTCGCTCTCATTAAAACCCCAAAGTACCAAATTAAGCCTAAATGGCAAAATCCTGCAGCCAAACGACAACCCAACCTATCTGGGAGTCACATTTGATCGGCGCATGACATGGAAAAGTCAGATTGAGAGAAACCGAATGAAAGCCAGAGAAAGAATGGCGATCATGAGGAAACTTGCTGGCACAAGCTGGGGAGCAGACGAAGGCATACTAAAGAAACTGTACACTGGAAGAGTGAGACCAGTTCTCGAGTATGGCATTGCGGCATGGACAACAGCAGCGAAGGCGAACTTCGATAAAGTTAACAAACTTCAAAACCAAGCCATGAGAATTATAACAGGTGGCATGAAGTCAACGCCAATCGTAGAACTTGAAAAGATTACAAAACTGCAATCCATGACCGACAGAAGAGACTGCAGAGCCCAGCTGCAGTCAGAGAAACTCCGAAGACTGACGGACCACCCAATGTACCAGAGAATAAACAATTTGGGAACTGGGAAACTAAAGCGGAGAAACTTTGCAGAAATAGCCAAAGCAAAGATGCACGAAGATCCCATAAACGCACTAACAACACCAAAACCCATCACTACTGTACGAAAACCTACTTGGAGGCAGGATATATTTCCAGAGGTGGTAGAAAATATACCAGGTATTGCAAACAAAAACTGCCAGACTGAAAAAGAAAGGAGAGACACTACCCTAAGCTTCATAACGAAAAGCTACCCAAGCATGGACTGGACCCATGCATACACCGACGGTTCTGTAACAAACACTACACAGAACGGAGGGGCAGGAGCATTCCTGAACCTACCAAATGGCAGAAAAATAACACTGTCATTCGCTACTGGTAAGTACACAAGCAATTTCAGAGCGGAGGCAGAGGCACTGAGGGCGGCAGTGGAAGAAATGGCAACACACAGTGAAAATGAGAGCCATATAGTCTTGCTGACAGATGCTCTCGCCGTAGTCACAGCGCTAAAAAGCCAGAAAAACACTGAGCTTAATGACTTAAGAGCAGCACTCTGCAAACTGTGCCAGCTGTCCGCACCAAAAAGGGTAGTGGTACAGTGGGTTCCGTCACACTGCAACATCCAAGGCAACGAGGAGGCAGCCAGACTGGCAAAAGAAGGTGCAAGGCTACCACAAACAGATACCAGTATGACGTACGAAGAGTCTAAACGGCTTATCAAAGCCAGGTACGTGACCAAATGGGAAACCGAACATACTGGTTACACCAAAAACGATGCTTATTACCAGTTGAACCGAAGAGAGCAGGTCGTTGTCTTCAGACTTCGCACTGGCCACAACAGACTGAGGTACCACCTATTCAACAAATTGAAGATAGGGTGTACCGACGAATGCCCGTGCGGTACTGGTAAAATGACCACTGAACATCTGCTGCAGAACTGCCCGACATACGGGGATCAGAGAGAGCAGATGTGGCCATTGCCAGTGGAACTGCAAGACAAGCTTTATGGTAGTGGCGAGAGTCTCAGGATGACCGCCGCTTTTTTCGAAAAAATAATGGTTACTGTCTGACTGTGTACGCAGAAGAAGAAGAAGACAGGTTAGTCAAGTTCAGGTAAAATATACAGATCAGACATGTTAGTCAAGTTTAGGCAAAATATACAGATCAGACATGTTAGTCAAGTTCAGGCAAAACATACAGATCAGACATGTTAGTCAAGTTCAGGCAAAATATACAGATCAGAAATGTTAGTCAAGTTCAGGCAAAACATATTGATCAGACTTGTTAGTCAAGTTCAGGCAAAATATACAGATCAGACATGTTAATCAAGTTCAGGCAAAATATACAGATCAGACATGTTAGTCAAGTTCAGGCAAAATATACAGATCAGACATGTTAGTCAAGTTCAGGCAAAATATACAGATCAGACATGTTAGTCAAGTTCAGGCAAAACATACAGATCAGACATGTTAGTCAAGTTCAGGCAAAACATACAGATCAGACATGTTAGTCAAGTTCAGACAAAACATACTGATCAGACAGGTTAGTCAAGTTCAGGCAAAATATACAGATCAGACCTGTTAGTCAAGTTCAGGCAAAACATACTGGACAAGACCATCGATGTGGCTTCTTCGTAGCCCTTTCCGGAAACGGGCTGTTTTCATGACAGCTTCGCTAACAAGGTAATGGATCGACGTGATCTTCGTAGTAGTGAACGACACGCAGATGAGGCCAAGCAAAGCACAACCGATTAGAGGACCCTGGTCCACCATCATCAGCACGCTGTGGATGTGAGGGAAGCAACTGCAACCCGCCACGTAACGCCCTTTTCAGGGAGCACTCTGTGGCGAAGTGGTCAAGCCGTTTGCCTCGTGTTCAGACGACCGGGGTTCGATTTCGGTCCATGATGTCAATTATTTCCGGAGATCCTTGTGTTTATCGCTGGAGCTACGGAGTTTGTGCTTTGTGCGGTGCACTCGACAGATGGGGTACCCAGACAGGTGGGGGGACCCAGACAGATGGGGTACCCACCTGCCGAGAGAGACAGAGCTAAAATGGGGAAAAAACCCGAGGCAGTGAAGTCGAGCCCCCGCTTAAATTATTTTAATTTTTTTTTTCAGGGAGCACAAAAGATTAACCTACTCGTTGTGGACATTAACAAACAACAATAATTTAACATGCGCTTCAGTACACACGAACCACACACACCAACATCTACCACCATCACTGTTACCATCTGTCGTTGGTGTAAATCTCCATGTGGTTCAAGATGGTGTGGATCAGTCGTCCTATAGCTAGTCTGGTCACATTGACGCCCAAGCTCCTGACGCTGTCAGAAGATTTGTAACGTATCAAATTTCAAAGACCAATGAGAACGCCACGTAGGAGCATGTCGTAAGAAGCGACTAACTGTGTGTCATGGCATAATAGCGGCTATGGTTAGATGGTTTGTAAGGAGCAGCATAGATGGCGCATAACATGATGTGGGTTAGCGAAAAAGACCAGCGGGCCGATCCATTGGCCCTGAGAACGAACGTTTCTGTATGGCTAACTAAATATAGTATCAGCCAATCAAATGCTCTCTTTCATTTCTTGTGAATTCTAACATTAAAATGGCGGCCTCCTTGAACGTTTTCAATCGAGTATAAAAATTATATTGAATTTCTTGGTGTGTTGTTGCAATTGTGCTCCTTTGAAAAATGTCTTCCAGTGATTATGTAAATGAGTAATTAAGATTTAGATGATGTTTCTGTGCCAGATGTTACTGACTTATAGATGGCAGTGAAAATATCGAGGAAACAGCAGTCTCCAAGAATATATATACTTTTCTATATTTATTCTTAGTTATATTATTTTTCAAAAACATCACCCTTGTCCTCTTTTTATTTCCTCAAAATGGCTCCGGCAGTAAAACCCTTATTAAGCGACCGTCTTCAGAGGGTTAAGATGGACTCGCACATCGGCTAATAACCCTCCGTGGCACTTGTACCAACGCAGCGGAATGATACGCTGTTCGAGCCTAGACCGCTAATCAAGAAGTCTTCCTACTGGCTACATCCAGTTGAGGTCAGTAGTGGAACCTGCACAGAGCCAACTGTCCCTGTAGAAGAACAAGTCGACTAGAACTAAGACTACGACTGCTTATTTGTCACAAATTATGATCTGTTAGATAAGTCAGGCTTATTTTGATTTTCATTTCAATAACTGATTTTCTCTGCAAATTCAAATAAACACTTGTTAATTTAAATTTGAAACAGATGGTCTGACTTCATAATCAGTGGCTTGAACACTCGTGATTTAATGCACTGAATTTAGAAATGACTTTTAAAATCTGAAATGTATTAAACTTGAACAATTAATCAATAAATTTCCTAATTATTTTTCAGTTAATTTAAAAATACTTGAACAATTTTTTTTTTTTAAAACCTCATTTTGGTTTGACTGCGCACATCCGTAACGATTGAATCAGCCAATCAAACCGCAGAAGTACACGTCTGACACAGAGATATTTTAGTAATAACAAGGTCATTTATCTGAGTATTCGTTCTAGCCGCTAACGTTCACTTTAGCAACATTTTTACAACATATTTTTGGCTACAGGACACAAGGACAGCTATGTGACAGATTGGTGGATGATACCCCCGAAACCATTCCAACAGCACGGGCTTTCTTGGTACGTGCAAAACTTGTTGGGATTATGTTATCGTCCTCTCGGACTCCTCTTGCTATCGGAACATTTACTGGACCGTGGTATTGCGTAATGACTGTATTGCAGTCTTTGTTTGTTTCCTCAATCTGAGCATTACCTTACATTTTTGCATGAGTTTCCTGGCGCATCGACCGCTTTGTTCTATGTCATCTGAGCATTACCTTACATTTGTGCTTGAGTTTCCAGGCGCATCGACCGCTTTGTTCTATGTCATCTGAGCATTACCTTACATTTTTGCATGAGTTTCCTGGCGCATCGACCGCTTTGTTCTATGTCATCTGAGCATTACCTTACATTTGTGCATGAGTTTCCAGGCGCATCGACCACTTTGTTCTATGTCATCTGGCTTGGCTTCGTTCGTTCTCAATCTCCCACTACCAATCACTGAAAGGGCTTAAGAAGCAGAATGTAGTCCGGAGAACGGAATGCGTTGTGTCGTAGTTTACAGCTTGACTGCGATATGTGCACCTTTCGGTCCAACTGATCCGCTTTCAGCAATCATTTTCTGAGTACTGGGTTAGCTTTCCCTCTTCGATCCCTTCTCCTTAGCCAGTCTGCCCTGCTGCAGCCTGTTATCCAGAATCACCGCGTGGAGGTGTAAAAGGGTCTTGGCAGCTATGGTTCGCTGGCCCTGACGCTAGCAGTCAGCTATGAGTCGCTGACCACTGCAGCTCATGCGCTACTCAGCATCTTGATCCTGTTCCATGTGATCTGAGCATTACCTTACATTTGCCTGGCGCATCGACAGCTTTGTTCAATGTCATCTGAGCATTATCTTACATTTGCCTGGCGCATCGACCGCTTTGTTCCATGTCATCTGAGCATTACCTTACATTTGCCTGGCGTATCGACCGCTTTGTTCAATGTCATCTGAGCATTACCTTACATTTGCCTGGCGCATCGACCGCTTTGTTCTTTGTCATCTGAGTATTACCTTACATTTGCCTGACGCATCGACCGCTTTGTTCTATGTCATCTGAGCATTACCTTACATTTGCCTGGTGCGTCAACCGCTTTTGTTCCATGTCATCTGAGCATTACCTTACATTTGCCTGGTGCATCGACCACTTTGTTCTATGTCATATGAGCATTACCTTACATTTGCCTGGTACATCGACCGCTTTGTTCCATGTCATCTGAGCATTACCTTACATTTGCCTGGCGCATCGACCGCTTTGTTCTATGTCATCTGAGCATTACCTTACATTTGCCTGGCGCATCGACCGCTTTGTTCTATGTCATCTGAGCATTATCTTACATTTGCCTGGCGCATCAACCGCTTTGTTCTATGTCCAGTTTTTCCACTTGGTGCAACCATTTTTCCAATCTTCGAGTCTGACATGTAAACGTCTTCTGTTGCAAGTTTGATTTTCCCAGAGAATGGATCACTTCCAAACAGCAGTTGGTCTCCCCAGACAATGGATCACTTCCAAACAGCAGTTGGTCTCCCCAGAGAATGGTTCACTTCCAAACAGCAGTTGGTCTCCCTAGACAATGGATCACTTCCAAACAGCAGTTGGTCTCCCCAGAGAATGGATCACGTCCAAACAGCAGTTGGTCTCCCCAGAGAATGGATCACTTCCAAACAGCAGTTGGTCTCCCCAGAGAATGGATCACTTCCAAACAGCAATTGGTCTCCCCAGAGAAAGGATCACTTCCAAACAGCAGTTGGTCTCCCCAGAGAATGGATCACTTCAAAACAGCAGTTGGTCTCCCCAGAGAATGGATCACTTCCAAACAGCACTTGGTCTCCCCAGAGAATGGATCACTTCCAAACAGCACTTGGTATTGTAATTACAATGTTTACTCGCCAGTAGAATTTATAAAGGCAAACCTTCAACAATGAAAACAGCATTGTTGGGAGACGGCGTGGGCTAGTAATTAAGTGAAGCGCTTCCCAATCCAAAGGCGCTGGGTTCTATCCCCGTTACAGCACCGGCCGTTACCCCGGAGAAGCAAACCCTTAGAAAATGCAGGAGGAAGCAGATCTTAACATAAAAATGGATGCTGAAGTCGGATGCACCGGGCCGACAGGCGCAAAATAAAAACCACAGTGGAAAGCCTTGGTGGTTAGAGAAATAAGGCGAACGCACAACAACAACAACAAAATTATCCTCATTGAAGAATGTGTTGATTATTGAACATGCTGACATTACTATCTTCAACACGTGTAGGCAAACACTATATCCTGTTTACCTTGAGTGATTGCTGTTGTCAATTTTCCCAGAGTAGACAGAATGCAAGGTTATTGCTGCGTTCTCCTCAATCATGGCCGTGTGAGGCAGAAGCTTGTCAGGCAAGGGAAGTCCATGAACCTGGCGAAAGAGCATCAAATTAAAATTGGTCAGATTTTTGTCACCTAAAACACGACAGACTCCAGGAGCGTACCACAAGCTTCCAAACAGGATAGATACACGCGAAATACAAATAATACTGTCCCAAAAACCAGGTCTAGTCTTACAGTGGGATCCTTGTCAAATGAGAAGGCAGCAGTACTCAGGCAGCCGGCACTCAGGCACGTCATCCATAAGCTGTCACAAATCAAAGATATCAAACGATCCATTAGGACAAAATGGAGAGACCGGCACAAACAAAACAAGCCAGTGAATGACAGCATAGACAAACTTGGCAGAGACGGGCAGACAAAGACCTTCAGACTCAGAACGGGACATTATAGACTCAAGGCCCCCCTCCACAAAATTGGTCTTAGAGTCACCGTCACGTGCGACTGTGGAACACTCAAACAACCACCAGAACATATCCTACAGGACTGACCTACTAATACAGACCAAAGAGAGGCAGTCTGGTCTGGGGGAGCGAACATGCTCGATAAACTGTGGAGGACCAGCAAAAAACCTGAATCGCACAGTCTCCTTTTTGAAACTCAGCGGCCTAGAAGTAAAGCATCAGTAAATCGAAAAAGAAGGGGAATACGAAAAAGAAGAAGAAGAAGAAGAAGAAGAAGAAGAAGAAGAAGAAACAATGAAGAAGAAAAATTAAATGCGACAACGCTAATTAAATAATTAGCAGGTCATCTGGCGGGGGCAATATCTATTGAATAGATACAAGAAGATCCATATCTGAAAGTACAGAATAGATAGAAAAACAGATAGAGAGACAGAGACAGTCAGACCGACAAACAGACAGACAGACAGGCAGGCGGGCGGAAAGGACAGACGGACGGACGGATGGAAATAGATAGATAGATAGGTAGCTAGGTAAGTAGTTAGGTAGATAGATAGATAGATAGATATATAGACAGATAGATAGACAGATAGATAGATATATAGATAGACAGATAGACAGACAGACAGATAGAAAGAAAGATAGATAGATAGATAGATAGATAGATAGATAGATAGACAGATAGATAGATAGATAGATAGATAGATAGATAGATAGATATATAGATAGATAGATAGATAGATAGATAGATAGATAGATAGATAGATAGATAGATAGATAGATAGATCGATAGATAGATAGATAGATAGACACTCACCGTTCGACACACTATCTCATCCCTTAAAGCCGAAAAGTCCACATTATCTATATTCGATTGATCTGACAGGAGAATGGAAAGGCATGTTATAATGTGACTACTAGACAGCTGATATACACTAACTACCTACTTATTCTCTACGTACCACATGCCTACTACAAATAAACTGTGACATTACCTACGACATACCAACTAGATACCTACTACAAACAAACTGTCATATTACCTACGACATTACAACCAGATACCTATTACAAACCTCATTCTACATGCCATCACACATTCCGAATACATTCTTCCTACCTGCTACATACCAATTACGACATGACTATACCTACTACATACTTACTCCCTAACGACTACATGTACTCCCTACCTACTACATACCAGATCCCTACCTACTACATACCAACTCCATCTCTACTACATACCAACTCTCTACCTACTACATACACACTCTCTACCTGCTACATACCAACTCTCTACCTACTGCATATAAATTCTCTACCTACTACATACCGACTATCTACCTGCTATATACCTACTCTCTATCTACTACATACACACTCTCCACCTGCTACATACCAACTCTCTATCTGCTACATAACAATTCTCTATCTACTACATACCAACTCACTACCTACTACATACCAACTCTCTACCTACAACATACCAATCATCTACCTATTACATACCTACTCTCTACTTACTACATACCAAATCGTTACCTACTACATACCTACTCCATACCTAATACATACCAGCTCTCTACCTACTACATACCAGCTCTCTATCTACTACATACCAACTCCATAACTACTATATACCAACTCTCTACCTACTACATACACACTCTCTATCTACTACATACCAACTCCATATCTACTACATACCAACTCCATATCTACTACATACCAACTCTCTACCTACTACATACACACTCTCTACCTAGTACATACCGACTCTCTACCTACTACACACCTTATATCTACCTACTACATACACACTCTCTACCTGCTACATACCAACTCTCTACCTGCTACATACCTACTCTCTACCTACTACATACACACACTCCACCTGCCACATACCAACTCTCTATCTACTACATAACAATTATCTACCTACTACATACTAACTCTAAACCTACTACATAAAATTCTCTACCTGCTACATACCTACTCCCTACCTACTACATACACACTCTCCACCTGCCACATACCAGCTCTCTACCTACAACATACCAACTCTCTACCTACTACATAGAAACTCATTACGTACTACATACCTACTCCCTTCCTACTTCATACCAACTCCTCCCCTACTACAGACCTACTCCCTACCTATTACATACCAACTCTCTACCCACTACATACCTACTGCCTACCTACTACATAACAACTCGTTATCTACTACATCAGTGCTGTCCGTCGTTCTGGTCTGTTTGCTTTGGTGTTGTCCACTAGCGTGCGGACATTCCATGTTGCAAGCGTGATGGGTAGTTTTCGTGATCGTTTTCTGCCTGTTCCGCCGCTGCAGTTTCGGGGCCCTGCCAGTTGCGAGCTGCTAGTCAGGGTGTGATCTGAAGGGTGATGTCGTGAGTTGCGCAATGTGTTTATAGTGAGGGAGATGTGCGCAGGATCATCCTCACTCTCTCGTCCGGACTCAACATGTTCTAGAGGCAAGACATTGTCAAGACTTCTAGTGAAGAGTTCGGATGCAGACAGTATGGTGTCAGCGTGTGCCTCATTTTCTCGGTAGTCCTTTCCTTCTCTTTTATCGCTGGGGTGGAGCTTTGAGGTATCAGTTTCTGAGTGCATTTGTTTGTGAATTCTTCTTCCACCTCTCGTTCCTCTGGTCTTCCGCCTTGATTGTATACAGGAAACTGGCTAGATACAACATCTGCATAGCTGCCCTGAGCGAGACACGACTGGCAGAGGAAGGGCAGATCACAGAAGGCGGCGCTGGTTATACTTTCTTCTGGAGCGGCCGCAGCAAAGAAGAACGCCGTGAAGCTGGAGTTGGCTTTGCCATCAAGACCAACATGGTCGACAAGCTCACAAGCATGCCCAGAGGAATTAATGACCGCCTGATTACACTGCGTCTTCCCCTAATAGGAGGTGCATACGCACCCACAGTGACAAATCCTCAGGAAACAAAAGATAAGTTTTATGAGGACCTTGAGACGCTCATCGCTGCAGTCCCCAAATCTGATAAATTGGTCATCCTCGGTGATTTTAACGCTAGGGTTGGCACAGACCATACAGCCTGGGAGGGGGCCATTGGCAGACATGGTATCGGAAAATGCAATAGTAACGGACTGCTCCTTCTGAGGACATGTCCTGCAAATGAACTACTCATTACAAACACAGCTTTCCGACTACCTGTCCGAAATAGAACCACATGGATGCACCCAAGGTCCCGCCACTGGCACCTCATTGACTATATTATCATCAGACGTAGGGATCGAGCGGATGCTATGGTAACAAAGAGCATGTGTGGTGCAGAATGTTGGACCGACCATAGACTTGTCATTGCCAAGCTAAACTTCAAGATCCAGCCCAAAATGCGCCGCCAGGGAAAGAAACCACTGAGGAGGCTGAAATACGAACCCACGAGAGGAGGCTTCCAGGAAGAGCTTGAGGGTAAACTGTCTGAGCTTCGTTTTGAAAAGAACGACATCGAAAAGAACTGGGCATCATTGAGAAACACACTCTACGATACAGATGTTAAACACATTGGCCCACTCACGCGCAAGCATAAGGACTGGTTTGATGAGAACGATCTAGAAATACAGGGCCTTCTCGATGCAAAACATGAAGCGCACAGGGAATACCAGAGGGACACACCATCTCCGGCAGCAAAAGCTGCCTTCAATACTGCTCGCAAAGCTGTCCAGACCAGGCTTAGAGAGATGCAAGACTCCTGGCTCAGCAACAGAGCTGATGAAATTGAGATGTTCGCGTAGCGTCATGACACCAAACGGTTTTACGAGGCACTGAAAGCTCTCTACGGCCCGCAGCCCTCTAGTAATACTCCAGTTCGCAGTGCGGATGGGGTAATGCTAACAGATAAGGTTCAGATTCTATACAGATGGGCAGACCACTTCTGCAAATTACTAAACCACCCATCGTCCATAAATGAAGAGGCCATCCGGCGAATGCCGCAGGTGGAACTGAACCTGGCGTTGGATGAAGTAATTACTGAGGAGGAAGTCAACAGGGCAATAAGTTCACTATCTATAGGAAAAGCTACAGGAGCTGATGCAATACCAGCAGAGGTATATAAGACAGCTGGCCCATCCCTCACCAAAAGGATCACTGAACTCTTCTGTCACATGTGGGCTGAAGGTAAAATTCCGCAGGAGCTAAAGGACGCCTCAATCGTTCACCTATACAAAAGAAAAGGCAATCGTCAGGAATGCGACAATCATCGTGGAATATCGCTACTCTCCGGAGCAGGTAAGATCCTAGCGCGCTTACTGCTAAACAGGCTCAACAAACACCTCGAACAAAGCCACCACCTCCCAGAAAGCCAATGTGGATTCAGAGCCGGAAGAGGAACAGTGGACATGATTTTTGCCGCTCGCCAAATACAAGAGAAGTGTCGAGAACAAAGTCAGGCCTTGTACACCACATTTATTGATTTGACAAAGGCATTTGATACAGTAAACAGAGGAGGGCTGTGAATGATAATGTCTAAGTTTGGCTGCCCCAACAAGTTCCTAACAATGGTGAAACAGCTACACGAAGGCATGTGTGCTCGTGTACTGGACAGCGGTGCAATCTCTAAAACTTTTCTAGTATCAAACGGAGTAAAACAAGGATGTGTACACGCCCCGACTTTGTTCAGCATGATGTTCGCGGCCACGATGACAGACGCCTTCAGATCATTGGAGCTTGGAATACCCATAAAGTACCGCACAGATGGAAAGTTACTAAATTCCAGAAGAATGAAGGCCAAAACCAAAGTGGCTGGTGACATAATCAAGGAACTTGTATTTGCTGACGACTGCGCTCTAATGAGCAACTCAGAACTGAACATGCAGGTTGGAATGGACCAGTTCTCTGCCGCATGCGACAATTTTGGTCTGACCATAAATGCCAAAAAAACAGAAGTCATGTACCAGCCAGCACCAGGCATGCCGTACACAAAACCAGAGACTACAGTCAGCAGGCAGACGTTGAATGCCGTAGACAAATTCACATATCTGGGCAGCACGCTGTCGAGATCTGTCAGCCTAGACGATGAGGTGGCAAGCAGAATAGCAAAGGCCAGCACAGCCATGGTCTGGGCACGTCGTGGCATCAGCGTCAAGACCAAACTCAAAGTCTACTGTGCAACCATCATTCCAACCCTACTATACGCTTGCGAAAGCTGGACTGTATACTCTGGACATGAAAGGAGGTTAAACCACTTTCACACAGGTTGCCTGAGGCGAATATTCCACATCCGATGGCAAGATCGTGTCACTGACATCGAGGTTCTCTCGAGGGCTAACATGCCCAGCATCCATGCACTGCTAGAAAAAGAACGACTAGGATGGGTCGGACACCAGACGAGCGGCTCCCAAAGAAGCTTCTCTACGGCGAGCTGAGAGAGGGATGGCGAGAGAGGGGGCGCCAAAGAAACGTTTTAAAGACGGTCTGAAGGACTCACTAAAAAGTTGCCAGATAGGCATCGACACCTGGGAATGTCTTGCGAAAAACAGATCTGACTGGAGAAGCGCAGTCAAATCGGGTGTAGCTCCTTGTGAAGATGACCGTGTTGTGAAAGCCCAGAACAGACGCGAGACGCGGAAATCCCGAGCAGCGGGAACACCATCCCCTTCTACAAACCTCGTGTGCCCGATATGTAGCAGATGTTTTCGTGCTCGCATTGGCCTGTTCAGCCACATGCGCACCCACACTAAACAGGGAAATCTGTGACAAAGATGATGTCGGCGGTCCTCATCGACAACGATGGACAGCTATTATTATCTACTACATACCTACTCCCTATCTTATACATACCAATTCTCTACCTACTACATACAAATTCGTTACTTACTACACACCAGCTCTCTACCTACTACATACCAAGTCTCTACCTACTACATACAAACTCGTTACCTACTACATACCTACTCCATACCTACAACATACCAGCTCTCTACCTACTACATACCAGCTTTCTGCCTACTACATACCAGCTCTCTACCTAATACATACCAACTCGTTATCTACTACATAAATACTCGTTACCTACTACATACCTACTCCATACCTACAACATACCAGCTCTCTACCCACTACATACCAGCTTTCTACCTACTACATACCAGCTCTCTACCTAATACATACCAACTCGTTATCTACTACATACCTACACCCTACTTACTACATACCAACTCTCTACTTCTACTACATACCTACTCCCTACCTATAACTAACAAACTCTCTACCTACTACATACCTACTCTCTATCTACTACATACCTACTCTCTACCTACTACATACCAACTATCTACATACTACATACCTACTAACTATCAACTACATACCATCTCTCTAACTACTACATACCAACTCTCTACCTACTACATACAAACTCGTTACCTAATACATACCAACTCTCTACTTATTTCATACCTACTCCCTATAAAATAAGAACCAGCTCTCTACCTACTTCATACCTACTGCTCACTTACTACATGCCAACTCTCTACCTACTACATACACACTCTCTACCTGCTACATACCAACTCTCTACCTACTACATACCAACTCGTTACCTACTACATTCACACTCTCTACCTATTACATACCAACTCTCTACCTACTACATACCTACTCGTTACCTACTACATACCTACTCCCTACCTACTACATACAAACTCTCTATCTACTACTTACAAACTCGTTACCTACTACATACACAATCTCTACTTGCTACATACCAGCTATTTACTTACTATATACCTACTCTCTACCTACAACATACCAACTCTCTACCTACTACATGCAAACTCGTTACGTACTACATACCTACTCCCTTCCTACTTCATACCAACTCCCCAACTACTGCAGACCTACTACCTACCTACTACATACCAACTCTATACCTACTACACACCAACTTGTTACCTGCTACAAACCTACTCCCTACCTATTACAAACAACCTCTCTACCAACTACATACCTACTGCCTACCTACTACATAACAACTCGTTATCTACTACATATCTACTCCCTATCTATTACATACAAATTCTCTACCTACTACATACAAGCTCTCTACCTACTACATACCAGCTCTCTACCTACTACATACCAAGTATCTACCTACTACATACAAACTCGTTACCTACTACATACCTACTCCATACCTACAACATACCAGCTCTCTACCTACTACATACCAGCTTTCTACCTACTACATACCAGCTATCTACCTACTACATACCAACTCGTTACCTACTACATACCTACTGCCTACCTATAACTAACAAACTCTCTACCTACTACATACCTACTCTCTATCTACTACATACCTACTCTCTACCTACTACATACCAACTCTCTACATACTACATACCTACTAACTATCAACTACATACCAGATCTCTAACTACTACATACCTACTCACTACCTACTACATACAAACTCGTCACATACTACATACCAACTCTCTACCTACTACATACAAACTCGTTACCTAATACAAACCAACTCTCTACCTACTACATACCAACTCCCTATCAAATACATACCAGCTCTCTACCTACTTCATACCTACTGCTCACATACTGCATAACAACTCCCTACCTACTACATACCAACTCGTTACCTACTACATACCAACTCTCTACCTACTACATACAAATTCTCTACCTACTACATACCAATTCTCTACCTACTACATACATACTCTCTACCTACTACATACCTACTCTCTACCTACTACATACCAACTATCTACCTACTACATACCAATTCCTTTCCTTCTACATACCTACTCCCTACCTACTACACACAAACGTTTTACCTACTACATACCAACTCTCTAACTAATACAAACCTACTACCTATAAACTGTATACCAGATCTCTACCTACTAAATACCAACTCTCTACATACTACATGAAAACTCGTTACGTACTACATACCTAATCCCTACCTATTACATTCCAACTCGTTATCTACTGCATACCTACCACCTACCTACTACATACCTACTCTATACCTATAACATACCTACTGCCTACCTATTACATACCAACTCGTTACCTACTACATACCTACTGCCTACCTACAACTAACAAACTCTCTACCTACTACATACTTACTCTCTACATACTATATACTTACTCTCTACCTACTACATGCACACTCTCTACCTGCTTCAAATCTACTCTCTACCTACTACATACACACTCTCTACATGCTACATACCAACTCCCTACCTACTACATACCAACTCATTACCTACTACATACACACTCTCTACCTATTACATACCAACTCTCTACCTACTACTTACAAACTCGTTACCTACTACATACACAATCTCTACCTTCTGCATACCAGCTCTTTACTTACTACATACCTACTCTCTACCTACTACATACCAACTCTCTACCTACTACTTACAAACTCGTTACCTACCACATACTAACTCTCTACCTACTACATCCAAACTAGTTACGTACTACATACCTCCTATCTACCTACTACATACCAGCTCTCTAGCTACTACATATCAAATCTCTACTTACTACATACAAATTCGTTACCTACTACATTCCAATTCTCTACATACTACATACCAATGCTCTACCTACTACAAACATACTCTCTACCTACTACGTACAAACTCTCTACCTACTACATACCAACTCATTACCTACTACATACCTACTCCCTACCTACTACATACAAACTCTCTACCTACTACATACACACTTTTTACCTACTACATACCAAATCTATTACTAATACATACCTACTACCTATAAACTGTATACCAGATCTCTACCTACTACATACCAACTCTCTACCTACTACATACAAACTCGTTACGTACTACATACCTAATCCCTACCTATTACATACCAACTGGTTACCTACTACATACCTACTCCCTACCTACTACATACCAACTTTCTACCTACCGCATACCAAATCGTTATCTGCTACATATCTACTCCCTACCTACTTCATACAAATTCTCTACCTACTACATACCTATTGCCTACCAAATACATACCAAATTGTTACCTACTACATACCTACTCCCTACCTACTACATACACATTCTCTACCTACTACATACAGCTCTCTACCTACTACATACCAGCTCTCAAACTACTACATACCAACTCTCTACCTACTACATCCAAATTGGTTACCTACTACAGACCTACTCTCTACCTACTACATACCAGCTCTCTAGCTACTACATACCTACTCTGTACCTGCTACATACCAGCTCTTTACTTACAACATACCTGGTCTCTACCTACTACATACCAGCTCTCTACATACTACATACAAACTCGTTATCTACTACATACCTACTCCCTACCTACTTCATACCTACTCTCTACCTACTACATACCTAATGCCTACCTACTACATACCAAATCGTTACCTACTACATACCTACTCCCTACCTACTACTAACAAACTCTCTATCTACTGCATACAAATTATCTATCTACTACATACTTACTCTCTGCCAACTACATACCAACTCTCTATCTACTACATACCAACTCTCTGCCTTCTACATACCAACTTTCTGCCTGCTACATACCAGCTTTCTACCTACTACATACCTACTCTCTACCTACTAAATACAAACTTGTTACCTACTACATACATACTCCCTACCTACTACATACCAACTCTCTCCCTACTACATACCAACTGGTTACCTGCCACATACCTACTCCCTCCCTACTTTATACCAACTCTCTACCTATTACATACCTACTGCCTACCTATTACATACCAACTCGTTACCTACTACATACCTACTCCCTACCTACTACATACAAACTCTCTACTACATACCAGTTCTCTACCGACTACATGCCAGCTCTCTACCTACTACATACCAACTCTCTACCTACTACATAGAAACTCGTTACCTACTACATACCAGCTCTCTACCTACTACACTCCAAATCTCTACGTACTACATACAAACTCGTTACCTACTACATACCTACTCCCTACCTACTTCATACCTACTCTCTACCTTTACATAACTAGTCCCTACCTACTACATACGAACCCGCTACCTACTACATAGAAACTCGTTACCTACTACATACCAGCTCTCTACCTACTACACACCAAATCTCTACGTACTACATACAAACTCGTTACCTACTACATACCTACTCCCTACCTACTTCATACCTACTCTCTACCTATTACATAACTAGTCCCTACCTGCTACATACGAACTCGCTACCTACTACATACGAACTCGCTACCTACTACATACATGCAATCTAAAAATGATTGCTGTGTCCTTGCTCTAAACAAACCACCCAACCATTGCCGGTGTTATGTCACACAGTTAGTCGCCTCTTACGACATGATCTCTGTGTGGCCGTGGTGCTATTCTTGTCCATGTCACACAGTTAGTCGCCTCTTACGACATGCTCTCTGTGTGGCCGTGGTGCTATTCTTGTCCATGTCACACAGTTAGTCGCCTCTTACGACATGCTCTCTGTGAGACAATGATGCTTTTCGTGTCCTTGTCATACACAAAGAGCCCGGCAGACTACTCGGCAGTATGTGTGTAGAGTGATTAACTCACTTGTCCCTTAAAGTAATTTATACAGGCAATGTATGTGTATGTGTGCGTGCGTGGATGCGTTTAGATGTGTGTATATGTATATGTGTGTGTCATCAGCTCATGTCCAATCTGTGTCTGGTCTGTTGTGAATGACATACGTAAGACTTTCATAAGCATTTCTTTATCCTGTCTGATCCTAGGTACTGCACTTAATCTGAGGAGGGATATGTCCGTCGCAAGTCGCAGAGATGGGCAGGTCAGCTTGTTCGGAAACATATCCTCTTCTATAATAGATTTCACTACAAAGTTGACTGGCCCTGAAATAGTGTAAGAATTATTACGGTTTTTTTTTTTGGTCACTTTTAATTACTGTTGTTTTACTTTGTTTTCTGTGTTAAATGTGATGTTTGTTCTTTGTAATTCTTATGTCGTGTGATAGCCAAGGTGTCGCAAGTGGAATCCCAGCAATGATCGTATAGTTATTCAGGTGCCAGTGTCTGCATGGTCAATTTCTAAGAATTGACGTCATTGCACTCCGGGCATACCTATAGGTGCCCAGTCTCTCTCAGTAAGTGGTACTGGGTCTGCATGATAAGGTCTCTGTAGCACGCTGGTTGTACACTCCCCTGCACCGTCCTCTGATGCGCCCCACTACACTCGAACCTCGTTTGATTGTCTAAACTTTACAGTCTTGGTTTGCTGATTCATCTATGCGGTGTCCTCATCCAACAGGCGGTGGCTGATTGATTTCAACATCTCACTTATATCCATCACTTATGTGCCTATGATAGAAGCTTGTGAAGCCAAGATGTCAGCTCTTTCGTTGCCAGGAACCCCAGAATGACCAGGACAATCGATCCATGTGAAGCCCTTGACGTTTGAGGCCTCTTGTTAAATAGTCTCCAATAGCATCTTAAACGCTGAGGTCGCTGCTTCCAACTCCATTATCGGGAAACTGAAACGCTAGTCCTGTCAGGCACAACATACTGACTAGGACGTAGCGTCAGGGTCAGGCACAACATACGGACTAGGACGTAGCGTCAGGGTCAGGCACAACATACTGACTAGGACGTAGCGTCAGGGTCAGGCACAACATACTGATTAGGACGTAGCGTCAGGGTCAGGCACAACATACTGACTAGGACGTAGCGTCAGGGTCAGGCACAACATACTGACTAGGACGTAGCGTCAGGGTCAGGCACAACATTCTGACTAGGACGTAGCGTCAGGGTCAGGCACAACATACTGACTAGGACGTAGCGTCAGGGTCAGGCACAACATACTGACTAGGACGTAGCGTCAGGGTCAGGCCCAATATACTGATCAAGACTACTAACTCTCTTCCATGTAGCGTTCCCTGGAAACGGGCTGTTTTCAAGACAGCCTGGCTGACGAGATGTGGATCGATGTGATCCCTGCAGTAGTGAGCGTCATGCAGATGAAGTCAAGCATAGCACATCCGTCTGGATGACCGCGGTAGAACTTTCACCAGCACGCTCGGGTTGTGAGATAAGCTACTGCAACCCGCCACTTAACGTCATTTTCAGGGCCTACAAAAAGAGTGAACATTGTGGGCATCTGAAACAGCAACTCCTTTCTCAAACAGGAGGATAGGCCAAAGGGCATGAGCCCATAGGCCGCTGGGTCAATAACCAATCACCCAAACAATCAAACTTGAGGTTATTGACGTGTAGGTCTCACTCCACTTCAGCAACGACCTGTCCTCTCACTCTAGCCGACAAGACTCAGCCTGATGTCCTTCTCCAATCAAAGACATTTCAAAGGCTCGGCTATATGAGGGCGGTAGCCATCTCATCTTCCTCGCCGCTTTTACTTCCCGGACTGAACTGATACCCATTTAAGACTGGGTCGACCGAAAGCCTTTGCTGTGTGAAAAAAACATTTCCACCTCAACCGGGGAATGAATGTAGGACCACTCAGATGCGAAGCCAGCTCGCTAACCACTGCGCTACGCGGCTGACTTTATGGGCAGAAAACGGAAACATACATCACATCAGATGGAAGATGCGATTTCGAAATAAAATGCACAATAGCCCAAGCAAAATCGGTCTCCCAGATCATGAAGGAAATATTGTGCAACATAACCATGCTGCTGAAACTGAGAAAGAGAGTCCTTGGATGCTACATGAGACCAGTTTTGACATATGTCAGAGAATCATGGACAATCAACAAGAACGTGCATATATCTTTGAAAGCAGTGGACATGTGCTTTTACAGAAAACTGATTCGGATGCCATCTGAATGCTAGGACGACTAATGACACAGTACCGAAGAGACACAAACACGAAGATAACTCATTGTAAAGAGCAGAAGAAAGCAGTCATTCTTTTGTATGGGAACAGGCGGTCTGGAACACGTTGTGAAGGGTAGCAGGAAAGAGAAACAAAGAGAAAGAAGATGTTGGACAGCCTGGGAGCATGGCAGGTGCAACAATCAACAACAAAGTGATAGAAGCGATTGAAGGTCCATGATCCGTCAACGTAAACCGGCAGGGCACAGGATGATAGTGAAGCAGAAACAAGTGTCACCTACCGTTATTATTCAAGTGCTCACTCCCAAACATTCCAGCCATGATACAGCGTAAGGAGTTGATCGTCCGTGATAGTTGTGACGTTCTCAGCCTGCAACAATCAATGGGATAGGGATGTATCATAGAGCAATCTCATTACGGGACGGCAGTGGGTTTGAGTTAGGATGGGCGTTCAAATCAAACCGGCACTTTTTGTTCTAGTTCAACCCGAACGGGTTATAGCGTGCTGGAACTACTGTCATTAGTTAAGGGCACTTGTGTCCTATTACTGCTAGGTGACCCATTTGCCATGGTTCAGTCACGTGATATATAAATAAAAATGGCGGACAACACTGTTAGTGTCTACATGTAAAAGTGTGTTGTGATGAAGTTTCTTGTGAAAGCAGGCTTGAAACCTGCAAAAACTGTCTACATGTGGTACCACTTTCATCAGTGAACAGCACATATGCATTTTGATTGATGTGCATAACAGGCTGAGGAAAAAACAGCTTGGTTTGATCCCAAAGGGAGCCTGCTTCGGCAAGATAACGCTCGACTTTACATGGCTCACTGCACTGTGTGCCATCCGCAACAACTCTTTGGGAGGTATTGCCACATCCACATTACAGCCCAGACCTTGCACCAAGCGATTTTCACTTGTTTGAACCCCTAAAAGAATTCCTGGGAGATCAGTATTTCAGCACAGATGACGAAGGGAAATAGGCTGTCCTGGATTGGTTCAGACATACTGACAAATCTTTCTACGCTGAAGCATTTTCAAGCATTACTTAAACGCTGGGAAAAGTGCATAAAGGTTGCAGGAGATTTTATCGAAAAATAAATGTCACTTTGACTACTTGAAAAATAATTTATTTTACATAATATTACCACAAAATAATTGCCGGTTTGACTTGAACGCCCCTTGTACTTGATGACAAGACAAGACAGTGAATGATATAACGTGCCAGATAAAGGCTGTGCTGATTTGTTTTAATAGCAGATCAAACGAACCATAATCATGTCACCTTCTCAGGGGAGTTTGTTAAGGTCAGTTATAGATGCCCTTAACTGGCTGTGCGTCTACTTAGCTCTAGTGTTTGAGTCTATTAAAATGGACTCGCACATCGGTAACAACCACCCTCCAAGAAAGTGGTTGTATACAGAATCTGTAGAGTCTTCTAAAATAAAGAGGATAAGTTAAGTTAATCGATTTTAACCCGCGGACCTCTAGTACCGGACCTCGATACCACTTTACATAATCACGTGCAAAGTTCCTAACACGTAGAGAGGATTGGTATGATCAGAGTTGAGTGTAACTAACATAACACGTAGAGAGGATTGGTATGATCAGAGTTCAGTGTAACTAACATTTCACGTAGAGAGGATTGATGTAACTTAATCAGAGTTGAGTGTAACTAACTTAACACGTAGAGAGGATTGATATAACTTAATCAGAGTTGAGTGTAACTAACATAACACGTAGAGAGGATTAATATGATGAGAGTTGAGTGTAACTAACATAACACGTAGAGAGGATTGATATGATCAGAGTTGAGTGTAACTAACATAACACGTAGAGAGGATTGGTATGATAAGAGTTGAGTGTTACTAACATAACACGTAGAGAGGATTGGTATGATCAGAGTTGAGTGTAACTAACATAACACGTAGAGAGGATTGATATGATCAGAGTTGAGTGTAACTAACATAACACGTAGAGAGGATTGATATGATCAGAGTTGAGTGTAACTAACATAACACGTAGAGAGGATTGATATGATCAGAGTTGAGTGTAACTAACATAACACGTAGAGAGGATTGATATAACTTAATCAGAGTTGAGTGTAACTAACATAACACGTAGAGAGCATTGATATGATCAGAGTTGAGTGTAACTAACATAACACGTAGAGAGGATTTGTATGATCAGAGTTGAGTGTAACTAACATAACACGTAGAGAGGATTGGTATGATCAGAGTTGAGTGTTACTAACATAACAGGTAGAGATGATTGGTATGATCAGAGTTGAGTGTAACTAACATAACACGTAGAGAGGATTGGTATGATCAGAGTTGAGTGTAACTAACATAACACGTAGAGAGGATTGGTATGATCAGAGTTGAGTGTAACTAACATAACACGTAGAGAGGATTGATATGATCAGAGTTGAGTGTAACTAACATAACACGTAGAGAGGATTGATGTAACTTAATCAGAGTTGAGTGTAACTAACTTAACACGTAGAGAGGATTGATATAACTTTATCAGAGTTGAGTGTAACTAACATAACACGTAGAGAGGATTGGTATAATAAGAGCTGAGTGTTACTAACATAACACGTAGAGAGGATTGATATGATCAGAGTTGAGTGTAACTAACATAACACGTAGAGAGGATTGATATGATCAGAGTTGAGTGTAACTTACATAACACGTAGAGAGGATTGGTATGATCAGAGTTGAGTGTAACTAACATAACACGTAGAGAGGATTGGTATGATCAGAGTTGAGTGTAACTAACATAACACGTAGAGAGGATTGATATGATCAGAGTTGAGTGTTACTAACATAACACGTAGAGAGGATTGGTATGATCAGAGTTGAGTGTAACTAACATAGCACGTAGAGAGGATTGATATGATCAGAGTTGAGTGTAACTAACATAACACGTAGAGAGGATTGATATAACTTAATCAGAGTTGAGTGTAACTAACATAACATGTAGAGAGGATTGGTATGATCAGAGTTGAGTGTAACTAACATAACACGTAGAGAGGATTGATATGATCAGAGTTGAGTGTAACTAACATAACACGTAGAGAGGATTCATATAACTTAATCACAGTTGGGTGTAACTACCATAACACGTAGAGAGGATTCATATAACTTAATCACAGTTGAGTGTAACTACCATAACATGTAGAAAGGATTCATATAACTTAATCAGAGTTGAGTGTAACTAACATAACATGTAGAAAGGATTGATATGATACAATTAGAGTTGAGTGTAACTAACATAACATGTAGAAAGGGTTGATATAACTTAATCAGAGTTGAGTGTAATTAACATAACATGTAGAAAGGATTGATATGATACAATCAGATTAAAGTGTGACTTTGATGAATTCTAATGTTAAAGTTAGTCCCATGACAACAATTGCCGTCAGGGATGAAGATAACCTTTCGTGTACTAAGTCATAACCCATGTGAGGTGGGGGTGGCCACTTTTCTTCCTTGTTGTTTTTACCTTCCCCAGCTCAAACATCAGGTACCTATTTACAACAGGATCTACTGGAGGAGCGGTCGTGGAAGTCTCGAATTCCGGCCCGGGTATTTTATCTGTCCGTCCGTGAACTCGAACCCTTGGCATGATATAATCACAGTCTAGTAAGCCGTCTGACTGTCGACTATGATACACGATCTACTGACGACATCTGGAGAAGTCTGACCTGATATAATCCTTGGAGTAATGCTCAATGTCCAGTGTTGGGAAGTAGGCCTGGCCGATCGTGCTGCCGAGATCATACATTTGTTTCTGTCCAACGGTCGTCAGGATAGAGGCGCAGCAGCCACCCTGTGGGGCAGCAAGGCAAACCAGGCAAGTGTGGTGAGGACATTTGCTTATGTGGCATTACATGGGGAGGACATTTGTGTGTGATGTCCATCAGTTGTGACGACATTTGTCTACGTAGGCAATCAGGTAGCGGGGGACATTCGTCTGTGTGGGCTTTCAGGTGAGTAGGGCATTCATCTATGTGGGCTATCAGGTGGTGGGGGACATTCGTCTGTGTGGCCTATCAGGTGTAGGGGACATTCATCTGTGTGGGATATCAGGTGAGGGGGACATTCGTCTGTGTGGGCTATCAGGTGTGGGGGACATTCGTCTGTGTGGGCTATCAGGTGAGTAGGGTAATCATCTATGTGAGCTATCAGGTGTAGGGGACATTCGTCTGTGTGGGCTATCAGGTGTGGGGGACATTCATCTGTGTGGGCTATCAGGTGTGGGGGACATTCGTCTGTGTGGGCTATCAGGTGAGTAGGGTAATCATCTATGTGGGCTATCAGGTGTGGGGGACATTCATCTGTGTGGGCTTTCAGGTGTGGGGGACATTCGTCTGTGTGGGCTATCAGGTGTGGGGGACATTCATCTGTGTGGGCTATCAGGTGTGGGGGACATTCGTCTGTGTGAGCTATCAGGTGAGGGGGACATTCGTCTGTGTGAGCTATTAGGGGTAGGGGACATTCGTCTGTGTGGGCTATCATGGGTAGGAGACATTCGTCTGTGTGGGCTATCAGGTGTGGGGGACATTCGTCTGTGTGGGCTATCAGGTGAGGAGGACATTTCTTAAAGTGAACAATCAAATGTAAGTGAAAGCTGGTTGTGTGGGTATTCAGTGATGTACGATATTTATTTCTGTGAGGCAACGAAAGAGTGGTAGAGTAATTTGTGATAATATCGAGTGCGGGAGAAAGACAGGCAGACAGATAGATTCGATCGATGGATGGATGGATGGATGGTTGGATGGATAGATAGATAGATAGATAGATAGATAGATAGATAGATAGATAGATAGATAGATAGATAGATCGATAGATAGATAGATAGATAGATAGATAGATAGATAGATAGATAGATAGAAAGAAAGATAGATAGATAGATAGATAGATAGATAGACAGACAGACAGACAGACAGACAGACAGATAGATAGACAGACAGACAGACTGACAGACAGACAGACAGACAGATAGATAGACTGACAGACAGACATTGAGACAGACAGATAGACTGACAGACAGATAGATAGACTGACAGACAGGCATAGAGACAGACATGTAGATAGACAGACAGACAGATAGATAGACAGACAGACAGACAGACAGTCAGACAGACATACAGATAGACAGACAGACAGACTGACAGACAGTCAGACAGACAGACAGACAGATACCTTTAGCTGCATAGATCTCAAGTCAGACTCTAGGAGACTTTCCTCTGCTGGCTCCCCATCTAGATACCTGACAACCCGATACGCAAACATTGTCTCTGGTAGATCCTCACTCAGGGACACGTCATAGGTCGCCTTGAAAGTGTTCAAAAAGAGGATTATCAACATAACATTGCGTGTGATGTGAAATGGTTTACATGTGATTAGGTAGGCATGGGGCTAGGCTGAAAATTAACATGCAACCATGTCTGTTGTGTAAGCTGGAAACGTGGCATGTCACTTTGATTACATACAAACACAAATGGACATCAATACCGCCTGACAGGTTTCAGTTTAGGTGAGCAGATGTAACAACAACAAAACAACGACTTACTTACTTAGTCGGTCCTCTTCTACCGTGAGGAGTAGAGGTTTTCCAGAGAGAACGCCACACTGCTCTATCCGCCGTCTTTTTCCTGGCCTCTTTCCAATCCATCCCTCGATCACTTAGGGAGTGTCGTATGTTGTCTTCCCAACGTACTTTAGGACGTCCTGGGGGTCTGCGTCCTTGACTTTTTATCTCCCATGACCGCTTTGGTATCCGATCTTCTTCCATTCTGCAGGCATGGCCAAACAAATGCAGCTTTGGATTGCTCCACTCGTGTCTGCAGGGGTTGAACTTCGAGATTGCTACGGATTGTAACAACAACAACAACAATCGAAGCACAAGGAGTTGCAGGTAATAAAATAGAAATGGATAGAGCATACAGTCCGAAAGAAAGGTAACCATATAGCTGTATACGCTCTGAATTGGAAGCCACGGGGAAGAGAACAAATCAAGAAACACATGGTGAAGAGCAATACAAAGGACGCCAAATCACATACATTTCATCTGTCAAGCTCAAGAAGACCGTCCAAAATATTGATCGTTTGAAAATAACAGATGTTTTCTCATCATCATCATGTGACATGACCTTTGTTCTCATCACAGCCAATCGAAATGAATCTCTAGTCAGGCTTCCCGCCTGCTCCGTGTTCATGTTTAAGTCTTCATTGATGTCCTGTGCCCACCTACACCTTTGTCGGCCTCAGCCCAGTCTTTCTTGAACAAAGTCCTCCAGAAATGACTTTTCCAGTCCGTTATGGCGCTTTATGTGGCCAAAAAACCTCAACTTCCGAGACATGACGTGGTATATAAGCAATTTCTCCTGGACACTCAGAACTTGCAGGATGGCTTTATTGATTATTTTCTTTACCCGGGGTATTTTGAGGATTCTTCTCTAGCATTTTGTCTCAAAAACCCCGATCCTTTTTCCTTAATACTTGGGTGATGGTCCATCGCTCGGAACTGTGCATTGCCACAGGGAAAACGGACGTTCTGAGGATCTTCAATTTTAATTCTTTGTGGCACACATTTTGAATACTTTTCAGTCTCCGCATCGCCATGGACAATCGTCTCCATATTTCCCTTGCACAGTCCCCATTGTTTCTTATCAAAGAGCCCCAGGTATTCAAAGCAATCATCTTGTTTTCTACGGAAACGAAAATGAAATAAAAAGTAAATAACGATTTTGACTATTTGTCCTTCCATGAAGTTAGCTGTCATATACACCGACGGATCAGTCGTGCGCAGTGAGACATCAGGCTGGGGTTTCTCGGCTAGAGTGAGAGAAGATGTCGTTGCTGAGCGCAGTAGAGCATACATGTCAACAACCTCCAGTATGAGAATGGAGAAGGAAGCAGTGACCTCAGGACAGAAATGGATATCTGAGACTTCTATAACAAAGGCAGTCATCGTGACAGAAGCGCAAGCCGTAATTCAGAAAGTACAGAAGGCATAGCTTAGGTATGAGTAGATAGCTGATGTTAAGGCCTCAAACCTCCAAGCGTTGAACTGGATCTAATGTCCTGCTCATGCCAGGGTTCAGGGCAATGAAAGAGTTGACATCTTGGTTTCACAAGCTCCCATCATGGGGACATTAGTGATGGATAGAAGTGAGATTTTGAAATCAATCAATGGTCGTCTGCTGGATGAGGACACCACAATAGATGAAGCAGCAATCTACAGGCTGCAACGTTTCGACATTAAACGAGGTTCGAGCGGAGTGGGGGGCATGAGAGGACGGCGCAGGAGAGTGTACAACCAGCAAGGTACAGGGACCATCAGCATCCATACCTTACGCAATTTGCTGAGAGAGACTGAGCACCTATGGGTATTCCTGGAGTGCAGTGACGCCGATTCTTAGAAACAGAAACAGAAATAGATATTTACTAGGAACCGTATACGTGGGAAATACGAAACATAACTAAGAGCAGGAACGAAAGTTCGAAGCTATGGAAATTACAGACATCAGACAGATACTTGTGTTACACGCAAGGATCATATCGTAAATGTTAATATCTATAATATTCAGAGAAATAAAGCTTCCACCAATATCAGAATATTATGTCAGAATGTTAGATTATTCAACATCAGTGTCAAATCGATGCTGCTGTGTGAAGAGAAGATATGGATAACGACCAAGCTCGTTCAACAAAGACTCCAGTCCTTCGTTAACAGATGCCTACGAAGGATAATGGGCATCAAGTGCCAGGACGTGGTGAGGGATGAAGATCACTTGGAAAGGAACCAACAACAGCCATCGGAATTACACATTAAACGATAAAAATTAGGCTTGGCTTGGCTTGGCTACGTTCGTTCTCAATCTCCCACTACCACACACTGAAAGGGCTTAAGTAGCAGAATGTAGACCAGAGAACGGAATGCGTTGTGTCGTAGTTTACAGCTTGGCTGCGATATTTGCACCTTTCGGTCCAACACATCCGACATCAGCAAGCATTTTTTGAGTACCGGGTTAGCATTCCCTCTTCGATCCTTTCTTCTTAGTCAGTCTGCCCTGCTGCAGCCTGTTATCCAGGATCACCGCTTGGAGGTGTAGAAGGGTCTTGGCAGCTTTGATTCGCTGGCCCTGACGTTAGCAGTCAGCTATGAGTCGCTGACCACTGCAGCTCATGCCCTGCTCAGTATCTTGATCTCAAAATTAGGCTTGATAGGACATACACCACGGAAGGCCCTGTCCAACATGGAGGAAGAGAACGAGAAGTAGACCCAATAAAATACATGGAGAAGAGAATGTAAGAAGGTGCTAAGATTACCTGAAGAAAGGGGACGATGGGGCTAACGTCTGGTCAGGCAGAACACGATGATCAGACAATGTTAGCCAGGACCAGGAGAAATATACTGGCCAAGACCCTCACCTGACGGGACGATGGGGCTAACGTCTGGTCAGGCAGAACACGATGATCAGACAATGTTAGCCAGGACCAGGAGAAATATATTGGCCAAGACCCTCACCTGACGGGACGATGGGGCTAACGTCTGGTCAGGCAGAACACGATGATCAGACAATGTTAGCCAGGACCAGGAGAAATATACTGGCCAAGACCCTCACCTGACGGGACGATGGGGCTAACGTCTGGTCAGGCAGAACACGATGATCAGACAATGTTAGCCAGGACCAGGAGAAATATACTGGCCAAGACCCTCACCTGACGGGACGATGAGGCTAACGTCTGGTCAGGCAAAACACGATGATCAGACAATGTTAGCCAGGACCAGGAGAAATATACTGGCCAAGACCCTCACCTGACGGGACGATGAGGCTAACGTCTGGTCAGGCAGAACACGATGATCAGACAATGTTAGCCAGGACCTGGAGAAATATACTGGCCAAGACCCTCACCTGACGGGACGATGAGGCTAACGTCTGGTCAGGCAAAACACGATGATCAGACAATGTTAGCCAGGACCAGGAGAAATATACTGGCCAAGACCCTCACCTGACGGGACGATGAGGCTAACGTCTGGTCAGGCAAAACACGATGATCAGACAATGTTAGCCAGGACCAGGAGAAATATACTGGCCAAGACCCTCACCTGACGGGACGATGAGGCTAACGTCTGGTCAGACAGAACACGATGATCAGACAATGTTAGCCAGGACCAGGAGAAATATACTGGCCAAGACCCTCACCTGACCTCCTCGTTGGTCGTTCTGGAAATGGGCTGTTGTCGAGGACAACAGTCCGGCTGACAAGGTGAGGTTAGACGTAATCCTCGTAGTAGTGAGCGACACGCAGATGAAGCCAAGCATAGCACAACCATCTGGAGGGCCCCGGTCCACCTTTAACAGCACGCGCGGGATGGGAGGAAAGCTACGACAACCCGCCATTTAAATGCCATTTTTAGGGCGCACAAAAGAGCAACCTACACATTATGTGCATTCGCAAACAACAACAACTTAGAAAGAGGCAGAAAGAGCAGCTCAGGACTGTGTATACTATCGGCATGTTGTCACTGGACTCTTCACGAGACCTACTCTAAAGTACGGATTGGTGTTACTCGACTCTTCACGAGACCTACTCTAAAGTACGGATTGGTGTTACTCGACTCTTCACGAGACCTACTCTAAAGTACGGATTGGTGTTACTCGAGCTACAAGAGACCTACTCTAAAGTACGGATTGGTGTTACTGGACTCTTCACGAGACCTACTCTAAAGTACGGATTGGTGTTACTGGACTTTTCACGAGACCTACTCTAAAGTACGGATTGGTGTTACTGGACTCTTCACGAGACCTACTCTAAAGTACGGATTGGTGTTACTCGAGCTACAAGAGACCTACTCTAAAGTACGGATTGGTGTTACTCGACTCTTCACGAGACCTACTCTAAAGTACGGATTGGTGTTACTGGACTCTTCACGAGACCTACTCTAAAGTACGGATTGGTGTTACTCGAGCTATAAAAGAAGCGAAAGACAAATACATAACCCCGACACTGGACTACAATCCAGCAGAAAGTGAAACGACAAAATAAGACGATGAATTGGCTAATTAATACTATTTCTGACATTTCGGTGACATTTCCTCTGCCGTTACAATTTTCGCGACATACACAAACTGTCTACAGATGTCTTTAAAAGGACGAAATGTGTCTCACAAACTGCCTACAGATGTCTTTGAAAGGACGAAATGTGTCTCACAAACTGTCTACAGATGTCTTTGAAAGGACGAAATGTGTCTCCAAAATAAAAGAAAGACTCACCGTGTCGATTCCTTTAACAATACTAATAGGGGTCCGGGCGCCATGCCTGAAGAGGACCTGTAACTGGGGATGATACAGAGATGGATATTTTGTGATTAGTGGCGCCATGCTGCTGGCAGGGACTGGGGAATATTTAACTATGTGTTGCTGTTATTGCTGTTATTGTTGTTGTTATTGTAATTGTTGTTGTTGTTGCTATTATTGTTGTTGTTATTATTGTTGTTATTGTTATTGTTGTTGCTGTTATTGTTGTTGTTGTTGTTATTGTTGTTGCTGTTATTGTTGCTGTTATTGTTGTTGTTATTGTTATTGTTGTTGCTGTTATTGTTGTTGTTATTGTTATTGTTGTTGCTGTTATTGTTGTTGTTGTTATTGTTGTTATTGTTATTGTTGTTGCTGTTATTGTTGTTGCTGTTATTGTTGTTGTTGTTATTGTTGTTATTGTTATTGTTGTTGCTGTTATTGTTGCTGTTATTGTTGTTGTTGTTATTGTTATTGTTGTTGCTGTTATTGTTGTTGTTATTGTTATTGTTGTTGCTGTTATTGTTGTTGTTGTTATTGTTGTTATTGATGTTGCTGTTATTGTTGTTGTTATTGTTGTTATTGTTATTGTTGTTGCTGTTATTGTTATTGTTATTGCTGTTATTGTTGTTGTTGCTGTTATTGTTGTTGTTGTTATTGTTGTTGTTATTGTTGTTATTGTTATTGTTGTTGCTGTTATTGTTATTGTTATTGCTGTTATTGTTGTTGTTGCTGTTATTGTTGTTGTTGTTATTGTTGTTGTTATTGTTGTTATTGTTATTGTTGTTATTGATGTTGCTGTTATTGTTGTTGTTATTGTTATTATTATTGTTGTTGCTGTTATTGTTGTTGCTGTTATTGTTGTTGTTATTGTTTTTGTTATTGTTGTTGCTGTTATTGTTGTTGTTATTGTTGTTACTGTTATTGTTGTTGCTGTTATTGTTGTTGTTATTGTTGTTATTGTTATTGTTGTTGCTGTTATTGTTGTTAATGTTGTTGCTGTTATTGTTGTTATTGTTGTTGTTGCTGTTATTGTTGTTGTTATTGTTGTTGTTATTGTTGTTATTGATGTTATTGTTGTTGTTATTGTTGTTTTTATTGTTACTGTTACTGTTGTTGTTGTTATTGTTGTTTTTATTGTTACTGTTATTGTTGTTGCTGTTATTGTTGTTATTGTTGTTGCTGTTATTGTTGTTGCTGTTATTGTTGTTATTGTTGTTGTTGTTGCTGTTATTGTTGTTATTGTTGTTGCTGTTATTGTTATTGTTGTTACTGTTATTGTTGTTGCTGTTATTGTTGTTATTGTTGTTAATGTTATTGTTGTTGTTATTGTTGTTGCTGTTATTGTTGATATTGTTGTTGTAGTTTACGTCCACAACGATTAAGTTTCATCTTATGTGCACCCTGAAAAAGGTGTTAAGTGGCAGGTTGCAGTAGCTCTCCTCACACCACGAGCGTGCTGATGAAGGTGGACCACGTTTCCCCAACCAGTTGTGCTATGACTGCCTTCATCTGCGTGTCGCTCACTACCACGGGAATCATGTCGATCAACATCTTTTCAGCCAGACTGCCTTGAAAACAGCCCATTTCCAGGAAACGCTACATGCGAGAGATAATGCTCAGTATGTTGTGCCTGACCCGACGTCCTGATCAATATATTGTACCTGATCGAACTAGCGTCTCAGTTGGCCGTTTAACTAAAGTCGATCTGCTACTGACAGGGATTGGGGGATATTTCGAGGTCATAATTCGTGCAATTAAAACGTATTCAAACTAAGCCAGTAGTCGCTAACTAAATATAATAATTTTAAAACACAAATTAGCGAGCAACGTTTTAAATTGTACATTCCTTATCGAACTACCTACTAGAGTACGACATTTATTTGATCATTTCACGTATTGACAAGTATTAGAACTTTTACAAATGCATACTTTCTTACTTACTTAGTCGCTTATCTTCTACTGTGAGGTGTAGCGTTTTGCCAGAGAGAAGGACATACTGTTCTGTCAGCCGTCTTTCTCGTGGCCTCTTTCCAATCCAGCCTTCGGTCACTTAGGGACAGTCGTATGTTGTCTTCCCAGCGTACTTTGAGAAGTCCTGTGGGTCTGCATCCTTGACTTTTTCCTCCCTTGACCGGCATGTTATCTGATCGTCTTCCATTCTGCAGACTTGACCAAACCTGGGTTGGACTTCTAGATTGCATCGTATTGTCTTATTACGGATCTTGTCATCTGAACCACCTTTTTAGGTACCTCATTTCTTAAGTTTATAGCTGCCTTTCTTTGCCCATGACTCACATCCATATGTCAGGAAAGACACATATGTCGAGCGGTATACATCCATCTTTGTTTTCCTGATTATTTCTCATTTGCTCACGAATCCTCTATTTATTGCATGGAAAAGCCTACCTGCTGCTGCCCTTCGTGCAGTTATCTCCTCTTTGATTCCTCCCCTGCTGTCTATTACCACTCCTAGATAATTAAAGTTGCTGACCTGCTCCAGTGCTCGTGTTCCCAGTGTTATCTGATGTCTCTTCTCATCTCTGGCGATCACCATGGTTTTTGTTTTGGAGTTGCTGATGTGCATTCCTATCTTCTTCAACTCTTCTTTCTATACCAGCAGGTTGATCTGGAAATGTGTCTCGGATTTCCTGATCAGGACCACGTCATCTGCAAACGCTACCTCCGATATGTAACTTGGTCTCATCTTCCCGTACCCTACTTCTTACTTTTATGTCCGTTCCTTGTAGGCCATAATGACTTCATCCATGAGGAGTATGAAAAGGTACGGTGATAGAATGTCCCTCTGTCGTACTCCGCTAACGGCACTGAATTCTCCCGACTTTTGATTTGATGTCCGCACATACTGTATGCATACAGTAAAACACATACTATAAGCTGCTCAAGCCTAGCTCACTAAGCAAGAAATCCTTCTCCTGGCTACATCCAGCCCATACCAGAGCTGGGACCTGCACAAAGGCATCTCCCTCTGTAGAAGTGCAGGTCTTCTTCTTCTTCTTCTTCTTCATCGTACGCAGTCAGATAGTTACCATTATTTTTTCGAAAAAAGGGGCGGTCATCCTGAGGCTGTCGACACTGCCATAGAGCTTGTCTTGTGTTGCAACTGCTGATGGCCACGTCTGCTCTCTCTGATCCTCGTATGTCGGGCAGTTCTGCAGCAGATGCTCAGCGGTCATTTTCCCGGTACCACACGGGCATTCGTCGGTACCACCTATCTTCAATTTGTTGAATAGGTGGTACCTCAGTCTATTGTGGCCAGTGCGAAGTCTGAAGACAACGACCTGCTCTCTTCTGTTCAACTGGTAATAGGCATCGTTTTTGGTGTAGCCGGTATGTTCAGTTTCCAATTTGGTCATGTATCTGGCTTTAATAAGCCGTTTTGACTCTTCGTACGTCATACTAGTATCTGTTTGTGGTAGTCTTGCACCTTCTTTTGCAAGTCTGTCTGCCTCCTCGTTGCCTTGGATGTTGCAGTGTGATGGGACCCTCTGTACCACTACCCTTTTTGGTGCAGACTGCTGGCATAGTTGACAGAGTGCTGCTCTTAAGTCATTAAGCTCAGTGTTTTTCTGGCTTTTTAGGGCTATGACTACGGCCAGAGCATCTGTAAGCAGGACTGTATGGCGTTCATTTTCTTTACCTGTCACCATTTCTTCCACTGCCGCCCTCAGTGCCTCTGCCTCCGCTCTGAAATTGCTTGTGTACTTACCAGAAGCGAATGACAGTGTTATTTTTCTGCCATTTGGTAGGTTCAGGAATGCTCCTGCCCCTCCGTTCTGTGTAGTGTTTGTTACAGAACCGTCGGTGTATGCATTGGTCCAGTCCATGCTTGGGTAGTTTTTCGATATAAAGCTTAGGGTAGTATCTCTCCTTTCTTTTTCAGTCTGGCTGTTTTTGTTTCCAATACCTGGTATATTTTCTACCACCTCTGGAAATATATCCTGCCTCCAGGTAGGTTTTCGTACAGTAGGGATGGGCTTTGTTAGTGCGTTTATAGCATCTTCGTGCATCTTTGCTTTGGCTATTTCTGCAAAGTTTCTCCGCTTTAGTTTCCCATTTCCCAAATTGTTTAGTCTCTGGTGCATTGGATGGTCAGTCAGTCTTCTGAGTTTCTCTGACTGCAGCTGGGCTCTGCAGTCTCTTCTATCGGTCAGGGATTGCAGTTTTGTAATCATTTCGAGTTCTACAATTGGCGTTGACTTCATGCCTCCTGTTATAACTCTCATGGCTTGGTTTTGAAGTTTGCTAACTTTATCGAAGTTCGCCATTGCTGCTGTTGTCCATGCCGCAATGCCATACTCGAGAACTGGTCTCTCTCTTCCAGTGTACAGTTTCTTTAGTATACTTTCGTCTGCTCCCCAGCTTGTGCCAGCAAGTTTCCTCATGATTGCCATTCTTTCTCTGGCTCTCATTCGGTTTCTCTCGATCTGACTTTTCCATGTCATGCGCCGATCAAATGTGACTCCCAGATAGTTTGGGTTGTCGTTTGGCTGCAGGAATTTGCCATTTAGACTTAATTTGGTATTTTGGGGTTTGATTGAAAGCGAGAATATTGTACATGTGGTTTTCTCCTCGTTTATTTTGACCAGCCATGAGTTCGCCCACTCTTCCAGCGATGTTAGGGCCTGCTGCATCCGATTTCTTGCTATGGTGAGATTCTTTTCAGAGGTCCACACAGCCAGATCGTCTGCAAACATTGAGCTATGGACTCTTCTTGGTATATTCTCTGTTATGTCGTTTATATACACCAGGAAGAGTGTGGGTGACAGTACTCCCCCTTGGGGTACTTCCTGCTCGAGTGTCACCTTTTTGCTCATCTGCCCTTGTACTTGGACTCTGGCCGTTTTTTTTTTTGAGGTAGTGGTTGATCCACTTGTACATTCTCCCACAAACTTCACTTCTCCTTAGCTGGACTCTAATTCCGTCTTTCCAGACTTTGTCAAATGCCTTTTCCAGGTCCACCCAAACCACTACTGTGTGTTTCTGTGCCTGGTAGGCATCTTCTATTTCCTGGGCTAGGAGGATGACCTGGTCTTCAGTGGATCTGTGCTGTCTAAAGCCTGCTTGCTGTGGAATTAGTATTCATTTTTCTTCCAGATGCCACATCAGTTTGGTGTTTATCATACGTTCCATCAGTTTGCCGACACAGCTCAGTAGGCTGATAGGCCTGTATCCATTTGGATCTGTTTTGTCTTTTCCTTTCTTTGGTACTGGTACAAGTACTGCGTCTTTCCCTGCCTGGGGTACAATACCCTTTTTCCAGCTTTGGTTCAGGACTGATAGCAGTTTCCTCTTCGCTATTTGTCCCAGCCCCATCAGCATTTCGTTTGTTATCCCGTTTTTTCCCGGAGATTTCCTTTTCTTTAATGTTCTCATGACCTCTTCCATTTCACTAATTGTTAATTTGGTCATCATATACTCTTCTGGTGCCGTATTGATGTTGTCGTGCCCCTTTTGCTCTTAACTAATGTATGTATGCCTATCTGCAGGGACCTCGATGTGGTTTGCTCTGGCATAGTGTTCGACAAAAGCGTTTGCGGCTTTTTTTTCCAGTGAGAAAGTTTTCGCCCTGCTTGATGGTAATTTGTTTGTTTGAAGGGGTTTCGTCATTCGAAGTGCAGGTCGACTAGGCTACATCTAGCTCATCCCAGAGCTGGGACCTGCAAAAAGGCATCCCCATCTGTAGAAGTACAGGTCAACTAGGCTACATCCAGCTCATACCAGAGCTGGGACCTGCACAAAGGCATCTCTCTCTGTAGAAGTACAGGTAGACTAGGCTACATCCAGCTCATACCAGAGCTGGGACCTGCACATGGGCATCTCCCTCTGTAGAATTACAGGTCAACTAGGCTACATCCAGCTCATACCAGAGCTGGGACCTGCACATGGGCATCTCCCTCTGTAGAAGTACAGATCGACTAAAAACTAAAAAGAACATACTGTATAGCACAGATCATGGATCCTGGGATATTCTTCCTTGCCAGGCACGCCCAGAGTTTGTCCCAAGGGACTTTATCGAATGTATTCTCAAAATCCCAAAAGCAGAGATGCATCTCCTTATCATACTCAAGAGCCGTTTCGCTCAGCTGTCTGAGTGTAAAGATAAGGTCTTGATAACTTCTATTTGCCCGAAACCCACATTGAGTCTCGTCTATATTTGGTTCTGCCAGACCTCTTGTAACAGTTCCAGCAGGAGCATAGACGTTAATGACAGGGCTAATAGGACTCTGGAAAAAAGGTTACCAGAATGTGTGCCAAGGTCACTCACCGTCTCGACACTACGTCGTCAAAGGAAACGAGGGGATCGGGGTAAGAATGTGTCTAGTACAGGTGGGGGTTCGGAGCTGACTACTCTGGCGTTCCATTTTAGCGTACTGGGGGGTTGGTGACAGTTAGAGGCCGCCATAGCCTGCTACAACATTTAGAGTGACAAGAATTCGGGGTTATTCGTCCAATAACAACTAGTTGGAGGTAGATCCAAATTAGAGTAATGGCTAAGTCAGACAACCAACAGAAGTTCATTGCACAGCCATGAAGTTGCTTGAGACTATAAAATACTCATCGAAGATGAACTCAGCAGACTGGCCTAAAGAGAGAGAGAGAGAGAGAGAGAGAGAGAGACAGAGAGAGAGAGACTGAGAGACTAGCTATTGATAGGCTGCTAGTAGCTAGTAGACTGACAAGGAGTTTCGGGGAGAGAAAATGAGTTGCAGGGTGACTGAACCAGCATACACTTTTGAGTTCCAACCAGTCGCTCTATAAGTGTGTTTATTGGACACTCTGTGATTAGAAGAGATCTTCTGAATGTGTGTCGTACGTGTAGGACACCAAGTGAATGATGTGTGTATGTATGCACAGATCGACTAAGTGTGTGGCCATAATGAGTACGTGATTCTGAATATAATTGACATGATCTAATTTGATATGAACACACCGATCACATGAGTATACGTGAATAGATCGAATGTGGTCTTACAGATCACCTGACTGAAGGGATCTGAGTGTTGAAGAAAGCAGAGAACGACAGAGTACATAATACGATCGTAAAGGCGAGTGTGTGTTGAGTGTGCAGATAAGGGGAGGGTAGCCGCAAGAATATTGGGCTAGATAGTATGGAGGAAATATTCAAAAGCGTGTGCTTAAAACCTCCGAGATAATTTTTAATAATCATATATAATATATGATCATTTAGTTCAGATGTAATTTGTTCTTTCTGCTAGTATTGTTTCTGTTGATTTTTGTTATTAAATATATGCCAACTTTTGTTGGAGAGTGATTACTGTGTTATTTACTGTGCGTAGTCGTGTTGTGGTGTGGAAACATGTAACACTTTAGATAAGCTAACTACACTGTGGAAACATGTAACACTTTAGATAAGCTAACTACACTGTGGGAACATGTAACACTTTAGATAAGCTAACTACACTGTGGGAACATGTAACACTTTAGATAAGCTAACTACACTGTGGAAACATGTAACACTTTAAATAAGCTAACTACACTGTGGGAACATGTAACACTTTAGATAAGCTAACTACACTGTGGGAACATGTAACACTTTAGATAAGCTAACTACACTGTGGAAACATGCAGCACTTTAGATAAGCTAACTACACTGTGGGAACATGTAACACTTTAGATAAGCTAACTACACTGTGGGAACATGTAACACTTTAGATAAGCTAACTACACTGTGGGAACATGTAACACTTTAAATAAGCTAACTACGCTGTGGAAACATGTAACACTTTAGATAAGCTAACTACACTGTGGAAGCATGTAACACTTCAGATAAGCTAACTACACTGTGGGAACATGTAACACTTTAGATAAGCTAACTACACTGTGGGAACATGTAACACTTTAGATAAGCTAACTACACTGTGGGAACATGTAACACTTTAGATAAGCTAACTACACTGTGGGAACATGTAACACTTTAGATAAGCTAACTACACTGTGGGAACATGTAACACTTTAGATAAGCTAACTACACTGTGGGAACATGTAACACTTTAGATAAGCTAACTACACTGTGGGAACATGTAACACTTTAGATAAGCTAACTACACTGTGACAACATGTAACACTTTAGATAAGCTAACTACACTGTGGGAACATGTAACACTTTAGATAAGCTAACTACACTGTGGGAACATGTAACACTTTAGATAAGCTAACTACACTGTGGGAACATGTAACACTTTAGATAAGCTAACTACACTGTGGGAACATGTAACACTTTAGATAAGCTAACTACACTGTGGGAACATGTAACACTTTAGATAAGCTAACTACACTGTGGAAATATGTAACACTTTAGATAAGCTAACTACACTGTGGGAACATGTAACACTTTAGATAAGCTAACTACACTGTGGGAACATGTAACACTTTAGATAAGCTAACTACACTGTGGGAACATGTAACACTTTAGATAAGCTAACTACACTGTGGGAACATGTAACACTTTAGATAAGCTAACTACACTGTGGGAACATGTAACACTTTAGATAAGCTAACTACACTGTGGGAACATGTAACACTTTAGATAAGCTAACTACACTGTGGAAATATGTAACACTTTAGATAAGCTAACTACACTGTGGGAACATGTAACACTTTAGATAAGCTAACTACACTGTGGGAACGTGTAACACTTTAGATAAGCTAACTACACTGTGGGAACATGTAACACTTTAGATAAGCTAACTACACTGTGGGAACGCCTTACGCTGTCACACTCGCCGTTCTAGAATCCTAGAGTAGACTTTCCCGGAGAAGGGAAATAACTCTGTATTTTCACATTGTTGATTGTAACCATTTTTAAATATTGGTATTATTATAGCAACCTCCCAATCTCTTGATATCTTCTTGTGGTGCCAAGCTGCCTTGAGAATCTTCATGAATAGTGTCTCTCCTGCCGTTCCCATGTATTTAACTATTTCTGGTGTTATACAATCATGTCCTACTGCTTTACCAATCTTAATTTTCTCCAATGCTGCCTTTAGTTCTTCCATTGTGATATTATCGTTTCCCTCCATGGCTCCCTCTTCTTGAATTGGGACTGTTACTTCCAGAGCTTGATTTTCTTCCACTCCAAGGAGATCTGAGAAATATTCTTTCCATCTGTTCCTTACCTCTTCTGGGGCAGTCAACAGCGCACCTTGTTTATCTTTAACAAATTTCAGGGGGCATTCCTTTTCCTTCCTCATGTTCTTTAAGGTCCTGTAGAACAGTTTCTGGTTTTCTCCAGCATTATTTTCCAGTTTCTCTCCAAATTCTTCCCATGATTTCTGTTTGGCCTTGAGCACAGTCTTCTTTGCTTCTGTTCTTAAATGTACATATTCTGTATATTTCTTTGTTTGTTCTTCTGTATTCCTAGCCCCTGTATTCAATGCCTTTTACTTTTTTCGTATTATTGTTTTCACTTCTTCTGTCCACCATGGTGTACTCTTTCTCTTCCACCCTTCTTTGGTTTGACCGCATGCCTCTACTGCAGCCTCTTTGAGGATGTCTTTGAATTTTACAAGAGCATTTCTATATCTTATTCAGATTCCTCTATCTTTCCTATTGCTGTTGTTGTGAACCCTTTGTATCTCCTCCTAACATCTGGTACTCTCAGTCTGTAAGCCTTAATTTTATTTTCTCCTCGTGTATTATGTTTTATGTTTGCTGATGGGTGTTGCCTGGCTAGATAACGTTTTTTGATTTCTCTTTTTATTTTAACTAGGTAGTGGTCGCTTCCTATCTCTGGTCCTCTGAACACTCTAGCATCTTTCACATACTTGAAATCACGTTTCCTCACTATTGCATAATCAATCATGGATCTTTCATTTCTTGCCGGCTCACATCTTGTGTAGGCCAGGACATGCGTGTGTGGAAACCTTGTATTTGTAATGACACGGTTTTGTTTTCCGCAGAATCTCAGCCGTCATTTTCCATTGTCATTTAAGACAATGAAGTCTCCAAGGAGTTTTCATTTTGGCAATAAAATAATCTTTTATGTGAGTGCTCTCATCTTCGTTTGGTGCATACACAGTGATGATATCCATTTGACTATCCTCCTCTTGTAGACTTAGAACCATCAGTCGTTCTGAAATGAACTTCCATCCTTTAATTTTTGCTTTTTTATTCATGGGAACTCCGCTGTAAAGTAACATGTTGCCATCATGGTCCAGAACGCCCTGTCTCTTTTTCTGTAAGTGCCAGGACTGTCAATTTTGCTCTCTTCATCTCCTCTATTAGTTCTTGTTCTTTCCCGTTTATACTTCGTACATTCCATGTTCCGTAAATCGTGCTCCTTATTTCTCGCCTGTTCGTCGCCGTTGAGGTCAGTCCGGTTTTCTCTATGTTTTGACTTGTAATCGTTTGTTAAGACCAGTTTTTGTCCGTGGCTACTTATTTCATATTCGCAGCTAACCTCCAAGTTAAGAGACTTTTCAGCAATCCGCAACCCTGCTTGGGTGCCTGGGAGGAGGTAGGTGCCTCCCCCAAGTGCACACACGCATACCGGGCACAAAGGCAAGAAAGTAGAACATTGATTTCACAATGAAAACATACTGAAAAGCCGAGACTGTCCACCACACGTAACTATAAACCAACTTCAACTCGACTGAAGCGACACTGGCCTCTACAACTTAACTATGGACAACCTGTTTTGTTCCTACCTGCACTAGTTTGAACTCCTTGCTAGTGATGGGCTTATAATATTCTTCCGTAGAAACAATTTCATCTGAATTGCCTCGCGATTTGAAAATACCACAACAACACCCCATGATGAAGTGCTGGTCCTTTTAGCCCGGTATCATGCACTCTTAAAGCACTGGACAGGAGAGATTTCTCTGTAGAAGTACCCAGGGTGATCAACAAACATTCTACAACATGTACTCGATAAATAAATATAGGTCCTGCCGGTTGGTTGGTTTCTAATACCCACATTTGGTTGGTAACTCTTGTGTGCGCTCTAAAAAGGACGGAACTTGTGGCAGAAAGTAGTAGCTTTTCTGGCATCCCCATCGTGCTGATGAAGTGGACCGGGGTCCGCCATGTGATTGTGCAATGCTTGGATTCATCTGCGTGTCACTGACTACTACGGGGATCACATGGAACCTCACCTTGTTAGCCCGACTGTTGTCCTTGACAATAGCTCATTTCCAGGACGACCAACGAGGAGGTCATGTGAGGGTCTTGGCCAGTATATTTCCCCTGACCCTGGCCAACATTGTCTGATCAGTGTGTCTTACCTGGTCCTACCCAGAGGCGTATATTTAATATGTGCCAGGTGTGCCCCGCATGCCCAAGAGAAACGTACATTTGATTTGGAATACTATGTTATGAGATTATTTTGTATTAATTGAAAGATCAATTATTTTGCTAATAACATCTTGTTACTGTTCTTTCTTCTTATTTGCATTCAGAATCGTTGAGCATGTTCACATGCTATATCTGCAGGTCCCCCACACCGCAATCTGCCTCAACGTGGTGATGAGTTTCGGTCACGGATTGTCTTCCTGTCTGCACATCCCTCACAGCTTATCTCACAGCTTATCTCACAGTTCATCTCACAGCTTATCTCACAGCTTATCTCACAGTTCATCTCACAGCTTATCTCACAGCTTATCTCACAGCTTATCTCACAGCTTATCTCACAGTTCATCTCACAGCTTATCTCACAGTTCATCTCACAGTTCATCTCACAGCTTATCTCACAGCTTATCTCACAGCTTATCTCACAGCTTATCTCACAGCTTATCTCACAGTTCATCTCACAGCTTATCTCACAGTTCATCTCACAGCTTATCTCACAGCTTATCTCACAGCTTATCTCACAGTTCATCTCACAGCTTATCTCACAGCTTATCTCACAGTTCATCTCACAGCTTATCTCACAGCTTATCTCACAGCTTATCTCACAGCTTATCTCACAGTTCATCTCACAGCTTATCTCACAGTTCATCTCACAGTTCATCTCACAGCTTATCTCACAGCTTATCTCACAGCTTATCTCACAGCTTATCTCACAGCTTATCTCACAGTTCATCTCACAGCTTATCTCACAGTTTATCTCACAGCTTATCTCACAGCTTATCTCACAGCTTATCTCACAGTTCATCTCACAGCTTATCTCACAGCTTATCTCACAGTTCATCTCACAGCTTATCTCACAGCTTATCTCACAGCTTATCTCACAGTTCATCTCACAGCTTATCTCACAGCTTATCTCACAGTTCATCTCACAGCTTATCTCACAGCTTATCTCACAGTTCATCTCACAGCTTATCTCACAGCTTATCTCACAGTTCATCTCACAGCTTATCTCACAGCTTATCTCACAGTTCATCTCACAGCTTATCTCACAGCTTATCTCACAGTTCATCTCACAGCTTATCTCACAGCTTATCTCACAGCTTATCTCACAGTTCATCTCACAGCTTATCTCACAGTTCATCTCACAGCTTATCTCACAGCTTATCTCACAGTTCATCTCACAGCTTATCTCACAGCTTATCTCACAGTTCATCTCACAGCTTATCTCACAGCTTATCTCACAGCTTATCTCACAGCTTATCTCACAGCTTATCTCACAGTTCATCTCACAGCTTATCTCACAGCTTATCTCACAGCTTATCTCACAGTTCATCTCACAGCTTATCTCACAGTTCATCTCACAGCTTATCTCACAGCTTATCTCACAGCTTATCTCACAGTTCCACTCACAGCTTATCTCACAGCTTATCTCACAGCTTATCTCACAGTTCATCTCACAGCTTATCTCACAGCTTATCTCACAGCTTATCTCACAGCTTATCTCACAGTTCATCTCACAGCTTATCTCACAGCTTATCTCACAGTTCATCTCACAGCTTATCTCACAGTTCATCTCACAGCTTATCTCACAGCTTATCTCACAGCTTATCTCACAGTTCATCTCACAGCTTATCTCACAGCTTATCTCACAGTTCATCTCACAGCTTATCTCACAGTTCATCTCACAGCTTATCTCACAGTTCATCTCACAGCTTATCTCACAGCTTATCTCACAGTTCATCTCACAGCTTATCTCACAGCTTATCTCACAGCTTATCTCACAGTTCATCTCACAGCTTATCTCACAGCTTATCTCACAGCTCTAGATCTTATGTGTTTCGTGTAAGGACCATGATTGACATTGGCAGCACAATAAACATTTATCAGCCTCCTTTTAATTGAAAGAAGCACTTTAGCGTGTTTCAAAAACCGTGTAATTTTGTACGATGTATCATGAACCAGAATACGCCACTGTCATAACCTACCGCTGCATCTTCGCTTGCAAAAAACGACATGTCACGGGAACATTTCACCATACAAGTGACACACTCCAGTGGTTGCCAATAATTGTATAAAGTAAAGTGAAGTAAAGTAACCCATAGCATTACTGAGGTAGGGGTGTAAGGTGTTAGCGATCTCACATTTCAGAGGCTCGGCTATATGAGGGCGGTAGCCATCTCCTCTCCCTCACAGTCCCTTCCCGGACTGAACCGGTACCCATTTAAGGCTGGGAAGACCCGGTATCCATTGCGGTCGGAAAATTCACTACCGCCTCAACTGGGGAATGAACACAGGACCACTCAGATGCGAATCCAGAGCGCTAACCACTGAGCTACGCGGCTCCCAATAATTGTATAACCCCATTAATTTCCGCCATGTTTGATTTCATCCGAGTTCAAGCAAGAAAACCAATTAACTTTAAATAAAAGAAATGTGATAAATGATATCAAAAAGTCAAAGTATGTTATCAAATGTCAAGTATTACAGTTGACCAGTGGTGGCCACAACGTATGAGCAGGGAGAGGGCTAGATACACAGGTAGAGAACGGTTAATAGGAAGAAAAGAATGCCGATAATGAAAACGTGAAGGAATTCAGGTTGGCTTTGGTCATTTCCAGGAAGGCATCCTCGTGACTGCCATGGGTAATAGATGTCCACATGTGTACATTGAATCTATTATTCCAGCAGTTCAACATGCGTACATTGAATCTATTATTCCGGCAGTTCAACATGCGTACATTGAATCTATTATTCCAGTAGTTCAGCCAGTGTACATTCAGACTAGATTATATCATTACTTCAAAATGTGTACATCCAGAATATATGATATCATCACATATGTACATTCAGACTATATTATATCATCACATGTGTACATACAGTTAATATTACAGCATCGTCATTTTCATTTAGCATGTTCTTCGAAGAACGTCGCTCCCATCACAGTCTGTCTGAAAGAAACTTGTTCCCTAGCCAAATCTCCAGCCTTCGCTAACGTTATACCCAGGCATTCCTGAACATCTTGGTGCCATCGTCTTCTTGATCTACTCCTGCTTCCTTTCCCCTGTACCATACCTTCCATCACTGTCCTCTCAAGACCGGTGTGTATGTTGATGTGACCAAAGTATTTCAATATATTTCTGGCCATTGATAAACCAGTTCTCTTCTACGTTAAACTCTTGCCAAATGTTTATATGTGTTCTTCTCTCAGTCCATGGTATTCTGATGATCTAACTGTAACATTTTGACTCTAAGGACTCAATTCTCTATTTCTAGATGTTATGGCAGCACTATCCACCAGAACCACAAAACATGCAGACATCCTTGAAGTCGTGATCGAAAAGTGCAAAGCACTCATTCCATGGTTACGGAGCCATATAATCTTGGAGCTTCCAGCGATGACAAAGAGGAGTAGGCAACAGAACAAACACTTGACGTTCTGCAGGAGCTGAAGAGAGTTTCCTTGCAACTTCCTGTACACAGATCGGCCTCTGAGAGCGACAAAAGGGGAGGCAATGAAATCTACATCACACACTCCAACGCGACATTGAAAATCACTCCATACCACCTGGAGAGACCCGTACCAATTTCAGAGCTGAAACAACAGCTCTTCATGCAGCAACTCCGCTTCTTATAAGTCAAAACACAACTACGACGAGAACATTATAACATAATCCAGGAGCGTACTCCAAGCCATCTCAAGCCCCAAACAAGATAGACTCCAGGAGTGTACTCCAAGACATCTCAAGCCCCAAACAGGATAGACTCCAGGACCGTACTCCAAGCCATTTCAAGCCCTAAACACGATAGAGTCCAAGACCGTACCCCGAGCCATCTCAAACCCCAATCAAGATAGACTCTCACACGAAATAAATGATGGCGTCGGGTTGCTGCACAACCCCCCCCCCCCCTTTCCACAAACCCCCATCTAGTCTTGCAATGGATCTCATTCCACTGTATGATCATGGAAAACAGTAAAGCAGACAAGCTCGCCAAAGCAGGGAGCACACAGACGCACCATTCTCAGAGCTGTAAAGAAGCAGCGACACTCAACAAACGATCTAAGAGGACGGAATGGAGAGACCAGCACAAAGAATATCAGCCAGAATATGACAGCATAGACAAACTTGGCAGAGACGAGCAGACAAAGATCTTCGGACTCAGAACGGGACATTGAAGACTAAAGGCCCACCTCCACAGAATGAGTATCAGAGACACTGTGACGTGCGATAGTGGAGCACCCAAACAAACACCATAACATATCATGCAAGACTGCACCACTTATACAGACCAAAGAGAGACAGTCTGATCGGAGGAAGCGACCATGCTTGAAAAGCTGCGGGGAACCTGAAATGATAGTGGAGCACCCAAACAAACACCAGAACATATCATGCAGGACTGCACCACTTATACAGACCAAAGAGAGACAGTCTGGTCCGAGGAAGTGACCATGCTTGAAACGCTGCGAGGAACCTGAAACGATAGTGGAGCACCCAAAAAAACACCAGAACATGTCATGCAGGACTGCACCACTTATACAGACCAAAGAGAGACAGTCTGGTCCGAGGAAGTGACCATGCTTGAAAAGCTGCGGGGAACCTGAAATGATAGTGGAGCACCCAAACAAACACCAGAACATATCATGCAGGACTGCACCACTTATACAGACCAAAGAGAGACAGTCTTGTCCGAGGAAGTAACCATGCTTGAAAAGCTGCGGGGAACCTGAAACGATAGTGGAGCACCCAAACAAACACCAGAACATATCATGCAGGACTGCACCACTTATACAGACCAAAGATAGACAGTCTGGTCCGAGGAAGTGACCATGCTTGAAAAGCTGCGGGGAACCTGAAACGATAGTGGAGCACCCAAACAAACACCAGAACATATCATGCAGGACTGCACCACTTATACAGACCAAAGAGAGACAGCCTGGTCCGAGGAAGTAACCATGCTTGAAAAGCTGCGGCGAACCTGAAACGATAGTGGAGCACCCAAACAAACACCAGAACATATCATGCAGGACTGCACCACTAATACAGACCAAAGAGAGACAGTCTGGTCCGAGGAAGTGACCATGCTTGAAACGCTGCGAGAAACCTGAAACGATAGTGGAGCACCCAAAAAAACACCAGAACATATCATGCAGGACTGCACCACTTATACAGACCAAAGAGAGACAGTCTGGTCCGAGGAAGTGACCATGCTTGAAAAGCTGCGGGGAACCTGAAACGATAGTGGAGCACCCAAACAAACACCAGAACATATCATGCAGGACTGCACCATTTATACAGACCAAAGAGAGACAGTCTCGTCCGAGGAAGTGACCATGCTTAAAAAGCTGCGGGGAACCTGAAACGATAGTGGAGCACCCAAACAAACACCAGAACATATCATGCAGGACTGCACCACTTATACAGACCAAAGATAGACAGTCTGGTCCGAGGAAGTGACCATGCTTGAAAAGTTATGGTGAACCTGAAACGATAATGGAGCATCCAAACAAACATAAGAACATATCATGCAGTACTGCACCATTTATAAAGACCAAAGAGAGACAGTCTGGTCCGAGGAAGTGACCATGCTTGAAAAGCTGCGGGGAATCTGAAACGATGGTGAAGCACCCAAACTAACACCAGAACATATCATGCAGGACTGCACCACTTATACAGATCAAAAAGAAACAGTCTGGTCCGAGGAAGTGACCATGCTTAAAAAGCTGTGGGGAACCTGAAACGATAGTGGAGCACCCAACCAAACACCAGAACATTTCATGCAGGACTGCACCATTTTTACAGACCAAACAGAGACTGTCTGGTCCTAGAAGTGACCATGCTTGAAAAACTCTGGGGAACCTGAAACGATAGTAGAGCACCCAAACAAAAACCAGAACATATAATGCAGGACTGCACCACTTATACAGACCAAAGAGAGACAGTCTGGTCTGAGGAAATGACCATGCTTGAAAAGCTGCGGGGAACCTTAAACGATAGTGGAGCACCCAAACAAACACCAGAACATATCATGCAGGACTGCACCACTTATACAGTCCAAAGAGAGACAATCTGGTCCGAGGAAGTAACCATGCTTGAAAAGCTGCGGGGAACCTGAAACGATAGTGGAGCACCCAAACAAACAACAGAACATATCATACAGGACTGCACCACTTATACAGACCAAAGAGAGACAGTCTGGTCCGAGGAAGTGACCATGCTTGAAAAGCTGCGGGGAACCTGAAACGATAGTGGAGCACCCAAAAAAACACCAGAACATGTCATGCAGGACTGCACCACTTATACAGACCAAAGAGAGACAGTCTGGTCCGAGGAAGTGACCATGCTTGAAAAGCTGCGGGGAACCTGAAATGATAGTGGAGCACCCAAACAAACACCAGAACATATCATGCAGGACTGCACCACTTATACAGACCAAAGAGAGACAGTCTTGTCCGAGGAAGTAACCATGCTTGAAAAGCTGCGGGGAACCTGAAACGATAGTGGAGCACCCAAACAAACACCAGAACATATCATGCAGGACTGCACCACTTATACAGACCAAAGATAGACAGTCTGGTCCGAGGAAGTGACCATGCTTGAAAAGCTGCGGGGAACCTGAAACGATAGTGGAGCACCCAAACAAACACCAGAACATATCATGCAGGACTGCACCACTTATACAGACCAAAGAGAGACAGCCTGGTCCGAGGAAGTAACCATGCTTGAAAAGCTGCGGCGAACCTGAAACGATAGTGGAGCACCCAAACAAACACCAGAACATATCATGCAGGACTGCACCACTAATACAGACCAAAGAGAGACAGTCTGGTCCGAGGAAGTGACCATGCTTGAAACGCTGCGAGAAACCTGAAACGATAGTGGAGCACCCAAAAAAACACCAGAACATATCATGCAGGACTGCACCACTTATACAGACCAAAGAGAGACAGTCTGGTCCGAGGAAGTGACCATGCTTGAAAAGCTGCGGGGAACCTGAAACGATAGTGGAGCACCCAAACAAACACCAGAACATATCATGCAGGACTGCACCATTTATACAGACCAAAGAGAGACAGTCTCGTCCGAGGAAGTGACCATGCTTAAAAAGCTGCGGGGAACCTGAAACGAAAGTGGAGCACCCAAACAAACACCAGAACATGTCAAGCAGGACTGCATCACTTATACAGACCAAAGAGAGACAGTCTGGTCCGAGGAAGTGACCATGCTTGAAAAGTTATGGTGAACCTGAAACGATAATGGAGCATCCAAACAAACATAAGAACATATCATGCAGTACTGCACCATTTATAAAGACCAAAGAGAGACAGTCTGGTCCGAGGAAGTGACCATGCTTGAAAAGCTGCGGGGAATCTGAAACGATGGTGAAGCACCCAAACTAACACCAGAACATATCATGCAGGACTGCACCACTTATACAGATCAAAAAGAAACAGTCTGGTCCGAGGAAGTGACCATGCTTAAAAAGCTGTGGGGAACCTGAAACGATAGTGGAGCACCCAACCAAACACCAGAACATTTCATGCAGGACTGCACCATTTTTACAGACCAAACAGAGACTGTCTGGTCCTAGAAGTGACCATGCTTGAAAAACTCTGGGGAACCTGAAACGATAGTAGAGCACCCAAACAAAAACCAGAACATATAATGCAGGACTGCACCACTTATACAGACCAAAGAGAGACAGTCTGGTCTGAGGAAATGACCATGCTTGAAAAGCTGCGGGGAACCTTAAACGATAGTGGAGCACCCAAACAAACACCAGAACATATCATGCAGGACTGCACCACTTATACAGTCCAAAGAGAGACAATCTGGTCCGAGGAAGTAACCATGCTTGAAAAGCTGCGGGGAACCTGAAACGATAGTGGAGCACCCAAACAAACAACAGAACATATCATACAGGACTGCACCACTTATACAGACCAAAGAGAGACAGTCTGGTCCGAGGAAGTGACCATGCTTGAAAAGCTGCGGGGAACCTGAAACGATAGTGGAGCACCCAAACAAACACCAGAACATATCATGCAGGACTGCACCACTTATACAGACCAAAGATAGACAGTCTGGTCCGAGGAAGTGACCATGCTTGAAAAGCTGCGGGGAACCTGAAACGATAGTGGAGCACCCAAACAAACACCAGAACATATCATGCAGGACTGCACCACTTATACAGACCAAAGAGAGACAGTCTGGTCCGAGGAAGTAACCATGCTTAAAAAGCTGCGGCGAACCTGAAACGATAGTGGAGCACCCAAACAAACACCAGAACATATCATGCAGGACTGCACCACTTATACAGACCAAAGAGAGACAGTCTGGTCCGAGGAAGTAACCATGCTTAAAAAGCTGCGGCGAACCTGAAACGATAGTGGAGCACCCAAACAAACACCAGAACATATCATGCAGGACTGCACCACTTATACAGACCAAAGAGAGACAGTCTGGTCCGAGGAAGTGACCATGCTTGAAAAGATGCGGGGAACCTGAAACGATAGTGGAGCACCCAAACAAACACCAGAACATATCATGCAGGACTGCACCACTTATACAGACCAAAGCGAGACAGTCTGGTCCGAGGAAGTAACCATGCTTGAAAAGCTGCGGCGAACCTGAAACGATAGTGGAGCACCCAAACAAACACCAGAACATATCATGCAGGACTGCACCACTTATACAGACCAAAGAGAGACAGTCTGGTCCGAGGAAGTGACCATGCTTGAAACGCTGCGAGGAACCTGAAACGATAGTGGAGCACCCAAAAAAACACAAGAACATATCATGCAGGACTGCACCACTTATACAGACAAAAGAGAGACAGTCTGGTCCGAGGAAGTGACCATGCTTGAAAAGCTGCGGGGAACCTGAAACGATAGTGGAGCACCCAAACAAACACCAGAACATATCATGCAGGACTGCACCACTTATACAGACCAAAGAGAGACAGTCTGGTCCGAAGTAGTAACCATGCTTGAAAAGCTGCGGGGAACCTGAAACGATAGTGGAACACCCAAACAAACACCATAACATATCATGCAGGACTGCATCACTTATACAGACCAAAGAAAGACAGTCTGGTCCGAGGATGTGACCATGCTTGAAAAGCTGCGGGGAACCTGAAACGATAGTGATGCACCCAAAGAAACACCAGAACATATCATGCAGGACTGTATCACTTATACAGACCAAAGAGAGACAGTCTGGTCCGAGGAAGTGACCATGCTTAAAAAGTTATGGTGAACCTGAAACGATAGTGGAGTACCAAACAAACACCAGAACATATCATGCAGGACTGCACCACTTATACAGACCAAAGAGAGACAGTCTGGTCCGAGGAAGTAACGATGCTTGAAAAGCTGCGGCGAACCTGAAACGATAGTGGAGCACCCAAACAAACACCAGAACATATCATGCAGGACTGCACCACTTATACAGACCAAAGAGAGACAGTCTGGTCCGAGGAAGTGACCATGCTTGAAACGCTGCGAGGAACCTGAAACGATAGTGGAGCACCCAAAAAAACACAAGAACATATCATGCAGGACTGCACCACTTATACAGACAAAAGAGAGACAGTCTGGTCCGAGGAAGTGACCATGCTTGAAAAGCTGCGGGGAACCTGAAACGATAGTGGAGCACCCAAACAAACACCAGAACATATCATGCAGGACTGCACCACTTATACAGACCAAAGAGAGACAGTCTGGTCCGAAGTAGTAACCATGCTTGAAAAGCTGCGGGGAACCTGAAACGATAGTGGAACACCCAAACAAACACCAGAACATATCATGCAGGACTGCACCACTTATACAGACCAAAGAGAGACAGTCTGGACCGAAGTAGTAACCATGCTTGAAAAGCTGCGGGGAACCTGAAACGATAGTGGAACACCCAAACAAACACCATAACATATCATGCAGGACTGCATCACTTATACAGACCAAAGAAAGACAGTCTGGTCCGAGGATGTGACCATGCTTGAAAAGCTGCGGGGAACCTGAAACGATAGTGATGCACCCAAAGAAACACCAGAACATATCATGCAGGACTGTATCACTTATACAGACCAAAGAGAGACAGTCTGGTCCGAGGAAGTGACCATGCTTAAAAAGTTATGGTGAACCTGAAACGATAGTGGAGTACCAAACAAACACCAGAACATATCATGCAGGACTGCACCACTTATACAGACCAAAGAGAGACAGTCTGGTCCGAGGAAGTGACCATGCTTGAAAAGCTGCGGGGAACCTGAAACGATGGTGGATCACCCAAACAAACACCAGAACATATCATGCAGGACTGCACCACTTATACAGACCAAAGAGAGATAGTCTGATCGGAGGAAGCGACCATGCTTGAAAAGCTGCGGGAAACCTGAAACGATAGTGGAGCACCCAAACAAACACTAGAACATATCGTGCAGGACTGCACCACTTATACAGACCAAAAAGAGACAGTCTGGTCCGAGGAAGTGACCATGCTTGAAAAGCTGCGGGGAACCTGAAACGATAGTGGAGCACCCAAACAAACACCAGAACATATCCTGCAGGACTGCACCACTTATACAGACAAAAGAGAGACAGTCTGGTCCGAGGAAGTAACCATGCTTGAAAAGCTGCGGGGAACCTGAAACGATAGTGGAGCACCCAAACAAACACCAGAACATATGCAGGACTGCACCACTTATACAGACTAAAGAGAGACAGTCTGGTCCGAGGAAGTGACCATGCTTGAAAAGCTGCGGGGAACCTGAAACGATAGTGTAGCACCCAAACAAACACCAGAACATATCATGCAGGACTGTACCATTTATTCAGACCAAAGAGAGACAGTCTCGTCTGAGGAAGTGACCATGCTTGAAAAGCTGCGGGGAACCTGAAACGATAGTGGAGCACCCAAACAAACACCAGAACATATCATGCAGGACTGCACCACTTATACAGACCAAAGAGAGACAGTCTGGTCCGAGGAAGTGACCATGCTTGAAAAGCTGCGGGGAACCTGAAACGATGGTAAAGCACCCAAACTAACACCAGAACATATCATGCAGGACTGCACCACTTATACAGATCAAAAAGAAACAGTCTGGTCCGAGGAAGTGACCATGCTTGAAAAGCTGCGGGGAACCTTAAACGATAGTGGAGCACCCAAACAAACACCAGAACATATCATGCAGGACTGCACCACTTATACAGTCCAAAGAGAGAAAGTCTGGTCCGAGGAAGTGACCATGCTTGAAAAGCTACGGAGAACCTAAAACGATAGTGGAGCACCCAAACAAACACCAGAACATATCATGCAAGACTGCATCACTTATACAGACCAAAGAGACACAGTCTGGTCCGAGGAAGTAACCATGCTTGAAAAGCTGCGGGGAACCTGAAACGATAGTCTAGCACCCAAACAAACACCATAACATATCAAGCAGGACTGGACCACTTATACAGACAAAAGAGAGACAGTCTGGTCCGAGGAAGTGACCATGCTTGAAAAGCTGCGGGGAACCTGAAACGATAGTGGAGCACCCAAACAAACACCAGAACATATCATGCAGGACTGCACCACTTATACAGACCAAAGAGAGACAGTCTGGACCGAAGTAGTAACCATGCTTGAAAAGCTGCGGGGAACCTGAAACGATAGTGGAACACCCAAACAAACACCATAACATATCATGCAGGACTGCATCACTTATACAGACCAAAGAAAGACAGTCTGGTCCGAGGATGTGACCATGCTTGAAAAGCTGCGGGGAACCTGAAACGATAGTGATGCACCCAAAGAAACACCAGAACATATCATGCAGGACTGTATCACTTATACAGACCAAAGAGAGACAGTCTGGTCCGAGGAAGTGACCATGCTTAAAAAGTTATGGTGAACCTGAAACGATAGTGGAGTACCAAACAAACACCAGAACATATCATGCAGGACTGCACCACTTATACAGACCAAAGAGAGACAGTCTGGTCCGAGGAAGTGACCATGCTTGAAAAGCTGCGGGGAACCTGAAACGATGGTGGATCACCCAAACAAACACCAGAACATATCATGCAGGACTGCACCACTTATACAGACCAAAGAGAGATAGTCTGATCGGAGGAAGCGACCATGCTTGAAAAGCTGCGGGAAACCTGAAACGATAGTGGAGCACCCAAACAAACACTAGAACATATCGTGCAGGACTGCACCACTTATACAGACCAAAGAGAGACAGTCTGGTCCGAGGAAGTAACCATGCTTGAAAAGCTGCGGGGAACCTGAAACGATAGTGGAGCACCCAAACAAACACTAGAACATATCGTGCAGGACTGCACCACTTATACAGACCAAAGAGAGACAGTCTGGTCCGAGGAAGTAACCATGCTTGAAAAGCTGCGGGGAACCTGAAACGATAGTGGAGCACCCAAACAAACACCAGAACATATCATGCAGGACTGCACCACTTATACAGACTAAAGAGAGACAGTCTGGTCCGAGGAAGTGACCATGCTTGAAAAGCTGCGGGGAACCTGAAACGATAGTGTAGCACCCAAACAAACACCAGAACATATCATGCAGGACTGTACCATTTATTCAGACCAAAGAGAGACAGTCTCGTCTGAGGAAGTGACCATGCTTGAAAAGCTGCGGGGAACCTGAAACGATAGTGGAGCACCCAAACAAACACCAGAACATATCATGCAGGACTGCACCACTTATACAGACCAAAGAGAGACAGTCTGGTCCGAGGAAGTGACCATGCTTGAAAAGCTGCGGGGAACCTGAAACGATGGTAAAGCACCCAAACTAACACCAGAACATATCATGCAGGACTGCACCACTTATACAGATCAAAAAGAAACAGTCTGGTCCGAGGAAGTGACCATGCTTGAAAAGCTGCGGGGAACCTTAAACGATAGTGGAGCACCCAAACAAACACCAGAACATATCATGCAGGACTGCACCACTTATACAGTCCAAAGAGAGAAAGTCTGGTCCGAGGAAGTGACCATGCTTGAAAAGCTACGGAGAACCTAAAACGATAGTGGAGCACCCAAACAAACACCATAACATATCATGCAAGACTGCATCACTTATACAGACCAAAGAGACACAGTCTGGTCCGAGGAAGTAACCATGCTTGAAAAGCTGCGGGGAACCTGAAACGATAGTCTAGCACCCAAACAAACACCATAACATATCAAGCAGGACTGGACCACTTATACAGACAAAAGAGAGACAGTCTGGTCCGAGGAAGTGACCATGCTTGAAAAGCTGCGGGGAACCTGAAACGATAGTGGAGCACCCAAACAAACACCAGAACATATCATGCAGGACTGCACCACTTATACAGACCAAAGAGAGACAGTCTGGTCCGAAGTAGTAACCATGCTTGAAAAGCTGCGGGGAACCTGAAACGATAGTGGAACACCCAAACAAACACCATAACATATCATGCAGGACTGCATCACTTATACAGACCAAAGAAAGACAGTCTGGTCCGAGGATGTGACCATGCTTGAAAAGCTGCGGGGAACCTGAAACGATAGTGATGCACCCAAAGAAACACCAGAAAATATCATGCAGGACTGTATCACTTATACAGACCAAAGAGAGACAGTCTGGTCCGAGGAAGTGACCATGCTTAAAAAGTTATGGTGAACCTGAAACGATAGTGGAGCACCCAAACAAACACTAGAACATATCGTGCAGGACTGCACCACTTATACAGACCAAAGAGAGACAGTCTGGTCCGAGGAAGTGACCATGCTTGAAAAGCTGCGGGGAACCTGAAACGATAGTGGAGCACCCAAACAAACACCAGAACATATCCTGCAGGACTGCACCACTTATACAGACCAAAGAGAGACAGTCTGGTCCGAGGAAGTAACCATGCTTGAAAAGCTGCGGGGAACCTGAAACGATAGTGGAGCACCCAAACAAACACCAGAACATATCATGCAGGACTGTACCATTTATTCAGACCAAAGAGAGACAGTCTCGTCTGAGGAAGTGACCATGCTTGAAAAGCTGCGGGGAACCTGAAACGATAGTGGAGCACCCAAGCAAACACCAGAACATATAATGCAGGACTGCACCATTTATAAAGACCAAAGAGAGACAGTCTGGTCCGAAGAAGTAACCATGCTTGAAAAGCTGCGGGGAACCTGAAACGATAGTGGAGCACCCAAACAAACACCAGAACATATCATGCAGGACTGCACCACTTATACAGACCAAAGAGAGACAGTCTGGTCCGAGGAAGTGACCATGCTTGAAACGCTGCGAGGAACCTGAAACGATAGTTGAGCACCCAAAAAAACACCAGAACATATCATGCAGGACTGCACCACTTATACAGACAAAAGAGAGACAGTCTGGTCCGAGGAAGTGACCATGCTTGAAAAGCTGCGGGGAACCTGAAACGATAGTGGAGCACCCAAACAAACACCAGAACATATCATGCAGGACTGCACCACTTATACAGACCAAAGAGAGACAGTCTGGTCCGAAGTAGTAACCATGCTTGAAAAGCTGCGGGGAACCTGAAACGATAGTGGAACACCCAAACAAACACCAGAACATATCATGCAGGACTGCACCACTTATACAGACAAAAGAGAGACAGTCTGGTCCGAGGAAGTGACCATGCTTGAAAAGCTGCGGGGAACCTGAAACGATAGTGGAGCACCCAAACAAACACCAGAAGATATCATGCAGGACTGCACCACTTATACAGACCAAAGAGAAACAGTCTGGTATGAAGTAGTAACCATGCTTGAAAAGCTGCGGGGAACCTGAAATGATAGTGGAACACCCAAACAAACACCATAACATATCATGCAGGACTGCATCACTTATACAGACCAAAGAAAGACAGTCTGGTCCGAGGATGTGACCATGCTTGAAAAGCTGCGGGGAACCTGAAACGATAGTGATGCACCCAAAGAAACACCAGAACATATCATGCAGGACTGTATCACTTATACAGACCAAAGAGAGACAGTCTGGTCCGAGGAAGTGACCATGCTTAAAAAGTTATGGTGAACCTGAAACGATAGTGGAGCACCCAAACAAACACCAGAACATATCCTGCAGGACTGCACCACTTATACAGACCAAAGAGAGACAGTCTGGTCCGAGGAAGTAACCATGCTTGAAAAGCTGCGGGGAACCTGAAACGATAGTGGAGCACCCAAACAAACACCAGAACATATCATGCAGGACTGTACCATTTATTCAGACCAAAGAGAGACAGTCTCGTCTGAGGAAGTGACCATGCTTGAAAAGCTGCGGGGAACCTGAAACGATAGTGGAGCACCCAAGCAAACACCAGAACATATAATGCAGGACTGCACCATTTATAAAGACCAAAGAGAGACAGTCTGGTCCGAAGAAGTAACCATGCTTGAAAAGCTGCGGGGAACCTGAAACGATAGTGGAGCACCCAAACAAACACCAGAACATATCATGCAGGACTGCACCACTTATACAGACCAAAGAGAGACAGTCTGGTCCGAGGAAGTGACCATGCTTGAAACGCTGCGAGGAACCTGAAACGATAGTTGAGCACCCAAAAAAACACCAGAACATATCATGCAGGACTGCACCACTTATACAGACAAAAGAGAGACAGTCTGGTCCGAGGAAGTGACCATGCTTGAAAAGCTGCGGGGAACCTGAAACGATAGTGGAGCACCCAAACAAACACCAGAACATATCATGCAGGACTGCACCACTTATACAGACCAAAGAGAGACAGTCTGGTCCGAAGTAGTAACCATGCTTGAAAAGCTGCGGGGAACCTGAAACGATAGTGGAACACCCAAACAAACACCAGAACATATCATGCAGGACTGCACCACTTATACAGACAAAAGAGAGACAGTCTGGTCCGAGGAAGTGACCATGCTTGAAAAGCTGCGGGGAACCTGAAACGATAGTGGAGCACCCAAACAAACACCAGAACATATCATGCAGGACTGCACCACTTATACAGACCAAAGAGAAACAGTCTGGTCCGAAGTAGTAACCATGCTTGAAAAGCTGCGGGGAACCTGAAATGATAGTGGAACACCCAAACAAACACCATAACATATCATGCTGGACTGCATCACTTATACAGACCAAAGAAAGACAGTCTGGTCCGAGGATGTGACCATGCTTGAAAAGCTGCGGGGAACCTGAAACGATAGTGATGCACCCAAAGAAACACCAGAACATATCATGCAGGACTGTATCACTTATACAGACCAAAGAGAGACAGTCTGGTCCGAGGAAGTGACCATGCTTAAAATGTTATGGTGAACCTGAAACGATAGTGGAGTACCAAACAAACACCAGAACATATCATGCAGGACTGCACCACTTATACAGACCAAAGAGAGACAGTCTGGTCAGAGGAAGTGACCATGCTTGAAAAGCTGCAGGGAACCTGAAGCGATGGTGGATCACCCAAACAAACACCAGAACATATCATGCAGGACTGCACCACTTATACAGACCAAAGAGAGACAGTCTGATCGGAGGAAGCGACCATGCTTGAAAAGCTGCGGGAAACCTGAAACGATAGTGGAGCACCCAAACAAACACCAGAACATATCGTGCAGGACTGCACCACTTATACAGACCAAAGAGAGACAGTCTGGTCTGAGGAAGTGACCATGCTTGAAAAGCTGCGGGGAACCTGAAACGATAGTGGAGCACCCAAACAAACACCAGAACATATCCTGCAGGACTGCACCACTTATACAGACCAAAGAGAGACAGTCTGGTCCGAGGAAGTAACCATGCTTGAAAAGCTGCGGGGAACCTGAAACGATAGTGGAGCACCCAAACAAACACCAGAACATATCATGCAGGACTGCACCACTTATACAGACTAAAGAGAGACAGTCTGGTCCGAGGAAGTGACCATGCTTGAAAAGCTGCGGGGAACCTGAAACGATAGTGTAGCACCCAAACAAACACCAGAACATATCATGCAGGACTGTACCATTTATTCAGACCAAAGAGAGACAGTCTCGTCTGAGGAATTGACCATGCTTGAAAAGCTGCGGGGAACCTGAAACGATAGTGGAGCACCCAAGCAAACACCAGAACATATAATGCAGGACTGCACCGCTTATACAGATCAAAAAGAAACAGTCTGGTCCGAGGAAGTGACCATGCTTGAAAAGCTGCGGGGAACCTGAAACGATAGTGGAGCACCCAAACAAAAACCAGAACATATCATGCAGGACTGCACCACTTATACAGACCAAAGAGAGACAGTCTGGTCCGAGGAAGTGACCATGCTTGAAAAGCTGCGGGGAACCTGAAACGATGGTAAAGCACCAAAACTAACACTAGAACATATCATGCAGGACTGCACCACTTATACAGATCAAAAAGAAACAGTCTGGTCCGAGGAAGTGACCATGCTTGAAAAGCTACGGAGAACCTAAAACGATAGTGGAGCACCCAAACAAACACCAGAACATATCATGCAAGACTGAATCACTTATACAGACCAAAGAGACACAGTCTGGTCCGAGGAAGTAACCATGCTTGAAAAGCTGCGGGGAACCTGAAACGATAGTCTAGAACCCAAACAAACACCATAACATATCAAGCAGGACTGGACCACTTATACAGACAAAAGAGAGACAGTCTGGTCCGAGGAAGTGACCATGCTTGAAAAGCTGCGGGGAACCTGAAACGATAGTGGAGCACCCAAACAAACACCAGAACATATCATGCAGGACTGCACCACTTATACAGACCAAAGAGAGACAGTCTGGTCCGAAGTAGTAACCATGCTTGAAAAGCTGCGGGGAACCTGAAACGATAGTGGAACACCCAAACAAACACCATAACATATCATGCAGGACTGCATCACTTATACAGACCAAAGAAAGACAGTCTGGTCCGAGGATGTGACCATGCTTGAAAAGCGGCGGGGAACCTGAAACGATAGTGATGCACCCAAAGAAACACCAGAACATATCATGCAGGACTGTATCACTTATACAGACCAAAGAGAGACAGTCTGGTCCGAGGAAGTGACCATGCTTAAAAAGTTATGGTGAACCTGAAACGATAGTGGAGTACCAAACAAACACCAGAACATATCATGCAGGACTGCACCACTTATACAGACCAAAGAGAGACAGTCTGGTCCGAGGAAGTGACCATGCTTGAAAAGCTGCGGGGAACCTGAAACGATGGTGGATCACCAAAACAAACACCAGAACATATCATGCAGGACTGCACCACTTATACAGACCAAAGAGAGACAGTCTGATCGGAGGAAGCGACCATGCTTGAAAAGCTGCGGGAAACCTGAAACGATAGTGGAGCACCCAAACAAACACTAGAACATATCGTGCAGGACTGCACCACTTATACAGACCAAAGAGAGACAGTCTGGTCCGAGGAAGTAACCATGCTTGAAAAGCTGCGGGGAACCTGAAACGATAGTGGAGCACCCAAACAAACACCAGAACATATCCTGCAGGACTGCACCACTTATACAGACCAAGGAGAGACAGTCTGGTCCGAGGAAGTGACCATGCTTGAAATGCTGCGGGGAACCTGAAACGATAGTGTAGCACCCAAACAAACACCAGAACATATCATGCAGGACTGTACCATTTATTCAGACCAAAGAGAGACAGTCTCGTCTGAGGAAGTGACCATGCTTGAAAAGCTGCGGGGAACCTGTAACGATAGTGGAGCACCCAAGCAAACACCAGAACATATCATGCAGGACTGCACCATTTATAAAGACCAAAGAGAGACAGTCTGGTCCGAGGAAGTGACCATGCTTGAAACGCTGCGAGGAACCTGAAACGATAGTGGAGCACCCAAAAAAACACCAGAACATATCATGCAGGACTGCACCACTTATACAGACAAAAGAGAGACAGTCTGGTCCGAGGAAGTGACCATGCTTGAAAAGCTGCGGGGAACCTGAAACGATAGTGGAGCACCCAAACAATCACCAGAACATATCATGCAGGACTGCACCACTTATACAGACCAAAGAGAGACAGTCTGGTCCGAAGTAGTAACCATGCTTGAAAAGCTGCGGGGAACCTGAAACGATAGTGGAACACCCAAACAAACACCAGAACATATCATGCAGGACTGCACCACTTATACAGACAAAAGAGAGACAGTCTGGTCCGAGGAAGTGACCATGCTTGAAAAGCTGCGGGGAACCTGAAACGATAGTGGAGCACCCAAACAAACACCAGAACATATCATGCAGGACTGCACCACTTATACAGACCAAAGAGAGACAGTCTGGTCCGAAGTAGTAACCATGCTTGAAAAGCTGCGGGGAACCTGAAATGATAGTGGAACACCCAAACAAACACCATAACATATCATGCAGGACTGCATCACTTATACAGACCAAAGAAAGACAGTCTGGTCCGAGGATGTGACCATGCTTGAAAAGCTGCGGGGAACCTGAAACGATAGTGATGCACCCAAAGAAACACCAGAACATATCATGCAGGACTGTATCACTTATACAGACCAAAGAGAGACAGTCTGGTCCGAGGAAGTGACCATGCTTAAAATGTTATGGTGAACCTGAAACGATAGTGGAGTACCAAACAAACACCAGAACATATCATGCAGGACTGCACCACTTATACAGACCAAAGAGAGACAGTCTGGTCAGAGGAAGTGACCATGCTTGAAAAGCTGCGGGGAACCTGAAACGATGGTGGATCACCCAAACAAACACCAGAACATATCATGCAGGACTGCACCACTTATACAGACCAAAGAGAGACAGTCTCGTCTGAGGAAGTGACCATGCTTGAAAAGCTGCGGGGAACCTGAAACGATAGTGGAGCACCCAAGCAAACACCAGAACATATAATGCAGGACTGCACCATTTATAAAGACCAAAGAGAGACAGTCTGGTCCGAAGAAGTAACCATGCTTGAAAAGCTGCGGGGAACCTGAAACGATAGTGGAGCACCCAAACAAACACCAGAACATATTATGCAGGACTGAACCACTTATACAGACCAAAGAGACACAGTCTGGTCCGAGGAAGTGACCATGCTTGAAAAGCTGCGGGGAACCTGAAACGATAGTCTAGCACCCAAACAAACACCAGAACATATCATGCAGGACTGCACCACTTATACAGACCAAAGATAGACAGTCTGGTCCGAGGAAGTGACCATGCTTGAAAAGCTGCGGGGAACCTGAAACGATAGTGGAGCACACAAACAAACACCAGAACATATTATGCAGGACTGCACCACTTATACAGACCAAAGAGAGACAGTCTGGTCCGAAGAAGTGACCATGCTTGAAATGCTGCGGGGAACCTGAAACGATAGTGGAGCACCCAAACAAACACCAGAACATATCATGCAGGACTGCACCACTTATACAGACCAAAGATAGACAGTCTGGTCCGAGGAAGTGACCATGCTTGAAAAGCTGCGGGGAACCTGAAACGATAGTGGAGCACACAAACAAACACCAGAACATATCATGCAGGACTGCACCACTTATACAGACCAAAGAGAGACAGTCTGGTCCGAGGAAGTAACCATGCTTGAAAAGCTGCGGCGAACCTGAAACGATAGTGGAGCACCCAAACAAACACCAGAACATATCATGCAGGACTGTATCACTTATACAGACCAAAGAGATACAGTCTGGTCCGAGGAAGTGACCATACTTAAAATGTTATGGTGAACCTGAAACGATAGTGGAGTACCAAACAAACACCAGAACATATCATGCAGGACTGCACCACTTATACAGACCAAAGAGAGACAGTCTGGTCAGAGGAAGTGACCATGCTTGAAAAGCTGCAGGGAACCTGAAACGATGGTGGATCACCCAAACAAACACCAGAACATATCATGCAGGACTGCACCACTTATACAGACCAAAGAGAGACAGTCTGATCGGAGGAAGCGACCATGCTTGAAAAGCTGCGGGAAACCTGAAACGATAGTGGAGCACCCAAACAAACACCAGAACATATCGTGCAGGACTGCACCACTTATACAGACCAAAGAGAGACAGTCTGGTCTGAGGAAGTGACCATGCTTGAAAAGCTGCGGGGAACCTGAAACGATAGTGGAGCACCCAAACAAACACCAGAACATATCCTGCAGGACTGCACCACTTATACAGACCAAAGAGAGACAGTCTGGTCCGAGGAAGTAACCATGCTTGAAAAGCTGCGGGGAACCTGAAACGATAGTGGAGCACCCAAACAAACACCAGAACATATCATGCAGGACTGCACCACTTATACAGACTAAAGAGAGACAGTCTGGTCCGAGGAAGTGACCATGCTTGAAAAGCTGCGGGGAACCTGAAACGATAGTGTAGCACCCAAACAAACACCAGAACATATCATGCAGGACTGTACCATTTATTCAGACCAAAGAGAGACAGTCTCGTCTGAGGAATTGACCATGCTTGAAAAGCTGCGGGGAACCTGAAACGATAGTGGAGCACCCAAGCAAACACCAGAACATATAATGCAGGACTGCACCGCTTATACAGATCAAAAAGAAACAGTCTGGTCCGAGGAAGTGACCATGCTTGAAAAGCTGCGGGGAACCTGAAACGATAGTGGAGCACCCAAACAAAAACCAGAACATATCATGCAGTACTGCACCACTTATACAGACCAAAGAGAGACAGTCTGGTCCGAGGAAGTGACCATGCTTGAAAAGCTGCGGGGAACCTGAAACGATGGTAAAGCACCAAAACTAACACTAGAACATATCATGCAGGACTGCACCACTTATACAGATCAAAAAGAAACAGTCTGGTCCGAGGAAGTGACCATGCTTGAAAAGCTACGGAGAACCTAAAACGATAGTGGAGCACCCAAACAAACACCAGAACATATCATGCAAGACTGAATCACTTATACAGACCAAAGAGACACAGTCTGGTCCGAGGAAGTAACCATGCTTGAAAAGCTGCGGGGAACCTGAAACGATAGTGGAGCACCCAAACAAACACCAGAACATATCATGCAGGACTGCACCACTTATACAGACCAAAGAGAGACAGTCTGGTCCGAAGTAGTAACCATGCTTGAAAAGCTGCGGGGAACCTGAAACGATAGTGGAACACCCAAACAAACACCATAACATATCATGCAGGACTGCATCACTTATACAGACCAAAGAAAGACAGTCTGGTCCGAGGATGTGACCATGCTTGAAAAGCGGCGGGGAACCTGAAACGATAGTGGAGTACCAAACAAACACCAGAACATATCATGCAGGACTGCACCACTTATACAGACCAAAGAGAGACAGTCTGGTCCGAGGAAGTGACCATGCTTGAAAAGCTGCGGGGAACCTGAAACGATGGTGGATCACCAAAACAAACACCAGAACATATCATGCAGGACTGCACCACTTATACAGACCAAAGAGAGACAGTCTGATCGGAGGAAGCGACCATGCTTGAAAAGCTGCGGGAAACCTGAAACGATAGTGGAGCACCCAAACAAACACTAGAACATATCGTGCAGGACTGCACCACTTATACAGACCAAAGAGAGACAGTCTGGTCCGAGGAAGTAACCATGCTTGAAAAGCTGCGGGGAACCTGAAACGATAGTGGAGCACCCAAACAAACACCAGAACATATCCTGCAGGACTGCACCACTTATACAGACCAAGGAGAGACAGTCTGGTCCGAGGAAGTAACCATGCTTGAAATGCTGCGGGGAACCTGAAACGATAGTGTAGCACCCAAACAAACACCAGAACATATCATGCAGGACTGTACCATTTATTCAGACCAAAGAGAGACAGTCTCGTCTGAGGAAGTGACCATGCTTGAAAAGCTGCGGGGAACCTGTAACGATAGTGGAGCACCCAAGCAAACACCAGAACATATAATGCAGGACTGCACCATTTATAAAGACCAAAGAGAGACAGTCTGGTCCGAAGAAGTAACCATGCTTGAAAAGCTGCGGGGAACCTGAAACGATAGTGGAGCACCCAAACAAACACCAGAACATATCATGCAGGACTGCACCACTTATACAGACCAAAGAGAGACAGTCTGGTCCGAGGAAGTGACCATGCTTGAAACGCTGCGAGGAACCTGAAACGATAGTGGAGCACCCAAAAAAACACCAGAACATATCATGCAGGACTGCACCACTTATACAGACAAAAGAGAGACAGTCTGGTCCGAGGAAGTGACCATGCTTGAAAAGCTGCGGGGAACCTGAAACGATAGTGGAGCACCCAAACAATCACCAGAACATATCATGCAGGACTGCACCACTTATACAGACCAAAGAGAGACAGTCTGATCCGAAGTAGTAACCATGCTTGAAAAGCTGCGGGGAACCTGAAACGATAGTGGAACACCCAAACAAACACCAGAACATATCATGCAGGACTGCACCACTTATACAGACAAAAGAGAGACAGTCTGGTCCGAGGAAGTGACCATGCTTGAAAAGCTGCGGGGAACCTGAAACGATAGTGGAGCACCCAAACAAACACCAGAACATATCATGCAGGACTGCACCACTTATACAGACCAAAGAGAGACAGTCTGGTCCGAAGTAGTAACCATGCTTGAAAAGCTGCGGGGAACCTGAAATGATAGTGGAACACCCAAACAAACACCATAACATATCATGCAGGACTGCATCACTTATACAGACCAAAGAAAGACAGTCTGGTCCGAGGATGTGACCATGCTTGAAAAGCTGCGGGGAACCTGAAACGATAGTGATGCACCCAAAGAAACACCAGAACATATCATGCAGGACTGTATCACTTATACAGACCAAAGAGAGACAGTCTGGTCCGAGGAAGTGACCATGCTTAAAATGTTATGGTGAACCTGAAACGATAGTGGAGTACCAAACAAACACCAGAACATATCATGCAGGACTGCACCACTTATACAGACCAAAGAGAGACAGTCTGGTCAGAGGAAGTGACCATGCTTGAAAAGCTGCAGGGAACCTGAAACGATGGTGGATCACCCAAACAAACACCAGAACATATCATGCAGGACTGCACCACTTATACAGACCAAAGAGAGACAGTCTGGTCCGAGGAAGTGACCATGCTTGAAAAGCTGCGGGGAACCTGAAACAATAGTGGAGCACCCAAACAAACACCAGAACATATCCTGCAGGACTGTACCATTTATTCAGACCAAAGAGAGACAGTCTCGTCTGAGGAAGTGACCATGCTTGAAATGCTGCGGGGAACCTGAAACGATAGTGGAGCACCCAAGCAAACACCAGAACATATAATGCAGGACTGCACCATTTATAAAGACCAAAGAGAGACAGTCTGGTCCGAAGAAGTAACCATGCTTGAAAAGCTGCGGGGAACCTGAAACGATAGTGGAGCACCCAAACAAACACCAGAACATATTATGCAGGACTGAACCACTTATACAGACCAAAGAGACACAGTCTGGTCCGAGGAAGTGACCATGCTTGAAAAGCTGCGGGGAACCTGAAACGATAGTCTAGCACCCAAACAAACACCATAACATATCAAGCAGGACTGGACCACTTATACAGACCAAAGAGAGACAGTCTGGTCCGAGGAAGTGACCATGCTTGAAAAGCTGCGGGGAACCTGAAACGATAGTGGAGCACCCAAACAAACAACAGAACATATCATACAGGACTGCACCACTTATACAGACCAAAGAGAGACAGTCTGGTCCGAAGAAGTGACCATGCTTGAAATGCTGCGGGGAACCTGAAACGATAGTGGAGCACCCAAACAAACACCAGAACATATCATGCAGGACTGCACCACTTATACAGACCAAAGATAGACAGTCTGGTCCGAGGAAGTGACCATGCTTGAAAAGCTGCGGGGAACCTGAAACGATAGTGGAGCACACAAACAAACACCAGAACATATCATGCAGGACTGCACCACTTATACAGACCAAAGAGAGACAGTCTGGTCCGAGGAAGTAACCATGCTTGAAAAGCTGCGGCGAACCTGAAACGATAGTGGAGCACCCAAACAAACACCAGAACATATCATGCAGGACTGCACCACTTATACAGACCAAAGAGAGACAGTCTGGTCCGAGGAAGTGACCATGCTTGAAACGCTGCGAGGAACCTGAAACGATAGTGGAGAACCAAAAAAACACCAGAACATATCATGCAGGACTGCACCACTTATACAGACAAAAGAGAGACAGTCTGGTCCGAGGAAGTGACCATGCTTGAAAACCTGCGGGGAACCTGAAACGATAGTGGAGCACCCAAACAAACACCAGAACATATCATGCAGGACTGCACCACTTATACAGACCAAAGAGAGACAGTCTGGTCCGAAGTAGTAACCATGCTTGAAAAGCTGCGGGGAACCTGAAACGATAGTGGAACACCCAAACAAACACCATAACATATCATGCAGGACTGCATCACTTATACAGACCAAAGAAAGACAGTCTGGTCCGAAGATGTGACCATGCTTAAAAAGTTATGGTGAACCTGAAACGATAGTGGAGTACCAAACAAACACCAGAACATATCATGCAGGACTGCACCACTTATACAGACCAAAGAGAGACAGTCTGGTCCGAGGAAGTGACCATGCTTGAAAAGCTGCGGGGAACCTGAAACGATGGTGGATCACCCAAACAAACACCAGAACATATCATGCAGGACTGCACCACTTATACAGACCAAAGAGAGACAGTCTGATCGGAGGAAGCGACCATGCTTGAAAAGCTGCGGGAAACCTGAAACGATAGTGGAGCACCCAAACAAACACTAGAACATATCGTGCAGGACTGCACCACTTATACAGACCAAAGAGAGACAGTCTGGTCCGAGGAAGTGACCATGCTTGAAAAGCTGCGGGGAACCTTAAACGATAGTGGAGCACCCAAACAAACACCAGAACATATCCTGCAGGACTGCACCACTTATACAGACCAAAGAGAGACAGTCTGGTCCGAGGAAGTAACCATGCTTGAAAAGCTGCGGGGAACCTGAAACGATAGTGGAGCACCCAAACAAACACCAGAACATATCATGCAGGACTGCACCACTTATACAGACTAAAGAGAGACAGTCTGGTCCGAGGAAGTGACCATGCTTGAAAAGCTGCGGGGAACCTGAAACGATAGTGTAGCACCCAAACAAACACCAGAACATATCATGCAGGACTGTACCATTTATTCAGACCAAAGAGAGACAGTCTGGTCCGAGGAAGTGACCATGTATGAAAAGCTGCGGGGAACCTGAAACGATAGTGGAGCACCCAAACAAACACCAGAACATATCATGCAGGACTGCACCATTTATACATACCAAAGAGAGACAGTCTCGTCCGAGGAAGTGACCATGCTTAAAAAGCTGCGGGGAACCTGAAACGAAAGTGGAGCACCCAATCAAACACCAGAACATGTCAAGCAGGACTGCATCACTTATACAGACCAAAGAGAGACAGTCTGGTCCGAGGAAGTGACCATGCTTGAAAAGTTATGGTGAACCTGAAACGATAGTGGAGCATCCAAACAAACATAAGAACATATCATGCAGTACTGCACCATTTATAAAGACCAAAGAGAGACAGTCTGGTCCGAGGAAGTAACCATGCTTGAAAAGCTGCGGGGAACCTGAAACGATAGTGGAGCACCCAAACAAACACCAGAACATATCATGCAGGACTGCACCACTTATACAGACTAAAGAGAGACAGTCTGGTCCGAGGAAGTGACCATGCTTGAAAAGCTGCGGGGAACCTGAAACGATAGTGTAGCACCCAAACAAACACCAGAACATATCATGCAGGACTGTACCATTTATTCAGACCAAAGAGAGACAGTCTCGTCTGAGGAATTGACCATGCTTGAAAAGCTGCGGGGAACCTGAAACGATAGTGGAGCACCCAAGCAAACACCAGAACATATAATGCAGGACTGCACCGCTTATACAGATCAAAAAGAAACAGTCTGGTCCGAGGAAGTGACCATGCTTGAAAAGCTGCGGGGAACCTGAAACGATAGTGGAGCACCCAAACAAAAACCAGAACTTATCATGCAGGACTGCACCACTTATACAGACCAAAGAGAGACAGTCTGGTCCGAGGAAGTGACCATGCTTGAAAAGCTGCGGGGAACCTGAAACGATGGTAAAGCACCAAAACTAACACTAGAACATATCATGCAGGACTGCACCACTTATACAGATCAAAAAGAAACAGTCTGGTCCGAGGAAGTGACCATGCTTGAAAAGCTACGGAGAACCTAAAACGATAGTGGAGCACCCAAACAAACACCAGAACATATCATGCAAGACTGAATCACTTATACAGACCAAAGAGACACAGTCTGGTCCGAGGAAGTAACCATGCTTGAAAAGCTGCGGGGAACCTGAAACGATAGTCTAGAACCCAAACAAACACCATAACATATCAAGCAGGACTGGACCACTTATACAGACAAAAGAGAGACAGTCTGGTCCGAGGAAGTGACCATGCTTGAAAAGCTGCGGGGAACCTGAAACGATGGTGGATCACCAAAACAAACACCAGAACATATCATGCAGGACTGCACCACTTATACAGACCAAAGAGAGACAGTCTGGTCCGAGGAAGTGACCATGCTTAAAAAGTTATGGTGAACCTGAAACGATAGTGGAGTACCAAACAAACACCAGAACATATCATGCAGGACTGCACCACTTATACAGACCAAAGAGAGACAGTCTGGTCCGACGAAGTGACCATGCTTGAAAAGCTGCGGGGAACCTGAAACGATGGTGGATCACCAAAACAAACACCAGAACATATCATGCAGGACTGCACCACTTATACAGACCAAAGAGAGACAGTCTGATCGGAGGAAGCGACCATGCTTGAAAAGCTGCGGGAAACCTGAAACGATAGTGGAGCACCCAAACAAACACTAGAACATATCGTGCAGGACTGCACCACTTATACAGACCAAAGAGAGACAGTCTGGTCCGAGGAAGTAACCATGCTTGAAAAGCTGCGGGGAACCTGAAACGATAGTGGAGCACCCAAACAAACACCAGAACATATCCTGCAGGACTGCACCACTTATACAGACCAAGGAGAGACAGTCTGGTCCGAGGAAGTAACCATGCTTGAAATGCTGCGGGGAACCTGAAACGATAGTGTAGCACCCAAACAAACACCAGAACATATCATGCAGGACTGTACCATTTATTCAGACCAAAGAGAGACAGTCTCGTCTGAGGAAGTGACCATGCTTGAAAAGCTGCGGGGAACCTGTAACGATAGTGGAGCACCCAAGCAAACACCAGAACATATAATGCAGGACTGCACCATTTATAAAGACCAAAGAGAGACAGTCTGGTCCGAAGAAGTAACCATGCTTGAAAAGCTGCGGGGAACCTGAAACGATAGTGGAGCACCCAAACAAACACCAGAACATATCATGCAGGACTGCACCACTTATACAGACCAAAGAGAGACAGTCTGGTCCGAAGTAGTAACCATGCTTGAAAAGCTGCGGGGAACCTGAAATGATAGTGGAACACCCAAACAAACACCATAACATATCATGCAGGACTGCATCACTTATACAGACCAAAGAAAGACAGTCTGGTCCAAGGATGTGACCATGCTTGAAAAGCTGCGGGGAACCTGAAACGATAGTGATGCACCCAAAGAAACACCAGAACATATCATGCAGGACTGTATCACTTATACAGACCAAAGAGAGACAGTCTGGTCCGAGGAAGTGACCATGCTTAAAATGTTATGGTGAACCTGAAACGATAGTGGAGTACCAAACAAACACCAGAACATATCATGCAGGACTGCACCACTTATACAGACCAAAGAGAGACAGTCTGGTCAGAGGAAGTGACCATGCTTGAAAAGCTGCAGGGAACCTGAAACGATGGTGGATCACCCAAACAAACACCAGAACATATCATGCAGGACTGCACCACTTATACAGACCAAAGAGAGACAGTCTGATCGGAGGAAGCGACCATGCTTTAAAAGCTGCGGGAAACCTGAAACGATAGTGGAGCACCCAAACAAACACTAGAACATATCGTGCAGGACTGCACCACTTATACAGACCAAAGAGAGACAGTCTGGTCCGAGGAAGTGATCATGCTTGAAAAGCTGCGGGGAACCTGAAACAATAGTGGAGCACCCAAACAAACACCAGAACATATCCTGCAGGACTGTACCATTTATTCAGACCAAAGAGAGACAGTCTCGTCTGAGGAAGTGACCATGCTTGAAAAGCTGCGGGGAACCTGAAACGATAGTGGAGCACCCAAGCAAACACCAGAACATATAATGCAGGACTGCACCATTTATAAAGACCAAAGAGAGACAGTCTGGTCCGAAGAAGTAACCATGCTTGAAAAGCTGCGGGGAACCTGAAACGATAGTGGAGCACCCAAACAAACACCAGAACATATTATGCAGGACTGAACCACTTATACAGACCAAAGAGACACAGTCTGGTCCGAGGAAGTGACCATGCTTGAAAAGCTGCGGGGAACCTGAAACGATAGTCTAGCACCCAAACAAACACCATAACATATCAAGCAGGAATGGACCACTTATACAGACCAAAGAGAGACAGTCTGGTCCGAGGAAGTGACCATGCTTGAAAAGCTGCGGGGAACCTGAAACGATAGTGGAGCACCCAAACAAACAACAGAACATATCATACAGGACTGCACCACTTATACAGACCAAAGAGAGACAGTCTGGTCCGAAGAAGTGACCATGCTTGAAATGCTGCGGGGAACCTGAAACGATAGTGGAGCACCCAAACAAACACCAGAACATATCATGCAGGACTGCACCACTTATACAGACAAAAGAGAGACAGTCTGGTCCGAGGAAGTGACCATGCTTGAAAACCTGCGGGGAACCTGAAACGATAGTGGAGCACCCAAACAAACACCAGAACATATCATGCAGGACTGCACCACTTATACAGACCAAAGAGAGACAGTCTGGTCCGAAGTAGTAACCATGCTTGAAAAGCTGCGGGGAACCTGAAACGATAGTGGAACACCCAAACAAACACCATAACATATCATGCAGGACTGCATCACTTATACAGACCAAAGAAAGACAGTCTGGTCCGAAGATGTTACCATGCTTAAAAAGTTATGGTGAACCTGAAACGATAGTGGAGTACCAAACAAACACCAGAACATATCATGCAGGACTGCACCACTTATACAGACCAAAGAGAGACAGTCTGGTCCGAGGAAGTGACCATGCTTGAAAAGCTGCGGGGAACCTGAAACGATGGTGGATCACCCAAACAAACACCAGAACATATCATGCAGGACTGCACCACTTATACAGACCAAAGAGAGACAGTCTGATCGGAGGAAGCGACCATGCTTGAAAAGCTGCGGGAAACCTGAAACGATAGTGGAGCACCCAAACAAACACTAGAACATATCGTGCAGGACTGCACCACTTATACAGACCAAAGAGAGACAGTCTGGTCCGAGGAAGTGACCATGCTTGAAAAGCTGCGGGGAACCTGAAACGATAGTGGAGCACCCAAACAAACACCAGAACATATCCTGCAGGACTGCACCACTTATACAGACCAAAGAGAGACAGTCTGGTCCGAGGAAGTAACCATGCTTGAAAAGCTGCGGGGAACCTGAAACGATAGTGGAGCACCCAAACAAACACCAGAACATATCATGCAGGACTGCACCACTTATACAGACTAAAGAGAGACAGTCTGGTCCGAGGAAGTAACCATGCTTGAAAAGTTATGGTGAACCTGAAACGATAGTGGAGCATCCAAACAAACATAAGAACATATCATGCAGTACTGCACCATTTATAAAGACCAAAGAGAGACAGTCTGGTCCGAGGAAGTGACCATGCTTGAAAAGCTGCGGGGAACCTGAAACGATGGTGAAGCACCAAAACTAACACCAGAACATATCATGCAGGACTGCACCACTTATACAGACCAAAGATAGACAGTCTGGTTCGAGGAAGTGACCATGATTGAAAAGCTGCGGGGAACCTGAAACGATAGTGTAGCACCCAAACAAACACCAGAACATATCATGCAGGACTGCACCACTTATACAGACCAAAGATAGACAGTCTGGTTCGAGGAAGTGACCATGATTGAAAAGCTGCGGGGAACCTGAAACGATAGTGGAGCACCCAAACAAACACCAGAACATATCATGCAAGACTGCATCACTTATACAGACCAAAGAGACACAGTCTGGTCCGAGGAAGTGACCATGCTTGAAAAACTACGGAGAACCTGAAACGATAGTGGAGCACCCAAACAAACACCAGAACATATCATGCAAGACTGCACCACTTATTCAAACCAAAGAGAGACAGTCTGGTCTGAGGAAGTGACCATGCTTGAAAAGCTGCGGGGAACCTGAAACGATAGTGGAGCACCCAAACAAACACCAGAACATATTATGCAGGACTGAACCACTTATACAGACCAAAGAGAGACAGTCTGGTCCGAGGAAGTGACCATGTATGAAAAGCTGCGGGGAACCTGAAACGATAGTGGAGCACCAAAACAAACACCAAACATATAATGCAGGACTGCACCATTTATACAGACCAAAGAGAGACAGTCTCGTCCGAGGAAGTGACCATGCTTAAAAAGCAGCGGGGAACCTGAAACGAAAGTGGAGCACCCAAACAAACACCAGAACATGTCAAGCAGGACTGCATCACTTATACTGACCAAAGAGAGACAGTCTGGTCCGAGTAAGTGACCATGCTTGAAAAGTTATGGTGAACCTGAAACGATAGTGGAGCATCCAAACAAACATAAGAACATATCATGCAGTACTGCACCACTTATACAGACCAAAGAGAGACAGTCTGGTCCGAGGAAGTGACCATGCTTGAAAAGCTGTGGGGAACCTGAAACGATAGTGGAGCACCCAACCAAACACCAGAACATTTCATGCAGGACTGCACCATTTTTACAGACTAAACAGAGACTGTCTGGTCCTAGAAGTGACCATGCTTGAAAAACTCTGGGGAACCTGAAACGATAGTAGAGCACCCAAACAAACACCAGAACATATCATGCAGGACTGCACCACTTATACAGTCCAAAGAGAGACAATCTGGTCCGAGGAAGTGACCATGCTTGAAAAGCTGCGGGGAACCGGAAACGATAGTGGAGCACCCAAAGAAACACCAGAAGATATCATACAGGACTGCACCATTTATACAGAACAAAGAGAGACAGTCTGGTCCGAGGAAGTGACTATGCTTAAAAAGCTGCGGGGAACCTGAAACGATAGAGGAGCACCCAAACAAACACCAGAACATATCATGCAGGACTGCACCACTTATACAGACCAAAGAGAGACAGTCTGGTCCGAGGAAGTGACCATGCTTGAAAAGCTGCGGGGAACCTGAAACGATAGTGGAGCACCCAAACAAACACCAGAACATATCATGCAGGACTGCACCACGTATACAGACTAACGAGAGACAGTCTGGTCCGAGCAAGTGACCATGCTTGAAAAGCTGCGGATAACTTGAAATGATAGTGGAGCACCCAAACAAACACCAGAACATATCATGCAGGACTGCACCACTTATACAGACCAAAGAGAGACAGTCTGGACCGAGGAAGTGACCATGCTTGAAAAGCTGTGGGGAACCTTAAACGATAGTGGAGCACCCAAACAAACACCAGAACATATCATGCAGGACTACACCACTTATACAGACCAAAGAGAGACAGTTTGGTCTGAGGAAGTGACCATGCTTGAAAAGCTGTGAGGAACCTGAAACTATAGTGGAGTACCCAAACAAACACCAGATTATATCATGCAGTACTGCACCACTTATACAGACCAAAGAGAGACAGTCTGGTCCGAGGAAGTGACCATGCTTGAAAAGCTGCGGGGAACCTGAAACGATAGTGGAGTACCCAAACAAACACCAGAACATATCATGCAGGAATGCACCACTTATACAGACCAAAGAGAGACAGTTTGGTTAAAGGAAGTGACCATGCTTGAAAAGTTGCGGGGAACCTGAAACGATAGTGGAGCACCCAAAAAAACACCAGAACATATCATGCAGGACTGCACCACTTATACAGACCAAATAGAGACAGTCTGGTCCGAGAAAGTGACCATGCTTGAAAAGCTGCAGGGAACCTGAAACGATAGTGGAGCACCCAAACAAACACCAGATCATATCATGCAGGACTGCACCACTTGTACAGACCAAAGAGAGACAGTCTGGTCCGAGGAAGTGAATTTGCTTGAAAAGTTTCGGGGAACCTGAAACGATAGTGGAGCACCCAAACAAAAACCAGAACATATCATGCAGGACTGCACCACTTATACAGATCAAAGAGAGACAGTCTGGTCCTAGGAAGTAACCATGCTTGAATAGCTGCGGGGAACCTGAAACGATAGTGGAGCACCCAAACAGACACCAGATCATATTTTGCACGACTGCACCTCTTATACAGATCAAAGACAGACAGTCTGGTCCGAGCAAGTGACCATTCTTGAAAAGCTGCGTGGAACCTGAAACGATAGTGGAGCACTCAAACAAACACAAGAACATATCATGCAGGACTGCACCACTTATACAGACTAACGAGAGACAGTCTGGTCCGAGCAAGTGACCATGCTTGAAAAGCTGCGGATAACTTGAAATGATAGTGGTGCACCCAAACAGGCACCAGAACATATCATGCAGGACTGCACCACATACAGACCAAAGAGAGAAAGTCTGGTCCGAGGAAGTGACCATGCTTGAAAAGCTGAGGGGAACCTGAAACGATAGTGGAGCACCCAAACAACCACCAGAAAATATCATGCAGGCCTGCACCACGTATACAGACCAAAGACATTCATCCTGGTCCGAGTAAGTGACCATGCTTGAAAGGCTGCAGATAACTTGAAATGATAGTGGAGCACCCAAACAAACTCCAGAACATATCATGCAAGACTGCACCACTTATACAGACCAAAGAGAGACAGTCTGGTCCGAGGAAGTGACCATGCTTGAAAAGCTGCGGGGAACCTGAAACGATAGTGGAGCACCCAAACAAACACCAGAACATATCATGCAAGACTGCACCACTTATACAGACCAAAGAGAGACAGTCTGGTCCGAGGAAGTGACCATGCTTGAAAAGCTGCGGGGAACCTGAAACGATAGTGGAGCACCCAAATAAACACCAGAACATATCACGCAGGACTGCACCACTTATACAGACCAAAGAGAGACGGTCTGGTCCGGGGAAGTGACCATGCTTGAAAAGCTGCGGGGAACTTGAAATGATAGTGGAGCACCCAAACAAACACCAGAACATATCATGCAGGACTGCACCACTTATACAGACCAAAGAGAGACAGCCTGGTCTGAGGAAGTGACCATGCTTGAAAAGCTGTGAGGAACCTGAAACGATAGTGGAGCACCCAAACAAACACCAGAACATATTATGCAGGACTGCACCACTTATTCAGACCAAAGAGAGACAGTCTGGTTCGAGGAAGTGACCATGCTTGAAAAGCTGAGGGGAACCTGAAACGATTGTGGAGCACCGAAAAAAACACCAGATTATATCATGCAGTACTGCACCACTTATACAGACCAAAGAGAGACAGTCTGGTACGAGGAAGTGACCATGCTTGAAAAGCTGCGGTGAACCTGAAACGATAGTGGAGTACCCAAACAAACACCAGAACATATCATGCAGGAATGCACCACTTATACAGACCAAAGAGAGACAGTCTGGTCCGAGTAAGTGACCATGCTTGAAAAGCTGCGGGGAACCTGAAACGATAGTGGAGCACCCAAAAAAACACCAGAACATATCATGCAGGACTGCACCACATACAGATCAAAGAGAGACAGTCTGGTCCGAGGAAGTGACCATGCTTGAAAAGTTGCGGGGAACCTGAAATGATAGTGGAGCACCCAAAGAAACACCAGATCATATCATGCAGGACTGCACCACTTATACAGACCAAAGAGAGATAGTCTGGTCCGAGGAAGTGACTATTCTCGAAAAGCTGCGGGGAACCTGAAACGATAGTAGAGATCGATGCCCGTGTGCAGTGTCACGCACGTTAATAATCCCTCGATAGTTGGCATTTGAAAAGAGTAGGCTTAACGGCCACTGCTTAACGGCCACTGCCAGGGCAAAAATTCAAAATTATGTTAAAAATTTAGCCAATTTATTACGGGATCCTCACCTTTACTACGGAGCTCGTCCATTGTGCTGGGATTTTCTGGTACTACGGAGCTTGTCCATTGTGCTGGGATTCTCTGTACTACGGAGCTCGTCCATTGTCCTGGGATTCTCTTGTACTACGGAGCTCGTCCATTGTGCTAGGATTCTCTGGTACTACGGAGGTCGTCCATTGTGCTGGGATTCTCTGGTACTACGGAGCTCGTCCATTGTGCTGGGATTCTCTGGTACTACGGAGCTCGTCCATTGTGCTGGGATTCTCTGGTACTACGGAGCTCGTCCATTGTGCTGGGATTCTCTGGTACTACGGAGCTCGTTCATTGTGCTGGGATTCTCCGGTACTACGGAGCTCGTCCATTGTGCTGGGATTCTCTGGTACTACGGAGCTTGTCCATTGTGCTGGGATTCTCTTGTACTACGGAGCTCGTCCATTATGCTGGGATTCTCTGGTACTACGGAGCTCGTCCATTGTGCTGGGATTCTCTGGTACTACGGAGCTTGTCCATTGTGCTGGGATTCTCTTGTACTACGGAGCTCGTCCATTATGCTGGGATTCTCTGGTACTACGGAGCTTGTCCATTGTGCTGGGATTCTCTGGTACTACGGAGCTTGTCCATTGTGCTGGGATTCTCTTGTACTACGGAGCTCGTCCATTATGCTGGGATTCTCTGGTACTACGGAGCTTGTCCATTGTGCTGGGATTCTCTGGTACTACGGAGCTCGTCCATTGTGCTGGGATTCTCTGGTACTACGGAGCTTGTCCATTGTGCTGGGATTCTCTGGTACTACGGAGCTCGTCCATTGAGCTGGGATTCTCAACAAAATATGGAGAAGAACAAACCTTTTAAACCGTGTGCAATGACGTTGATTCTTCGACCAAGCTAAACTAAACTAAACCTCACAAGGCTCTAATTATAGCATCAGCTGATCGGAAAAGAAGAGGAAGAAGAAGAAGAAGGAAAGGAAGAAGAAGAAGAAGGAAAGGAAGAAGACTACTCCCGTCAACATGTCTACATCTGATCTACATTGCACCGTCACATTGAAGGAGTCCCACATTCTAGCGATCTGTGTCACCTACACTATACTTGTAACAACAATAACAGCAGACAAGACCGGGCAACTGTTACACCAAATTATTATTTCGTCTACATTACACCTCCATAAAACAACATCAACAACAACTCACATCTTCTACTGATCATAGCCTATCATGGTCCTTGTCTTTCCTAGCAATCATTTTTGAACATTTCAAAAACAACAAATGGTCCAGCTATGATAATCTTTTCATGTCTTGTCGCACAGAAGATGTAACATCAACTCAGGTAATACTGTCAGAGCTTGCTGGCTTGTCAAGCAAGCCATTGTGTGTGTCTCGTTTCATCTGTTCGACATCTGGTGCGCACATATTAGTTCGGGAGTTTCCAATAGGTCGTTCCCTTGCTGCCAAATAGTTCATTATAGTTGCCCTTCTCACGCGAAGACGTTGACTAGCTCAGGCTATTGCTGTGAAATGTGTTATCTGACGGACGTAAAGACCAATCCTGGAACGGGATACCCTATCACATTCAGGGACACATATGGGGAGACGGCAGGGAAATCGTTTGTGAGTATTGTTATTTTGGAAAGCAAGCTTTTGATGAGCCTCCGCGATCCGCGATGGCTGCACTCTCTGCGATTTGACCACCTTCGGTGATACTAGTTTGCCAGGTGGTACGATCTTGTTGATGCTTTTATCTGGCATTCAAACAACGTGTCTTGTTGTCCATCGTAGCTTAGCCAATTTCAGAAGTGTATGAATGCTTAAGATGTTAATATTGCTAAGAATTTCAGAGTTAAGTCACTTTGTTCTGCCACTTTATCCTGAGCAGCCTACGTAGACAGGCGACTGAAGAGAAAACCATTCAGCTGTCTGCTATAGACTGGTCATATCTCACTTGGATGCAGAAGATTGGATAATACCACATAACCATACCCTTTTATCTTGCTGTAGACAGTGATGCCTTATCGGTTCCAGAAGTTTGCTTGGAGCCTCCGAAACGCAGAGGTCACCTTAGCAATCCTGTTATTGACCTCACTGACCATATTCTCCTGTCTAGTGAGGGTACTGCCCAGGTAGGTGAAACTAACGACTACTGTCAATATTTGTCTCTCTGGTGAGGGTACTGCCCAGGTAGGTGAAACTAACGACAACAAAGTCGCTGATTCTGTACAGTAACTTTTAGTAGGTAAAAACAAAGACAAATATCGACAAATGGCTTGGCTTGGCTTGACTTCGTTCGTTCTCAATCTCCCGCTACCAAACCCTGAAAGAATAAGTTGAAGGGGCCAAAATATGAGATAGGAAAGTCTTTTACAGAAAATACTAGAGGGCAAGATTCAGCGAAAATATGAAGGAGGCGACCAAGACTTTAAATCTAAGGCATGCATAGACATTGAAGTACAAAACAATGCCGAAACGAAGCGAACTGCAGGGGAGAGGGTCAAATGGAGTGACATACTAAACCTGACAACCAAGTCTCAGGACTGACCAACCAGAGGATAGGGTCAAATGGAGTGACATACTCAGACAACCTTACAACCAGTCTCTGAACTGACCAACCAGAGGATAGGGTCAAATGGGGTGACATACTCAACCTTACAACCAAGTCTCAGGACTGACCAACCAGAGGATAGGGTCAAATGGGGTGACATACTCAACCTTACAACCAAGTCTCAGGACTGACCAACCAGAGGATAGGGTCAAATGGAGTGACATACTCAACCTGACAACCAAGTCTCAGGACTGACCAACCAGAGGATAGGGTCAAATGGAGTGACATACTCAACCTGACAACCAAGTCTCAGGACTGACCAACCAGAGGATAGGGTCAAATGGAGTGACATACTCAGACAACCTTACAACCAGTCTCTGAACTGACCAACCAGAGGATAGGGTCAAATGGGGTGACATACTCAACCTTACAACCAAGTCTCAGGACTGACCAACCAGAGGATAGGGTCAAATGGGGTGACATACTCAACCTTACAACCAAGTCTCAGGACTGACCAACCAGAGGATAGGGTCAAATGGGGTGACATACTCAACCTTACAACCAGTCTCAGGACTGACCAAACAGAGGATAGGGTCAAATTGAGTGACATGCTCAACCTCAGGACTGACCAACCAGAGGATAGGGTCAAATGGAGTGACATGCTCCACCTCAGGACTGACCAACCAGAGGATAGGGTCAAATGGAGTGACATACTCAACCTTAGGACTGACCAACCAGAGGTAGGGTCAGATGGAGTGACATACTCAACCTTACAACCAGTCTCAGGACTGACCAACCAGAGTATAGGGTCAAATGAAGTGACATACTCAACCTTACAACCAAGTCTCAGGACTGACCAACCAGAGGATAGGGTCAAATGGAGTGACATACTCAACCTTAGGACTGACCAACCAGGGGATAGGGTCAAATGGAGTGACATACTCAACCTTACAACCAAGTCTCAGGACTGACCAACCAGAGGATAGGGTCAAATGGAGTAACATACTCAACCTTACAACCAAGTCTCAGGACTGACCAACCAGAGGATAGGGTCAAATGGAATGACATATTCAGACAACCTTACAACCAGTCTCAGGACTGACTAACCAGAGGATAGGGTCAAATGGAGTGACATGCTCAACTTGACAGCCAGTCTCAGGACTGACCAACCAGAGGATAGGGTCAAATGGAGTGACATACTCAACCTTACAACCAAGTCTCAGGACTGACCAACCAGAGGATAGGGTCAAATGGAATGACATATTCAGACAACCTTACAACCAGTCTCAGGACTGACCAACCAGAGGATAGGGTCAAATGGAGTGGCATGCCCAACCTCAGGACTGACCAACCAGAGGATAGGGTCAAATGGAATGACATACTCAGACAACCTTACAACCAGTCTCAGGACTGACCAACCAGATAATGATGACAAAGTGTATGGTTGTAGTGTTGTTATTGTGTTTACTTTGTGCGATTTAATACATTATAGTATTTTGCACTCATTTCACATTTGCAAAGTTTCCACTATTGCTGGAATTAGCAAGCAGTTTTTTAACCAAAATGGATAAAATCCCTGGATAAAATATCCACTCACAACAGTACTATTTTGTCTCCACACAAATATACACTCCTAATTCTCTTTAATGGTTGGACAAACTTGCAGTGGATTTCAGAATAACTGTGCAAGTCCATGGGTTATAACATGATGACATCACAGTATCAATGAATGTATACGAGCCAGTATGCCATCAGCTGATTAATAATTAGCACATACTTTAAACAGTGTTCTTGAAATCTTAAAATGTCTGTCCTCTGTTGTTTCTTTAAGACACAATTTTAGTTCAAAATATTGCGGGCTTATTAAAAAATGCAAAAAAGACAAAAGTTGATGACCAACAACAATCAACGAACGCTGTGATCAAAGCAAATGGATAGGAGCTTGAACCCGCGAATTGTTTCAAGTATCTGGGCTTAACGATCAGTTATGAAGGATCTAAATCAGAGGTCCTGGACAGAATAGCACAAACAACAGCAGCACTTGCATGATTGAAACATATCTGGAAAGATAAACGACTCTCCCTCGCCATAAAGGTCAGACTAATGCACTCATTAGTCATTGGTTCTTTCGATGTTCCTCTACACCTGCAAAACATGGACTATTACAGCAGACCTCCATAGAAGAATCCAGGCCATAGAGATGAGATGTTTTAGAAAGACTCCTAAATATCACCTACAAAGACTGTATCACAAATGATGAAGTACAACGAAGAATCGAGAATGCAAGTGGACTGTACGACGACCTGCTCACATCGATCAAAAGGAAAATGTTGACTTGGTATGGCCACATCTCACTGCGACGACCTGCTCACGACGATCAAAAGGAGAAAGTTGACTTGGTATGGCCACATCTCACTGTGCGACGACCTGCTCACATAGATCAAAAGGAGAAAGTTGACTTGGTATGGCCACGTCTCACTGTACGACGACCTGCTCACAACGATCAAAAGGAGAAAGTTGACTTGGTATGGCCACATCTCACTGTACGACGACCTGCTCACATCGATCAAAAGGAGAAAGTTGACTTGGTATGGCCACGTCTCACTGTACGACGACCTGCTCACAACGATCAAAAAGAGAAAGTTGACTTGGTATGGCCACATCTCACTGTGCGACGACCTGCTCACATCGATCAAAAGGAGAAAGTTGACTTGGTATGGCCACGTCTCACTCTACGACGACCTGCTCAAAACGATCAAAAGGAGAAAGTTGACTTGGTATGGCCACATCTCACTGTACGACGACCTGCTCACAACGATCAAAAGGAGAAAGTTGACTTGGTATGGCCACATCTCACTGTGCGACGACCTGCTCACATCGATCAAAAGGAGAAAGTTGACTTGGTATGGCCCCGTCTCACTGTACGACGACCTGCTCACAACGATCAAAAGGAGAAAGTTGACTTGGTATGGCCACGTCTCACTCTACGACAACCTGCTCACAACGATCAAAAGGAGAAAGTGGACTTGGTATGGCCACGTCTCACTGTACGACGACCTGCTCACAACGATCAAAAGGAGAAAGTTGACTTGGTATGGCCACGTCTCGAAGTCCAAGGGCCTTGCACATACGATAATATAGGACACAGTACAGGGCAAGTGAAGGCTAGGACGTCAGAGAAAACGATGGGAAGACAACATCCTTGAATGGACTAACGTACGACTCGAGGAAGCACAAAAAGCAACCGCAGACAGAGAGGGATGGCACAGGATTGTGGTGGTATCAGCAGAGGTGCCCTAACAATCTCAAGAGGTCACGGAATGAGCTGAACTGATTATTAAAAGGACAAAGCTAAGACCCTGTTTACACTTCGTGTGGCACATTGGCAATATTTTGTTATGCCCAACGTCACCGTAGGTGTGAGGCAGCCAGCATTGTGCCAGTGACCTTCACTTCCTAGACTTGCTCAGGTACATCGTTTTGGTTTTCGTGTTCGGAAAAATATTTTATTCAATTGCGAATTAAACCTACACAACCCGTTCTCACGTAGATATCATGAGGGAAATCTATGAACATCACATTCCAGCAGTCATCATGAGTACACATCTCAAGTGTCCGCGAATTTCCAAGTAAACAACAGAGACAGAGGCAGACGGAGTGGAGGCAGACAGAGTGGAGGCAGACGGAGTGTTACTAGTTAAATCATCATCCCAGATCAGTACTGGCCCTCTGATCAGGAAAGAGCTGGCCAATGACAAGCCCAGATCCATCAGCCCAGACCCCTACAACACCAGCATATCTGTGCGGGGGTGAATTTGTGGGGGCATGACCATCCCGATCGTCTGCTGGTCACTTTGTGATGAAACTGCACGACTGGGGTGTAACCCTGGGACGCTGTAATCCCAGTCTTAGCAAACCAACTCACTGTCGACTAGGCAAAATGCTCCACTAATTTCAAGACAATTCTTCCAGACAAAATCTTAATTTAAAGCCGGCTTTATTAACAGGTCCCCGCTGGTAACACAGATTAACTAAAAATTAATAGAAGGAAAAATAGGGCACATAAACAGAGAACAATAAGATAAACAAGACATGTTGCCCCTCTATATACATTAAGATACACAAGATATGTTGCCCCTCTATATCCATTAAGATAGACAAGATATGTTGCCCCTCTATATCCATTAAGATAGAGACACATGTTGCCCCTCTATATCCATTAGATAGAGAAACATGTTGCCCCTCTATATCCATTAGATAGAGAAACATGTTGCCCCTCTATATCCATTAGATAAACATGTTGCCCCTCTATATCCATTAGATAGAGACACATGTTGCCCCTCTATATCCATTAGATAGAGACACATGTTGCCCCTTTATATCCATTAGATAAACATGTTGCCCCTCTATATCCATTAGATAAACATGTTGCCCCTCTATATCCATTAGATAGAGACACATGTTGCCCCTATATATCCATTAGATAGAGAAACATGTTGCCCCTCTATGTCCATTAGATAAACATGTTGCCCCTCTATATCCATTAGATAGAGAAACATGTTGCCCCTCTATATCCATTAGATAGAGACACATGTTGCCCCTCTATATCCATTAGATAGAGAAACATGTTGCCCCTCTATATCCATTAGATAAACATGTTGCCCCTCTATATCCATTAGATAAACATGTTGCCCCTCTATATCCATTAGATAGAGAAACATGTTGCCCCTCTATATCCATTAGATAAACATGTTGCCCCTCTATATCCATTAGATAAACATGTTGCCCCTCTATATCCATTAGATAGAGAAACATGTTGCCCCTCTATATCCATTAGATAAACATGTTGCCCCTCTATATCCATTAGATAGAGAAACATGTTGCCCCTATATATCCATTAGATAGAGAAACATGTTGCCCCTCTATATCCATTAGATAAACATGTTGCCCCTCTATATCCATTAGATAAACATGTTGCCCCTCTATATCCATTAGATAGAGAAACATGTTGCCCCTATATATCCATTAGATAGAGAAACATGTTGCCCCTCTATATCCATTAGATAGAGAAACATGTTGCCCCTCTATATCCATTAGATAAACATGTTGCCCCTCTATATCCATTAGATAGAGAAACATGTTGCCCCTCTATATCCATTAGATAGAGAAACATGTTGCCCCTCTATATCCATTAGATAGAGACACATGTTGCCCCTATATATCCATTAGATAGAGAAACATGTTGCCCCTCTATATCCATTAGATAGAGAAACATGTTGCCCCTCTATATCCATTAGATAAACATGTTGCCCCTCTATATCCATTAGATAGAGAAACATGTTGCCCCTCTATATCCATTAGATAGAGACACATGTTGCCCCTCTATATCCATTAGATAGAGACACATGTTGCCCCTCTATATCCATTAGATAAACATGTTGCCCCTCTATATCCATTAGATAAACATGTTGCCCCTCTATATCCATTAGATAGAGACACATGTTGCCCCTATATATCCATTAGATAGAGAAACATGTTGCCCCTCTATGTCCATTAGATAAACATGTTGCCCCTCTATATCCATTAGATAGAGAAACATGTTGCCCCTCTATATCCATTAGATAGAGACACATGTTGCCCCTCTATATCCATTAGATAGAGAAACATGTTGCCCCTCTATATCCATTAGATAAACATGTTGCCCCTCTATATCCATTAGATAAACATGTTGCCCCTCTATATCCATTAGATAGAGAAACATGTTGCCCCTCTATATCCATTAGATAAACATGTTGCCCCTCTATATCCATTAGATAAACATGTTGCCCCTATATATCCATTAGATAGAGAAACATGTTGCCCCTCTATATCCATTAGATAAACATGTTGCCCCTCTATATCCATTAGATAAACATGTTGCCCCTCTATATCCATTAGATAGAGAAACATGTTGCCCCTATATATCCATTAGATAGAGAAACATGTTGCCCCTCTATATCCATTAGATAGAGAAACATGTTGCCCCTCTATATCCATTAGATAAACATGTTGCCCCTCTATATCCATTAGATAGAGAAACATGTTGCCCCTCTATATCCATTAGATAGAGAAACATGTTGCCCCTCTATATCCATTAGATAGAGACACATGTTGCCCCTATATATCCATTAGATAGAGAAACATGTTGCCCCTCTATATCCATTAGATAGAGAAACATGTTGCCCCTCTATATCCATTAGATAAACATGTTGCCCCTCTATATCCATTAGATAGAGAAACATGTTGCCCCTATATATCCATTAGATAGAGAAACATGTTGCCCCTCTATATCCATTAGATAGAGAAACATGTTGCCCCTCTATATCCATTAGATAAACATGTTGCCCCTCTATATCCATTAGATAGAGAAACATGTTGCCCCTCTATATCCATTAGATAAACATGTTGCCCCTCTATATCCATTAGATAGAGAAACATGTTGCCCCTATATATCCATTAGATAGAGAAACATGTTGCCCCTCTATATCCATTAGATGGAGAAACATGTTGCCCCTCTATATCCATTAGATAGAGAAACATGTTGCCCCTCTATATCCATTAGAGAAACATGTTGCCCCTCTATATCCATTAGATAAACATGTTGCCCCTCTATATCCATTAGATAAACATGTTGTCCCTCTATATCCATTAGATAAACATGTTGCCCCTCTATATCCATTAGAGAAACATGTTGCCCCTCTATATCCATTAGATAAACATGTTGCCCCTCTATATCCATTAGATAGAGACACATGTTGCCCCTCTATATCCATTAGATAAACATGTTGCCCCTCTATATCCATTAGATAAACATGTTGCCCCTCTATATCCATTAGAGAAACATGTTGCCCCTCTATATCCATTAGATAAACATGTTGCCCCTCTATATCCATTAGATAAACATGTTGCCCCTCTATATCCATTAGATAAACATGTTGCCCCTCTATATCCATTAGATAAACATGTTGCCCCTCTATATCCATTAGATAGAGACACATGTTGCCCCTCTTTATCCATTAAGATAGACAAGACATGTTGCCCCTCTATATCCACAAAACCAAAGACAACATTTCATTGGCAGTGAAGGCAGTTCGTACCAGCTGATTGGCTTTCTGAGGCACATCAGTCTGGTCAGGTCACCTCCTAGCTGGAAGAGATCGTTTGGGTCACCCATGAAGACACCCCCATAACACCACACCACCTCCTCTATCTGTCAGTGGCCGCTGCCTTTGCTATATCTGGTCGGAGATTGGTCTATTCTTTTATGTTTTCCTCCCACCTCTTCTTGGAACGACCTTTTCGCCGCCTGCCTTGCACCTTTTCGTGCAGGATCATATTTGCAAGACCGTTTGATCAAGATATATGGCCGCCACGAAGCGAGTTTCCTTCTTGTGACCGTTGCCAAGAGGTCTTTAGAAGACCCAAATGCTGCTGTAATTCTTCTGTTATTTCCTCATTTTTAACTTGGTCTTTATATGTGACGTTTAGAAGTCTTCAGAAGCATCTCATCTCTACAGCATGTATCCTCCGCTTCAGGTCAGCTGCAATTGTTCACATCTCACAAGAATATAGAGATATTGACAGGACCAATGTACGCATTAATCTTCATAGCAGAACAAAATAAAATGAACATATGTCACAGATTTTCTTAAAAGAATTTATTAATTGTCTGTATGCGGTGACAAACTGATCAACTTAGTGATCTCAATATCATAATTGCAAGTTCCATACTGTAATAGTTGAACAGAATAAAAGATACATTGACAAAACTAAATATTGTCAAATCATGTTACTTACTCAAGCAGCAGAACTATAAATGCAGGATTCGGGAATAAAGCGATAAAGGACGCAGCATCAAGATACAAACACAAGAGACTAGAATTATTATAAAACATATAATAAAGTAAAGATTATATTTCATTATTGTGCACACATACTGCAAGAAGCAGGAAGTTGAGCAGATCAAACTCTTTCAAACTTACACATACTGCAGGAAGTTCAGTTGATCAAACTCTTTCAAACTTACACATACTGCAGGAAGTTCAGTTGATCAAACTCTTTCAAACTTACACATACTGCAGGAAGTTCAGTGGATCAAACTCTTTCAAACTTACACATACTGCAGGAAGTTCAGTGGATCAAACTCTTTCAAACTTACACATACTGCAGGAAGTTCAGTGGATAAAACTCTTTCAAACTTACACATACTGCAGGAAGTTCAGTGGATCAAACTCTTTCAAACTTACACATACTGCAGGAAGTTCAGTGGATCAAACTCTTTCAAACTTACACATACTGCAGGAAGTTCAATTGATCAAACTCTTTCAAACTTACACATACTGCAGGAAGTTCAGTGGATCAAACTCTTTCAAACTTACACATACTGCAGGAAGTTCAGTTGATCAAACTCTTTCAAACTTACACATACTGCAGGAATTTAAGTGGATCAAACTCTTTCAAATGTACATCTTGCAGGAAGTTCAGTGGATCAAACTCTTTCAAATGTACATCTTGCAGGAAGTTCAGTGGATCAAACTCTTTCAAATGTACATCTTGCAGGAAGTTCAGTGGATCAAACTCTTTCAAATGTACATCTTGCAGGAAGTTCAGTGGATCAAACTCTTTCAAATGTACATCTTGCAGGAAGTTCAGTGGATCAAACTCTTTCAAACTTACATCTTGCAGGAAGTTCAGTGGATCAAACTCTTTCAAATGTACATCTTGCAGGAAGTTCAGTGGATCAAACTCTTTCAAATGTACATCTTGCAGGAAGTTCAGTGGATCAAACTCTTTCAAACTTACACATACTGCAGGAAGTTCAGTGGATCAAACTCTTTCAAACTTACACATACTGCAGGAAGCAGGAAGTTCAGCAGATCAAACTCTTTCAAACTTACACATACTGCAGGAAGTTCAGTGGATCAAACTCTTTCAAACTTACACATACTGCAGGAAGTTCAGTGGATCAAACTCTTTCAAACTTACACATACTGCAGGAAGCAGGAAGTTCAGCAGATCAAACTCTTTCAAACTTACACATACTGCAGGAAGTTCAGTGGATCAAACTCTTTCAAACTTACACATACTGCAGGAAGTTCAGCAGATCAAACTCTTTCAAACTTACACATACTGCAGGAAGTTCAGTGGATCAAACTCTTTCAAACTTACACATACTGCAGGAAGTTCAGTTGATCAAACTCTTTCAAACTTACACATACTGCAGGAATTTAAGTGGATCAAACTCTTTCAAATGTACATCTTGCAGGAAGTTCAGTGGATCAAACTCTTTCAAATGTACATCTTGCAGGAAGTTCAGTGGATCAAACTCTTTCAAATGTACATCTTGCAGGAAGTTCAGTGGATCAAACTCTTTCAAATGTACATCTTGCAGGAAGTTCAGTGGATCAAACTCTTTCAAATGTACATCTTGCAGGAAGTTCAGTGGATCAAACTCTTTCAAACTTACATCTTGCAGGAAGTTCAGTGGATCAAACTCTTTCAAATGTACATCTTGCAGGAAGTTCAGTGGATCAAACTCTTTCAAATGTACATCTTGCAGGAAGTTCAGTGGATCAAACTCTTTCAAACTTACACATACTGCAGGAAGTTCAGTGGATCAAACTCTTTCAAACTTACACATACTGCAGGAAGCAGGAAGTTCAGCAGATCAAACTCTTTCAAACTTACACATACTGCAGGAAGTTCAGTGGATCAAACTCTTTCAAACTTACACATACTGCAGGAAGTTCAGTGGATCAAACTCTTTCAAACTTACACATACTGCAGGAAGCAGGAAGTTCAGCAGATCAAACTCTTTCAAACTTACACATACTGCAGGAAGTTCAGTGGATCAAACTCTTTCAAACTTACACATACTGCAGGAAGTTCAGCAGATCAAACTCTTTCAAACTTACACATACTGCAGGAAGCAGGAAGTTCAGAGGATCAAACTCTTTCAAACTTATACATACTGCAGGAAGTTCAGCGGATCAAACTCTTTCAAACTAAAATGCGAAAGATGCTGAAATAAAACTCAAGGTTAAATGTAAACAATAAAATCAATTTGATATGTGGCAGTCAGTTTGACATTGGCACATACATAAAAAAACAACTCATGTTTCAAACAAAAGGTCTTCATCATGGACTAGAGTAACACAAATGACAAAATCTTACTTGACTTTAACCCTCCTAGTTCTAAAACTATCAATGTGATATATGTTCTCAATGTATTCCTGCCGTCTTGTTGAGATATTCTTCCACTATTCTTACCCTGATGTTTTGCTTCACAAGTTATTTGTACCTTTCCCCAGGTGGTTTGTTAAGAGCAGCTATAGATGGCGCCTAACTGGCTGCAGGTCTACTTAGCTCTAATGTTTGATTCTATTAAGGTGGACTCACACATCGTTTAAACCACCCTCCAAGAAACTGGTTGTATTCAGACTCTGTAGTTAAGTTAACTCTTCTCCTTTGTGTTTTCAACTGGTGCATGCCTGGTTATATTGTTAGCTGCTTTCGCAATGGTGTGTTCTTTCATTTACCCTTATCTCAAACCTCCACTTTGTTGTGAAAATTTACCCGTATCTCAACCTCCACTTTGTTGTGAAAATTTACCCGTATCTCAAACCTCCACTTTGTTGTGAAAATGTACCCGTATCTCAACCTCCACTTTGTTGTGAAAATTTACCCTCATCTCAAATCTTCACTTTATTGTGATAAATGTTCTGTTCTGAATAATTATAACAAACTTTCATATTAATTGAGTTTTTTGGATGCACTCATCAAGATAACAATGTTTACCACTTAGAAAAGAAAAACGATTCTAGGAGATGTCTTAGTTTTAGTGGACCTGTACTTCTACAGGGGCAGATGTAGCTGGATGCAGTCAGGAGCATGACTTCTTGCTTAGTGGTCTAGGCTTCAACATTGTATTACTCCGCTGCATTGAGACAAGTGCCGCTGAGGGCTGTTAACCGATGTGCGAGCCCATCTTAATTGACTGAAACACTAGAGCGGGGTAGACACGCAGCCTGTTAGGCACCATCGATGCTGGCTTTAAACAGTAAGGTTGAGGTTTTGGTTGCAACCAACCTTGACAAACAAATGTAAATAACGAGAGAAATAAGTACAGGTCAGTTTGGTCCGAGCACTAACACAAAAACAACAGCCTATGTTACCCCCAAAAGATCTTTATCAAGGTCTCAGGAGACACACTTGGAAATATGTAACACGTGAGAATATCTAGCGAATATAAATGATAAAGATGGCAGTTGGTAGATGCATATATGCGGACACTAGGCAGATCCTACTTGAATACTTGAAACAATGAAATAGGAAGAAGCTTAGACAGAAGACATCTCACCCAGAAGACATCTCACCCAGAAGACATCTCATCCAGAAGACATCTCACCCAGAAGACATCTCATCCAGAAGACATCTCACCCAGAAGACATCTCACCCAGAAGACATCTCACCCAGAAGACATCTCACCCAGTGTTTATGACTACATAGATAATCACATGATGGAACAGGAAATGCAATGAAGCTAACACAACATTTCGATGAGGAAAGATGGCATTGGACAGGAAACCGTGTTGTGAATGTATTAAAAACATATGCTCCACAGGGAGCTTAAAGAATCTGATTGACTGACACCTCTTTTAATGCTATGTACACATATGCTTGGGGGACCCAGTGGTCTCCAGGTAAGGTGTTCGCCTCGGCTGCTGGTTTAAATCATGGTGGAGACAATGATTTTTTCACGTGGATCATCCAGTAAATATTTCCGCTGACCTCCGAGTAGTGAGATCAGATGCACGTGTGAAGTGGCGCGCACGTTAAAAATACCTTAGCAGGAAATCCAAAAGAGTAGGCCTAACGACCACTACTCTGCAAAATTCAAGATATAAATTGACTCAAATTATTCTAGGGATCTTCGCCCCACAGAGAATATGTCACAAAAAGGGGACTGTATGGCTATAGCTTCAGGTCTTGGTTATGTGGTTAGCATAGCGGCTTAGATGGTGCCTGATAGGCTGCGAGTCTACCTTACTCTAATTTACGCTTCCACCTCCACCAGTCTCAAAAATAGATGATCGTATATTCCAGGGGCTAACAGATGTTGGGATTAACCTGGCAAGTCACCAGTGGATTTTCACCTGCCAAAAAAATATGAAACAAAGGAGATCACACCTCCCCACAACGACTAACAGCATAAGTGTACTGGAGATAGATTGACACAAATGCTTAGATCTATTTTAATTTCCCAAATGTCCGAAGCAAAAATTAATCATGTAAAATGTATTTCTCCTTAAGGGGATCCAAAATACAAATATATCAGACGTGTGTGATTCCCGTCGTCCTGTATGGTTCAAAGACTTGGACTCTACTTAAACAGGACATATCAAGACTCGATGAATTTCAAATGTGCAACCAGCAACCGGTGGTTTGATCTTGTCCATAAATGTCAATGTCCCTGCAATGACGAGTCTATCTTCCATCTCGGACAGTCTGGTCCGCAGACTGTTCAGACATGGTTCGACTAGACCAGGAAGTGGTCACCAGATCATGTTTAAATCGGTTACTTGTAACAATGGTCTCCCACCGACTGGCTGAAGACGTGGGAGAGGCTGCCCCCTGTTCCACATGGCTCCAGCAAATAGCAGTCTTTCCTTTCAGCACTGGACAAAGTTTGGCTTCAAGCCTCAGCAGTTGAACATGAAAGTAGTCGGTCGATCGATGCAACAGGCCTTAGATGCCTAGGCAAACATGATTATTAGGATGCTGATAATTATAGCATGGGTGATAATTAAGGTAATCATGAACAAATTGTAAGTACATCAGCTGTGACAAAGATTTTCTATAAGTTGCTGTCAGCACATGGCTAAATGCGTACACAATTCTTCAGTTAGTACATGTTTTATGACTAAAATATGTACAATTTCTCAAGTACATGTAGTATGACTAAATATGTACACCTTCTCTCAGTCAAAATAGGCAGTATTTTAATATGTATACAAATCTCCTTCAAAGCAACTCTTTACAGTTTGAATTATCAGCTAGCAAAACATGATTAGAATTCAAATAATCTGCTGAGATAAAAATATCAGTTAGAATTCAAATCATCTGCTGAAATAAAAACATCAGTTAGAATTCAAATAATCTGCTGAGATAAAAATATCAGTTAGAATTCAAATCATCTGCTGAAATAAAAACATCAGTTAGAATTCAAATAATCTGCTGAGATAAAAATATCAGTTATATTCCAAAATGTGTAGAAGTCTGTGCCAACCTCTATGTAGCACTTTTTTTTTGCATAGTAACGAAGTTTCAGTTCTCAGAAAGACCTTAATTATGTACGGACGTCCGTCCCATTATCAGTTTCAGTATCATCTACTAATTATAATAGTTAAACTAATTTATTTTATTCTGGAGACCAAAGAAATATTTGACAAACCGGAGTCGCAGCTCTTGCTTTGGACATTAAAACACAAATCTAATAATTTAGATGGACTATAAAGGATTAAGACACAAATCTAACAATTTAGATGGACTCAAGAATTAAGACACAAATCTAATAATTGAGATGGACTGTAAAGGGTTAAGCCAGATATTATGACAAAATATGTACGTAGGTCCAGGGTAAATAGAATATAGCTAACTTCAGTAACAACTGGGAAATCAAACAGCATGGTCGCATGTCGGTCTTGTACTGAAACCAGATATTATGGCTAGTGTATACACAATATTTTCTCTCAGGACTTTATGATAACTCCGTCAAATGTCTCCACTATTTACAATTTAAATGTCTATGAAATGTCTCCATAGCTGTTTCATGAGTGGCACTTTCCAACGGACAAGCCAACACTTAAGATAAGAGTTGACAAGGCGTCTTTAAGTAATGACAGGCAGACAGACCCAAACTGACTAACAGCTCCTGCATGATATCCGTGTATACAGCACAGGCGACACATGTTTCAACCACAAGCAAGACCCAAACCTTGGATCATCATAACAGCCTTAAAATCTTTAAGTGTTGACAAGGTGTCCTCTGTATAACTCTTTTTAAAAGTGTTGGCAAGGTGCGCTCTGTATAACTCTTTTTAAAAGTGTTGACAAGGTGCGCTCTGTATAACTATTTTTAAAAGTGTCGACAAGATACGCTTTGTATAACTCTTTTAACATGTCTACAAAGTGCACCTAGTATAACTCTATAAAAGTGTTTACAAAGTGCACTCAGTATACTCTATAAAAGTGTCTACAAAGTACATACAGTATACTCTATAAAAGTGTCTACAAGAGACACTCAGTACACAATCTCATAATAACATCTAGAGTCAGCTCAAATTTCATGTTTCTTCCATACACCACAAAGAAAATCCCAGTTGAAGTATTGACATCCGCCATGAGTATCTCTGCCGATGTATGACCCAGGCCAGTGGCTTTACCATCCTTCAAATGCCACGTGGCTCATTCAATTTCCTTTTCGGTCAGTGTAATTTACCCATAGAACTGTGGCAGCAGGTGGAATGTCTGGTGGATCCTGGAGCAGGAAGCCCATTTAACAGCGCATCGAAATGCTCATCCACCTCTCCATCCGGTAATCACCTTGTGCCTTTGGTTTTAATTGAACTGGTCGCCAGCTTGTATTTTCCAGTTTCTTTGTGTTGTAATTCACGTTTTTTCCTATGACCTTTCGCAGCTGTCATCTCTGCAGGCCTCACCAACTCATCAATATATTTCCTCTCATCTATTCCGCCGTTCTAGGAGTAGGGCACTGTATCATTTACTAAGACATAAATAATTATCTTCTTCTTCTTCATAGTTCGCAGTCAGACATCAACTTTTATTTTTTCGAAAAAAGCAGCGGTCATCCTGAGGCTGTCGCCACTGCCATAGAGCTTGTCTAGTGTTGCCACTGGTGATGGCCACATCTGCTCTCTCTGATCCTTGTATGTCGGGCAGTTTTGCAGCAAATGCTCAGCGGTCATTTTCCGGGTACCACACGGGCATTCGTCAGTGCCACCTATCTTCAATTTGTTGAATAGATGGTACCTCAGTCTATTGCGGCCAGTGCGAAGTCTGAAGACCACGACCTGCTCTCTTCTGTTCAACTGGTAATAGGCATCGTTTTTTGTGTAGCCAGTATGTTCGGTTTCCCATTTGGTCATGTATCTAGCTCTAATAAGCCGTTTTGACTCTTCGTATGTCCCACTAGTATCTGGTTGTGGTAGTCTTGCACCTTCTTTTGCCAGTCTGTCTGCCTCCTCATTGCCTTGGATGTTGCAGTGGGATGGAACCCACTGCACCACTACCCTTTTTGGTGCGGACTGCTGGCATAGTTGACAGAGTACTGCTCTTAAATCATTAAGTTCATTATTTTTCTGGCTTTTTAGTGATGTGACTACGGCCAGGGCATCTAAGCAGGACTATATGACTTTCATTCCTTTTACCTGTCAGAATTTCTTCCACTGCCGCCCTCAGTGCCTCTGCCTCCGCTCTGAAATTGCTTGTGTATTTTCCAGTAGCGAATGACAGTGTTATTTTTCTGCCATTTGGTAGGTACAGAAATGCTCCTGCTCCTCCGTTCTGTGTGGTGTTTGTTACAGAACCGTCGCTGTATGCATTGGTCCAGTCCATGCTTGAGTAGTTTTTCGTTATGTAGCTCAGGGTAGTATCTCTTCTTTCTTTTTCAGTCTGGCTGTATTTGTTTCTAATACCTGGTATATTTTCTACCACCTCTGGAAATATATGCTACTTCCAGGTAGGTTTTCGTACAGTAGGGATGGGCTTTGGTGTTGTTAGTGCGTTCATGGGGTCTTCGTGCATCTTTGCTTTGGATATTTCTGCAAAGTTTCTCCGCTTTAGTTTCCCATTTCTGAAATTGTTTAGTCTCTGGTGCATTGGATGGTCAGTCGGTCTTCTGAGTTTCTCTGATTGCTGCTGGGCTCTGCAGTCTCTTCTGTCGGTCATGGATTGCAGTTTTGTAATCTTTTCAAGTTCTACAATTGGCGTTGACTTCATGCCTCCTGTTATAACTCTCATGGCTTGGTTTTGGAGTTTGCTAATTTTATCGAAGTTCGCCTTTGCTGCTGTTGTCCATGCCGCAATGCTATACTCGAGAACTGGTCTCACTCTTCCAGTGTACAGTTTCTTTAGTATACTTCGTCTGCTCCCCAGCTTGTGCCAGCAAGTTTCCTCATGATTGCCATTCTTTCTCTGGCTCTCATTTGGTTTCTCTCGATCTGACTTTTCCATGTCATGTGCCGATCAAATGTGACTCCCAGGTAGTTTGGGTTGTCGTTTGGCTGCAGGTATTTGCCGTTAAGACTTAATTTGGTGTTTTGGAGTTTGTTTGATAGCGAGAATATTGTACATGTCGTTTTTTCCTCGTTTATTTTGACCAGCCAGCCCACTCTTCCAGCGATGTTAGGGCATGCTGCATCCGATTTCTTGCTATGGTGAGATTCTTTTCAGAGGTCCACATAGCCAGATCGTCTGCAAACATTGAGCAATGGACTCTTCTTGGTATATTCTCTGTTATATTATTTATATACACCAGGAAGAGTGTGGGTGACAGTACTCCCCCTTGGGGTACTCCCTACTCAAGTGTCACCTTTTTGCTCATCTGCCCTTGTACTTGGACTCTGGCTGTTCTGTTTTTGAGGTAGTGACTAATCCATTTGTACATTTTTCCACAAACTTCACTTCTTCTGAGCTTGACATCTAAGTCCCTCTTTCCAGACTTTGTCAAATGCCTTTTCTAGGTCCACCAAAACTGCTACTGTGTGTTTTTGCTCCTGGTAGGCATCTTCTATTTTCTGGGCTATGAGGATGACCTGATCCTCAGTGGATCTGTGCTATCTAAAGCCTGCTTGCTGTGGAATTAGTATGTGTTTTTCTTCCAGATGCCACATCAGTCTGGTGTTTATCATACGTTCCATCAGTTTGCCTACGCAGCTCAGTAGGCTGATAGGCCTATATCCATTTGGATCTGTTTTGTCTTTTCCTTTCTTTGATACTGGTACAAGTACTGCGTCTTTCAAAGGGGACTCAGTGGTCACGAGGTAAGGTGTCCGCCTCAGGTGTCAGAGGTCGCGCGTTCGAATCACTGTGGAAATTTGAATTTTTTTTTATGTGGATCTTCTGGTAAAAATTCCCCTGATCTCTGGAGCATGTTTAAAAATTCCTCGGCATTGAAAATCTAATAGAGTAGGCTTAACAACCGCTGCCCAGACAAAATTGAACAATATGAAAAATATTTTGGCATTCAGACAATTAACAAATGCACTGAAAATTCGAGTTGTCAGGTGTTACATATATTCTCCTATGTTCTATGGTGTGGAAACATGGACGATGAACAGATTATTAATAAAGCAGAGACCTTTGAAATGTTGGTATACAAAACAAGGGTCGCATAACATGGAAGGAAAAACACACAAATAGAGAGAGCATGAAGATATTGGGAATAGGAAAAACTGATGAAAATAAAAATGAAACAAATAAAATATTTTGGACACGCCACAATACTGAAAGCAATGCTGGATGTTAGGCAGACAAGAGGAAGACTGCACTATAAATGGGAAGACGACATCAAGATGGACTGACAACAGTCTGTCGGAGGTATGAGACAGAGGATGTTGGAGATCCAATCTTCAATGCGGAGATGGCACTTGACATCATTAAATAATTATACGGTAATTATGGCGACACACGTCTGACACAAATACAGTTTATTTTGCAAACAGAACAAAAATTTAAAAGACATAAAAATGTCTTCAATTCTGTTCAAGGTAAGAAATGTACATCTATCCAGGTATGTTTATAAAATACAAATTATGATAATGCTTTCATCAGGATAGAAAGAAAATTGTACAATGTGAAAACATAATATTTTATTCTTAACCTCTCAACTGTCGTCAATCAGTGAAATGGAGTTAGAGCAGCTAATTACAGCCGTAATTAGCTGCATTGAAGATCAAAACTTCTTTGTAAACATGATCAAAACAAAGATAATGGCCACCGACAAAACATGAAGTTAACATAAATTCAAATACGGGAGTGTGGAAATAGAACAGGTCATCTGCCGAAGACGGATGTGTCGGACTGAAAGGTGCAAATAGCGCAGTCAAGTTGTAAACTAGCAACACAGCGCATTCTGTTCTCCGGACTACATCCTGCTAGTTGCCCTGTTTAGGGTTTCGTAGCAGGAGATTGAGAACAAATGCAGGAGGAGGAAAATAACAGGTCATGAACTCTGAAAATATGGGCTCCAGAATTGACAAGAATGGCAACTTTGCATAAGAAATCAGAAGGAGATTGGAAATGTAGAAGCTACACAACCTGAGAGAACTATTAGCAAAATACCAGAAAACCAACAAAAGAGAACCTGTGCATTTGAAGTGGCAGCATATGTCTACAAAACATGGACACATCGTTAGACGGTATAAATTGCACTGTTTTTAACTTGTCTCTGTCGGCCGAGTGTATCTGCCATCGGCATACATTTTATGTAAGGGTCTGCTGGAGGTCATGAGGAAGAGTGAACCCCTTTGTTTAATTTTTTTTGGCACACAAAAATCCACTGGTGACTAGCATCTATTACCAAACGTTAGGTTGGTTGCCCCTGGAATAAACGATCACCTTTATTGGACTGATGGTGGTGGAAGCGTAAATTAGAGCAAGGTAGACCTGCAGACTGTTAGGCGCCATCTATGCCGCTCCGCTAACAACATAACCAAGACCTGATGTTATTGCTACACAATCTCCTTTTTTTGCAAGATATTCTCTGTGGGGCGAGAATCCCTAGAATAATTTGAATTGATCTTGAACTAGAATTTTGCCCGATTAGCGGCCATTAAGCCTACTCTTTTCAATTCCCAACTGACAAGAGATTTTTAACGTGTACGCCACTGCACACGGGTGTCTGATCTCAAGGAAAAGAATCAAGTCCTCGAGTAAAAAAAATGTTATAGAAAGATCCTCAGAATACCATAAACCCCAAAAAAAGAAGAATGCCGACGTTCTATAGGAGAACTAGAGGAGAACTGGCTCATTAATTCCATCACGAACAGGAAATGAAAATACTTTGGCCTCATCAAAAGACACAGCGGTCTTGACAGCACAGTAACAGAAGGTATGTGCCAGCCAAGATAGGCAGATCAAGAAGGTGATGGCACAAACATGTCAAGGAATGCTTGAGCATGACTCAGGAGCAGGCTAGAGATTGAGTTTCTTTCAGACGGGCTGCAATGGAAGCAACATTCTGCAAGGGACGTGCTACATGACGATGAAATAAAACCTCTCAAGTTACTACCAAAGAAATAAAATCAGACACATATGGACGTAAGACACCAGACACATATGGAAATAAGACACCAGACACATATGGACGTAAGACACCAGACCCATATGGACGTAAGACACCAGACCCATATGGACGTAAGACACCAGACACATATGGACATAAGACACCAGACACATATGGATGTAAGACACCAGACACATATGGATGTAAGACACCAGACACATATGGACATAAGACACCAGACACATATGGATGTAAGACACCAGACACATATGGACATAAGACACCAGATACATATGGACGTAAGACACCAGACACATATGAATATAAGACACCAGACACATATGGACGTAAGACACCAGACACATATGAATATAAGACACCAGACACATATGGACGTAAGAGACCAGACACATATGAATATAAGACACCAGACACATATGGACATAAGAGACCAGACACATGAATATAAGATACCAGACACATATGGACATAAGACACCAGACACATATAGACGTAAGACACCAGACACATATGGACGTAAGACACCCGACACATATGGACGTAAGACACCAGACACATATGGACGTAAGACACCAGACACATATGGACGTAAGACACCAGAACCATATAGACATAAGACACCAGATACACAGACATAAGACACCAGACAAATATGGACAGAAGACACCAGACAAAAAGCACCAACAATTCCAGAATTTTGATTACAGAACACTTTAAGGATACACTCACATTCTGAACATTAATTAACGGCATTCCATTTTCAAGATTTGATTGGAAAATGCTGAAATAAATTAAGAGAATTCTTTTCTGTAAATTTCGATGCAATGTTGCGAATTATACATTAAATTAAAGGCGCTCATACGCCGAACATCCATATATAGCTTAGGTCTCATAACCAAAGAGAGTTCATTGCTTTGTAACAATGGCCGGAGGTAGTATTTATATTCCCATTTCCCATTGGACTGTAACAGATGTTTGTGCACTCAATCCTTCCATACTGGACTGAACAGGGTTTCGGTTGACAACATATCAGGTCTCCGGGTAACTAATTTAACAACAGCATGTAGAAACGACCCAAACCAACGATCAAATCCTCCAATATTGGAAAACATTTTAATAAGGGGAGTGGAAACTAACGTCTTATCTGGCAAAACATACTGATTAGACTATGTTAGTCAGGGTCAGACAAAACATACTGATCAGATTGCTAGTCAGGGTAAGGCAAGATATACTGATCAAATCCCACTTCGACTCCCTTGCCATACTGATCAAATGCCACCTCGACTCCCTTGATGTTAGTCAGGGTCAGGCAAGATATACTGATCAAATCCCACTTCGACTCCCTTGCCATACTGATCAGATTGCTAGTCAGGGTAAGGCAAGATATACTGATCAAATCCCACTTCGACTCCCTTGCCATACTGATCAAATGCCACCTCGACTCCCTTGATGTTAGTCAGGGTCAGGCAAGATATACTGATCAAATCCCACCTCGACTCCCTTGCCATACTGATCAAATCCCACCTCGACTCCCTTGATGCTAGTCAGGGTAAGACAAGATATACTGATCAAATCCCACCTCGACTCCCTTGCCATACTGATCAAATGCCACCTCGACTCCCTTGCCATACTGATCAAATGCCACCTCGACTCCCTTGCCATACTGATCAAATCCCACCTCGACTCCCTTGATGCTAGTCAGGGTAAGACAACATATACTGATCAAATCCCACCTCGACTCCCTTGCCATACTGATCAAATGCCACCTCGACTCCCTTGCCATACTGATCAAATGCCACCTTGACTCCCTTGCCATACTGATCAAATGCCACCTCAACTCCCTTGACATACTGATCAAATCCCACCTCGACTCCCTTGATGCTAATTAGGGTAAGACAAGATATACTGATCAAATCCCACCTCGACTCCCTTGATGCTAGTCAGGGTAAGACAAGATATACTGATCAAATCCCACCTCGACTCCCTTGCCATACTGATCAAATGCCACCTCAACTCCCTTGCCATACTGATCAAATGCCACCTCGACTCCCTTGCCATACTGATCAAATGCCACCTCCACTCCCTTGCCATACTGATCAAATGCCACCTCGACTCCCTTGCAGCTCTTCCATGGAACAGGCTGTTTCATGGAAGTCTAATGAGATGGGGATCGACATGACCCCTTTAGTGGCAATCATCACCCAGATGAAGCCAAGCAAAGCACAAGCACCTGATCTACCTTCATCAGCATACTCGGGATATGAGGAAAGCCACTTAACGCTCCAAGGCACACAAGAGTTGCTTTTTATTTTTGCGTTCGCCTTATTTCTCTATTCCCCACAGCGGTGTATGTCGCACTGTGTTTTTATTTTTGCGTTCGCCTTATTTCTCTATTCCCCACAGCGGTGTACGTCGCACTGTGTTTTTATTTTCTCTGTCGGCCGAGTGCATCCGACTTCGGCACGTATTTTATGTAAGGTTCTGCTTCCTCCTGCATTTTCTAAGGTTTTGCTTTCCCAAGGTAACGGCCGGTACTGTGATGGGGAGCAAACCCAGCCCCTTCAGATTGTGAGCCGTCTCACTTAACCAATAACCCATGTCGTTGTTGAATGCCCATGATGAGCAAGTTTTGTACGCAATGACAAAAGTATTAAGTAGGCTGGCTATAGTAGCTTTCCTGACAGCCCGAGCGTGCTGATGAAGGTGGGCCGTGATCCTTCAGATGGCTGTGCTATGCTTGACTTCATCTGCGTGACGCTCATTATGACAGGGATCATGTCAGTCCACATCTCGTCAGCCAAACCGCCTTGAAAACAACCTGTTTCCACAGAGCACAACATGGAACAGAGATAGTGGTCTTGGTCCGTGTACTGACCCTAAAGTGACGTCCCGGTCAGTATGCTGTGTCTGACCAGACTAACGTCTCAGTTACCCACACAAATGAATTAAGAAAATCATTGTGGGCAGCAACAACAGCATGTGGCTTTTGCTTAATGTCAGCAAAGCTTTCTAAAGTTGATGACCTCCAACATATGAGGTTGATGGCCTCCAACATATGAGGTTGATGACCTCCAACATATGAGGTTGATGACCTCCAACATGAGGTTGATGACCTCCAGCACATGAGGTCGATGACCTCCAGCACATGAGGTCGATGACCTCCAGCACATGAGGTCGATGACCTCCAGCACATGAGGTCGATGACCTCCAGCACATGAGGTCGATGACCAACATATGAGGTCACCAGATAACTGATGCAACCACAGCATGCAGAAACCGCCAACATCAGCGATCAAATCTTGCAATGTTGCAAAACATGCCATAAATTATTCTCTTTCTTTTCGCTTGTTGCCATGCTTGTGCCTTTCAGCCTCAGGTTATGAAGAGGTCTCTTGACCGGGCCCTAGTATGTGCTTGTGCCTTTCAGCGTCAGGTTATGAAGAGGTCTCTTGACCGGGCCCTAGTATGCGCTTGTGGTTTCAGCCTCAGGTTATGAAGAGGTCTCTTGACCGGGCCCTAGTATGCGCTTTGTACGCAGGGATCTTTACTGCTTCTGTTATTTCTGCTATCCTTCTTTTGCATCGTCTGCTATTGGCTCTGTATAGCGTTGCTTTTTGAGACATATTATCTGTTGTTTGACGTGTTACGTGGCCGAACTATTTCGTTTGCTGTCTCTTGATGAGGTCTAGCACTGGTGTTGTACCTACTTGTCTCCTAACATCTTCGGTTTCTGATTCTATCCATGCTTGTTACTGCAAGCATTCTGCTCAGGCATGTCATCTCTGTTGCTACGATCTTTCTTTTTTATCTTTGTTTGCTAATGTCCAACTCTGGGGCACTGATAACACGATGTGGGTAAATAAATATTTTCAATGTCAAAATACAGTCCACCTGGAAGAGTTTGTGGATCATGAACATCGTAAGTTTTCTACCACACCTGGCATGATTTCTACACAACTTTTTCTGCATGCCATTTCTAGCTTTACTTAATTCTCAGATGCAAACAGACTCCTTACTTTCTAGTGTAGCTAAACTGCTACTTTCTACAAGCTCCTTACTTACATTCAAAGAAGATGTAGAAGTTAGTGATAATGATGATGCAGATAGTGGTGACGATGAGAAGTGTTGAGGTGACATCCTCTTGATGCTTTCATCCACATTATCCCCAACAACTTCACCTGCTAATGAAGATGACTTTGATGGAGAGAAAGAATTTATACTTCTGTGATTTTCCTCTGGCATATTAACGTCACTGACACCAGATACATGGCTTTCAGTTTCCGCCAGCGACAGATCTCTCTCCTTACTGCCTTCCTTCTCCATCGAGGATCTGGAAGTCTGCAGGGACAGAGAACCTACATTTCCATCCTCTTGCAGAGATTTCGAGTTGTTGAGATGACCATCTGCGGACACATCAAAGAATCCTGACAGTTGAGATGGATCAGTCCGCAAACCACCGCCCAGATCTACACTTCTGAGTGTATCGGGAGCGAGCTTGGGGAGCAAGAACTCATGTGACAGAAGTAGGTCTCGGAGCTGGGAGGATGAACGAGTTATTGACTCTACACAAAGAGACATGCGGTCCTGTTGTCGTTTTGTTGATGATGAGTATACCAGATCTCTCACAGCTTGGCAGATCTGAATGTTGGCAGACGCGATGCTCATACACATTCCTGCAATAGATTCAGTTGATGGTAATCATGATGTTAGTGATGGTAATCATGATGTTAGTGATGGTGATCATGATGTTAGTGATGGTAATCATGATGTTAGTGATGGTAATCATGATGTTAGTGATGGTAATCATGATATTAGTGATGGTAATCATGATGTTAGGGATGGTTATCATGATGTTAGTGATGGTGATCATGATGTTAGTTATGGTAATCATGATGTTAGTGATGGTAATCATGATGTTAGTGATGGTAATCATGATGTTAGTGATGGTAATCATGATGTTAGTTGTGGTAATCATGATGTTAGTGATGGTGATCATGATGTTAGTGATGGTAATCATGATGTTAGTGATGGTAATAATGATGTTAGTGATGGTAATCATGACTGGTGGTGGTAATGTTGATTTTGATGGTGATGGTGGTAATGATGATTGTAATGATGCATTTCATGATGATAAACATGACTTTGCTGTTGGTAATGGTGATGAATTTGTTGTTGGTAATGATGGCTTTGATGATGGTAATGATGACTTTGATGTTGGTAATGATGACTTTGATGTTGGTAATGATGACTTTGATGTTGGTAATGATGACTTTGATGTTGGTAATGATGACTTTGATGATGGTAATGATGACTTTGATGATGGTAATGATGACATTGATAATGATGACATTGATGTTGGTAATGATGACTTTGATGTTGGTAATGATGACTTTGATGATGGTAATGATGACATTGATAATGATGACATTGATGTTGGTAATGATGACTTTGATGTTGGTAATGATGACTTTGATGATGGTAATGATGACATTGATAATGATGACATTGATGTTGGTAATGATGACTTTGATGTTGGTAATGATGACTTTGATGTTGGTAATGATGACTTTGATGTTGGTAATGATGACATTGATGTTGGCGATGATGACTTTGATGTTGGTAATGATAATTTCAGTAACAGTAATGACGATGATTCGAGTAAAGGCATTTGCAACACATGGTTATGCTTCATCAAGATAGCCATACGAATGGAGATGAGACACAGGCTGTGATTGCTTCATGAGCCCCAAATAACGGATTCTCACCTAAAATAGATCTATACACCTCAAGGCCGTCCACTGACAAGACTGCATGAACACCGATGAAGCTGTTCTCAGACGCAAAGTTCAACAGGGCACCGCTTGCGGCTATCACGGGGTCACAGAAAGCAATAACCCTCCTGAAATGCGTCTCTGTAGGCTGGTGTTTGAAACTCTTAATGCTGGAGACTAGACAGCCCGTGGTTGATGTAATTGCTTTGACACACAGTTTAAACTGGTCCTGTGGAATGCCAACAAATATCTATCATGAAGTACTGACTATGGAGTCGGTTAGAACATTGTATCACTCTGGCTCTGACTCCAACTGCATCATATAAAAGCATGCAAGAGCAGCAAAGAGGAGAGACAAAACTGATAGTTAGATTCCAGACAGTTATGAGAGCAGCAAAGAGGAGAGACAAAACTGATAGTTAGATTCCAGACAGTTATGAGAGCAGCAAAGAGGAGAGACAAAACTGATAGTTAGATTCCAGAAATTTATGAGAGCAGCAAAGAGGAGAGACAAAACTGATAGTTAGATTCCAGACAGTTATGAGAGCAGCAAAGAGGAGAGACAAAACTGATAGTTAGATTCCAGAAATTTATGAGAGCAGCAAAGAGGAGAGACAAAACTGATAGTTAGATTCCAGACAGTTATGAGAGCAGCAAAGATGAGAGACAAAACTGGTAGTTAGATTCCAGACAGTTATGAGAGCAGCAAAGAGGAGAGACAAAACTGATAGTTAGATTCCAGACAGTTATGAGGAAGGACTCAGAAAAACTGACCTACTCTTGAAGAACTTGAGATGATTTAATGAAGCTGCAGACAAACTAACAAAGAGTGGAGGAGCATCCCCACAAACAGACCTGAGGATCACATATTATGAGGCCAAGACTATAATTAAGGCCAACTTCAGGGTAAAATGGGCTGATCAACACCTCGACTTCCGAAAAGAAGACAGCTACTATAACTTAACTAGAGAAGAGCAAGTCATCATCTTCAGACTGAGAACTGGGCATAACAGACTCAAGGGTCATCTTTACAACAAAATGAGGATTGAGACACGTGACAGGTGCCCATGTGGGGAGCATATCATGACCGTCGAACACATCCTACAAAGAAACACGCTCACGCAGGAAAAGAGAGAATAATACTGGCCTCGTGAGACAGATATGAGACAAAAGCTGTATGGAGATGAAACAACCTTACAAACAACGTGTCCTTTGTAAGAGAAACCGGAACCTCGATTTGAGGATGAACGAAGAAGAAGAAGATTTAATACAGGTTTATGGGGATGGCATGGGCTAGTGGTTAAGTGACACGGCTCACAATCCGAAGGTGATGGGTTCGATCCCCATCACAGCACCGGCCGTTACCCCTAGGAAGCAAACCATTAGAAAATGCAGGAGGAAGCAGACATTTACATAAAGTGCATGCTGAACTCGGATGCACTGGGTCGACAGGCACAAAAATAAAAATCGCAGTTCCACACACACCACCTTGGGAAATAGAGCAATTCGGCGACCGCAAAAAAAAATAATAAAAAATATACAGGTTTATATGATAATCGAGGGCAAGAATAAATTAGACGATAACAAGTTTTCAATATACAACCACCTACAAGAACAAGGTCCAGAGCATGGTTAGGTGGTTTGCTAAGAACAGCATTGATGGCGCCTAACAGGCTGTGGGTCTACTTTGCTCTAGTGTTTGAGTCTATTAAGATGCTCAAACACCAGTTAACCACCCTTCGCTGCACTTGTCCCACACAGCAAAGTAATAAGTTGCTCGAGCCTAGTCCACTAAGCAGGACTTTCTACTCCCGACTACATCCAGATTACACCAGAGCTGGGACCTGGACAGTGACATCTGTCTCTGTAGAAGTGCAGGTCGACTAAGTGGGGCCTGGACCTACACAGGGACATCTGTCTCTGTAGAAGTGCAGGTCGACTAAGTGGGACCTGGACCTGCACAGGGGCATCTGTCTCTGTAGAAGTGCAGGTCGACTAAGTGGGACCTGGACCTGCACAGGGGCATCTGTCTCTGTAGAAGTGCAGGTCGACTAAGTGGGACCTGGACCTGCACAGGGGCATCTGTCTCTGTAGAAGTGCAGGTCGACTAAGTGGGACCTGCACAGGGGCATCTGTCTCTGTAGAAGTGCAGGTCGACTAAGTGGGACCTGGACCTGCACTGGGGCATCTGTCTCTGTAGAAGTGCAGGTCAACTAAGTGGGACCTGCACAGGGGCATCTGTCTCTGTAGAAGTGCAGGTCGACTAAGAATTAAGTAATAAAATAATAGATATTCATATGAAGTGTCAAATGTCTACACAAGATGGCATGAGTAATTGTGCTTGAAATCCTTCAATATCTTTACCAGCCGTTTCTTCTGCGCTTCAATCAGTCTCCTTCGGGTGCGGTGTTGAATACATTTTTAAAAAAAATTGTCCTATGACTTCTTCCCATTTCTGGGAAAGTCGAGGGGTTTGTTTAGGAGAACTACAAGACGCTTCGCCACTGCTGTTGCCACGTCGTGTGCTGGGTATGTTTGTTTATTTCACCCCCAACAGAAAAAGAACATATGCCATGCCGAGGATTCGAACCCCTGCCCTCCTTGTCGACAGGCAGGCGTCGACACCATTTGGCCATGTGCTCCTAGTGTTGAATATCCATGTATCATCCGGGTGTGTGATCCGTGGTCTGATCAAATAATAAAATCATTTCTTGGATCTAGGAGTCCCAATTTTGTCGGATGGACAGGTCGACTTACAAAAGATGTACATGTCCAGTTATAATTTAATCTCCTAACCAACTAGACATGGAAACCGAGATGCTAACCTGGCCAGGCACAATATACTGATCAGGACGTTACGACAGGCACAATATACTGACCAGGACGTTAAGTCAGGCTGAATATACTGACCAAGATTACACCTTTCTCCAAGTAGTTTTCTCAGTAAACAGACTGTTTTCAAGACAGTCTGGCTAACGAGAAGATGATCGATCATTTTTCTAGTCTGGCTAACGAGAAGAAGATCGATCATTGTTCTAGTCTGGCTAATGAGAAGAAGATCGATCATTGTTCTAGTCTGGCTAACGAGAAGATCGATCATTGTTCTAGTCTGGCTAACGAGAAGCAGATTGATCATTGTGCTAGTCTGGCTAATGAGAAGAAGATCGATCATTGTTCTAGTCTGGCTAACGAGAAGCAGATTGATCATTGTTCTAGTCTGGCTAACAAGAAGCAGATTGATCATTGTTCTAGTCTGGCTAACGAGAAGATCGATCATTGTTCTAGTCTGGCTAACGAGAAGATCGATCATTGTTCTAGTCTGGCTAACGAGAAGATCGATCATTGTTCTAGTCTGGCTAACGAGAAGAAGATGTATCCTTCTTTTCCATGTAGTAGAGATCCTCATCCAGATGAACTAAAGTATAACACAACTACCTCGCCTAGATGATATTCGTCAGCATGCTCAGGATGTGAGGAAAGCTACTGCAACCCGCCACTAAATGCCCTATTCAGAGCGCACAAAAGAATAAACTTACTCATAATGGGCATTCCACCACAACATAATGGAGTTTGCTGCTCTTTAACCATAACAACACGTTTGGTTTCATGACGTGCCCGAAAAAAGGTTTTCCTTCGGAAAACACTGCAAAACCAACCTAAAGCGAACAAGGCTGGTGCTGAATGCCCACAGTGAGTAGGATTACTCTTTTGTTTGCCCTGAAAAGGACGTTAAGTGAAGGATTGTCGTAGCGTTTCTCACATCTCGAGCATGCTGATGAAGGTGGGGTCGGGGTCCTCCAGGCTGTTGTGCTTTGATTGATTTCATCTGCGTGTTGCTCATTACGACAGGGAAACTACTGGCTAAGGTTGGACTCAGGCGAGAGAGTGAGGTTAATGAACTGTGCAACCCTTCCTCACTTAAATCAAATTCATCGCGCAAGTCATTCTCTTTTCATTTGTCTAATTCTAACACAGTCGAGTCCTGTAACGACCGGCGAGCGGTGAATGAAGTCCGCTGACAAGCTAAACTACAGTCAAACAGCTGTGTGAGTTGGGGGACTCCTGGCTGAGCAATAAAGTGGATGAGATACAGGGATTTGCTGACAATCATGATCACTGTCTCACAAAGTGAACTTTCCATGCTCTCACTGTCTGCGAGTATGCAGATCCAAAATCGGACGCCATCTCCGCATCCATCCACAACCCGGAATTACAGAATACTCGACTGGAAGGACTGGCTAAATGACAAAAGAAAATGTCCTCATCACTGATGATGGACAAACAAGAGAGACGACGGGGATTAGGTCGATCCCTCACCTTGTAGCCAGGCTGCCATGGAAATAGCCCGTTTCCAGGTAGAGCTATGGGGAAGCCAAGGTCTTGTCCAGTATGTTTTGCCTGAACCTGACTAACATGTCTTATCAGTATATTTTGCCTGACCAGACGTTAGTCTTCCTTCCCTTCTCAATGTAAAACTATACATTTCATCCACCACTGAACACAGAGAGGGGGAGTTAGCCTTCATCGCACTAGCAGCGCAAGATTACGACGATTAGGCTCCGGTCCACGGGCGTTACACAGCGCCAGCTCCAGGGTCTTCGCTTAAACTACATAAGCTACCGGGTTACTGCCATAGAAACATACTGCTCTTTTGATTATAGAGAGTTCCAACTTCCGTCATGTAAGGTTAGACGAAAACAATGGCCATTTTTACATTTGTTTTAGATTTTTGGAAAGTATTTCTTCTGTTTTTCGCTTGGCGTTGAAGATTCCCCCATTATTGAGAATAAGGGAGTTAAGTTTCCGCAATAGATTTTTCTGAGGAAGATCTATTTAGTTGTTTATGTAGATACAATAATTACGTTTATAGTCAAAGTGACAGATGTAGCCATTACGGTAAACATCGATAGTAGTAATAGCACGTTTTCCAGCTAATTTTTTTTTCTAACCAGGGAGTTTTCTCTACTAGGAGAGCCGATATGTTTGTGCTATTTTTCACCACTATCACCTTCATCGTCTTGTATCTCAAAAACTAACATAAATACAAAAACAACAAGTTCTTCATTAGTATATGTCTCTAGACACAACAAAAACAAAAAACTAGAGGTTTTCAAAACCAACAACCATGTCATGATCTCACATGCTGAAAAATCAAGCAACTGCAGGAAAGAGAATTCATTTTGTAATCTGGTAAGCTAAACATTTAACAATGACGTACCTGATCATTGGAATCAGATATCTTATCTGCTGCTTGTCTGCAGATGTCCGTCATGACGGTCAGCGACTTAGTCAGTGTGCTGCACAGGTCCACCTAGCCAGTAAGGAAAATGTCAGTCAAGTGCAGATCATAGATATAACATGTAGCCAGTTAAGGATAATTCATTAAAATAAATCTGTGCTGTTACTAAGAATCGACTTCACAGTACTCTGGGCATACCCATTGGTGCTCAGTTTCTCTCTCAGTAAATGACAAAGGATGTGGATATTGATGGTTTCTGTAGCTTGTTGGTTGTACACACATCTGCTCTTTTCTCTCTTCTGTTCAGTCCGCTCCAATTTCGTTTGATATCAAAGATCTGCAGTCTGTAAATCGCTGATTTATCTATCGTGGTGTCGTCATCTAACAGGCGATCATTGATAAACTTCATAATGTCACTCCTATCCATTTGTAGTGCACCTGTTATTGGTGACTGTGAAGCCAGGATGTCAGCTCTTTCAGCCCTGAATTCCAGATAAATCTACTCATGTCAGACGAAACATTACATAATAAAACAAATGAATGGGACAGAGGATTACCCTACAAACAAAAGAATACAAAATTGATGGGTTAATCTATGTAGACAAGGCAAAATATGTTGCGACGAAACAATGGCAGATGGAGCACAGCGACAGAAATCTGGTACCACATAGATAAAAAGAGACTGCAGGGAAGACTTCCAATGTGTTGGTCAGATTCCCTTGCTGTACACACAACAACAGCCTCTGGAGGAGGGCTTACCCTGCACTGGACGTCCGTGGCCCAAGACAAAGTTGCTAGGGATAAAATTGGGACTCGCAGCTACGCTGAGGAACGGGTTATCAAGAAGATTTATTGTTATTAACGGTTTCTTCTTCTTCTTCGTACGCTGTCAGACGTCAACCTTAATTTTTTCAAAAAATGCAGCGGTCATCCTGAAGCTGTCGACACTGCCATAGAGCTTGTCTAGTGTTGCCACTGGTGATGGCCACATCTGCTTTCTCTGGTCTTCGTATATCAGGCAGTTTTGCAGCAGATGTTCAGCGGTCATTTTCCCAGTACAGCACCTGCATTCGTCAGTGCCATCTATCTTCAATTTATTGAATAGGTGGTACCTCAGTCTATTGTGGCCAGTGCAAAGTCTAAGACCACGACCTGCTCTCTTCTGTTCAACTGGAAATAGGCATCGTTTTTGGTGTAGCCAGTATGTTCTGTTTCCCATTTTGTCTAATAAGCCTTTTTGACTCTTCGTATGTCACACTAGTATCTGGTTGTGGTAGTCTTGCACCTTCTTTTGCCAGTCTGTCTGCCTCCTTGTTGCCTTGGATGTTACAATGGGATGGAACCCACTGTACCACTACTCTTTTTGGTGCGAACTGCTGGCATAGTTGACAGAGTGCTGCTCTTAAATCATTATATTAAAGGTTTGATGCATTCATATGTGCCCTTCATTACTTATATTTCTCATCAAGAAATTGAATAGGTCAAGTTTATCAACACTCAATGCCGCCTTTAATCTTTAAATAATCATCGTTCGTGTCGCTTTCCTCACCCCCGCCATCTTCAATATCTACTTCAGATGGTCTGCGATTCTCTAACTCATTGAACGTGGCCTGTTTGAATGCTGCTGGAAGGAGATTTTTTAAAACATTTTGTTGTTGTTGTAGGGAATATGTGGAAACTTCGAGGCAGCGAGTTGCAAACAAAGAATGTTTGTTCCTGACAACATTCATAAGGCTAACATTTATCTGAACTTGAGTACCGGCTAACAGACATAATTAACAACAGAAAAGAATATAAAATAATGGGCAACCAAAAAATGTGAATGTTGAACTTACAGAAGGAAGATACGCCTTGCCACATGAGAGAAATAAGTTCACCCTTTGAACCCTGGCCACCCGATAGGTAAAATTACATTCCCCTGTGCTCCTTAGAAAATACGCAGACAGTATGCATCTGAGGAAAACTATTTAACATGACAAAATGATGTACTCTAATTTCATAATTCCATCACAAATTGACTAACCTGATCGTCTCCAATGTTCCTACTGGTTATGCCAGTAAATTGTGGAATCTATTTATTGAAGACCATCCTGTATCAAATGTACTTGATACATTACAGCAGACACACAACCCCCAACTGGTTCTCATACTTTCTTAAATAAATGTTTCTCTCAGACTTGCTATCACAGAGTAATATCTGATTCAAGAACATACATACCAACATGTGAGGTTGCAGATCATTCATCCGTGAACGTTTAAGTCTGGTACACGAGAACTTGATATCCAGATCCGCCTGAGTGAGCTGATGGATGTTAGCCACGGGTCCGGATACTGCTGGCTCAGACCCTGCTGTGTTGATGGCAATGAGGTAGGCAATGTGAGCAGACAGCTCAGACAGATGGATGACTGCAGATGCCAACTCTTGAGTGCGATGACAAAATGGCTTCCACTGAATTTGCTTTGCATGAACCTTTAGACATAATTTACAGGTCAGCATTAAACAAGGTCATTCACTACCATCATAATCATTTATTTATCTGGTTCCCCTTGAAGCATAGGGCCACAACAGTTGCTCTCCCAGCTGGTCCTATTCTGTGCCACCTTCTTGAGTTCTGTCCACGATACCCTGATTGAACTTTGGATGTTCACTGCCAGGTGTTCCTTGGCCCTCCTACTCATCTCTATCCCTGTGGGTTCCAATCCAAAGCATGTCTGATTTTGCTGGTCGGCTGTTTTCTGAGAGTGTATCCTATCCATTCCTACTTTCTATCCCTAATTTCCCACCGCACTGGTCGCTGCCATTTTCTCTCCAACATACCTGTATTTGTCAATTCTGTAACTTAACTTCTTTATACTGGTTTAGAAGACTCTGCAGAGTCTGTTTACAGCCAGTTTCTTTTACATTCACTTGATATTTTTAAAAAAAACCTATGCGCATCCTATCTATTCTTGAATGCATTCCACGCATTCACCCCTCTCTGACTAAAAAAATATTATCTAATATCCGATCAGGACCTTTCTGTAATTAAATTCTAGCTTTATCCTCTTGTAGGTGGTTGCATTTGTAGCTTTATCCTCTTGTAGGTGGTTGCATTTGTAGCTTTATCCTCTTGTAGGTGGTTGTATTTGTAGCTTTATCCTCTTGTAGGTGGTTGTATTTGTAGCTTTATCCTCTTGTAGGTGGTTGCATTTGTAGCTTTATCCTCTTGTAGGTGGTTGTATTTGTAGCTTTATCCTCTTGTAGGTGGTTGTATTTGTAGCTTTATCCTCTTGCATGTGGCTGTATTTGTAGCTTTATCCTCTTGTAGGTGGTTGTATTTGTAGCTTTATCCTCTTGTAGGTGGTTGTATTTGTAGCTTTATCCTCTTGTAGATGGTTATATTTGTAGCTTTATCCTCTTGTAGGTGGTTATATTTGTAGCTTTATCCTCCTGTAGGTGGCTGTATTTGTAGCTTTATCCTCTTGTAGGTGGCTGTATTTGTAGCTTCGTTCCTCTTGTAGGTGGCTGTATTTGTAGGTTTATTCTCTTGTAGGTGGTTGTATTTGTAGCTTTATCCTCTTGTAGGTGGTTGTATTTGTAGCTTTATCCTCTTGTATGTGGTTATATCTGTAGCGTTATCCTCTTGTAGGTGGTTGTATTTGTAGCTTTATCCTCTTGTAGGTGGTTGTATTTGTAGCTTTATCCTCTTGTATGTGGTTATATCTGTAGCTTTATCCTCTTGTAGGTGGTTGTATTTGTAGCTTTATCCTCTTGTAGGTGGCTGTATTTGTAGCTTTATCCTCTTGTAGGTGGCTGTATTTGTAGCTTTATCCTCTTGTAGGTGGCTGTATTTGTAGCTTTATCCTCTTGTAGGTGGCTGTATTTGTAGCTTTATCCTCTTGTAGGTGGTTGTATTTGTAGCTTTATCCTCTTGTAGGTGGTTGTATTTGTAGCTTTATCCTCTTGTAGGTGGCTGTATTTGTAGCTTCGTTCCTCTTGTAGGTGGCTGTATTTGTAGCTTTATCCTCTTGTAGGTGGTTGTATTTGTAGCTTTATCCTCTTGTATGTGGTTATTTTTGTAGCTTTATCCTCTTGTAGATGGTTGTGTTTGTAGCTTTATCCTCTTGTAGGTGGTTGTATTTGTAGCTTTATCCTCTTGTAGGTGGCTGTATTTGTTGCTTTATCCTCTTGTAGGTGGTTGTATTTGTAGCTTTATCCTCTTGTAGGTGGTTGTATTTGTAGCTTTATCCTCTTGTAGGTGGTTGTATTTGTAGCTTTATCCTCTTGTATGTGGTTATATCTGTAGCTTTATCCTCTTGTAGGTGGTTGTATTTGTAGCTTTATCCTCTTGTAGGTGGCTGTATTTGTAGCTTTATCCTCTTGTAGGTGGCTGTATTTGTAGCTTTATCCTCTTGTAGGTGGCTGTATGTGTAGCTTTATCCTCTTGTAGATGGTTGTATTTGTAGCTTTATCCTCTTGTAGGTGGCTGTATTTGTAGCTTTATCCTCTTGTAGGTGGCTGTATTTGTAGCTTTATCCTCTTGTAGGTGGCTGTATTTGTAGCTTTATCCTCTTGTAGGTGGTTGTATTTGTAGCTTTATCCTCTTGTAGGTGGCTGTATTTGTAGCTTCGTTCCTCTTGTAGGTGGCTGTATTTGTAGCTTTATCCTCTTGTAGGTGGTTGTATTTGTAGCTTTATCCTCTTGTATGTGGTTATTTTTGTAGCTTTATCCTCTTGTAGATGGTTGTGTTTGTAGCTTTATCCTCTTGTAGGTGGTTGTATTTGTAGCTTTATCCTCTTGTAGGTGGCTGTATTTGTTGCTTTATCCTCTTGTAGGTGGTTGTATTTGTATCTTTATCCTCTTGTAGGTGGTTGTATTTGTAGCTTTATCCTCTTGTAGGTGGTTGTATTTGTAGCTTTATCCTCTTGTAGGTGGTTGTATTTGTAGCTTTATCCTCTTGTAGGTGGTTGTATTTGTAGCTTTATCCTCTTGTAGGTGGTTGTATTTGTAGCTTTATCCTCTTGTAGGTGGTTGTATTTGTAGCTTTATCCTCTTGTAGGTGGCTGTATTTGTGGCTTTATCCTCTTGTAGGTGGCTGTATTTGTAGCTTTATCCTCTTGTAGGTGGCTGTATTTGTAGCTTTATCCTCTTGTAGGTGGTTGTATTTTTAAAATCTTGTTTTTATAATCTAATTTATCCTTTCCGTTGATTATCTTAAAAACCTGAATTAAAACACCTCGATATTCATGACAACCTATGCTCCTCGCAGGGAGTTGAAGGGCTTTGATTGATTGATATATCTAAATCATAATAATGACATACTAATAAATCCAAAATAAATGTAAACTACATCTACTATCCTTTAATAGAGAATAACAGTTTTTCAATTACAATACGCCTGTTAATGTGAGATTAGCTGCTGCAACAATAGCTAGACACAGACGCTTGGGTGAATTTCTTGTTAGTTCAAATTACTGTACTAGAAAAGAATCAATCAAATAAATATGCCAACAAAATGACAGCATTGCAATATTCACTCAAAGTAAACATGTACATATTGGACAGCAATATTTGTGGCAGACGGTTAGCGTATGTTTCAGTTAGAGTTGCATCTAAAGTCAAGTATATGTTTCAGTTAGAGTTGCATCTACAGTCAAGTGTATGTTTCAGTTAGAGTTGCATCTAAAGTCAAGTGTATGTTTCAGTTAGAGTTGCATCTAAAGTCAAGAGTATGTTTCAGTTAGAGTTGCATCTAAAGTCAAGAGTATGTTTCAGTTAGAGTTGCATCTAAAGTCAAGAGTATGTTTCAGTTAGAGTTGCATCTAAAGTCAAGAGTATGTTTCAGTTAGAGTTGCATCTAAAGTCAAGTGTATGTTTCAGTTAGAGTTGCATCTAAAGTCAAGAGTATGTTTCAGTTAGAGTTGCATCTAAAGTCAAGAGTATGTTTCAGTTAGAGTTGCATCTAAAGTCAAGAGTATGTTTCAGTTAGAGTTGCATCTAAAGTCAAGAGTATGTTTCAGTTAGAGTTGCATCTAAAGTCAAGAGTATGTTTCAGTTAGAGTTGCATCTAAAGTCAAGAGTATGTTTCAGTTAGAGTTGCATCTAAAGTCAAGAGTATGTTTCAGTTAGAGTTGCATCTAAAGTCAAGAGTATGTTTCAGTTAGAGTTGCATCTAAAGTCAAGTGTATGTTTCAGTTAGAGTTGCATCTAAAGTCAAGAGTATGTTTCAGTTAGAGTTGCATCTAAAGTCAAGTTTATGTTTCAGTTAGAGTTGCATCTAAAGTCAAGTTTATGTTTCAGTTAGAGTTGCATCTAAAGTCAAGAGTATGTTTCAGTTAGAGTTGCATCTAAAGTCAAGAGTATGTTTCAGTTAGAGTTGCATCTAAAGTCAAGTTTATGTTTCAGTTAGAGTTGCATCTAAAGTCAAGTGTATGTTTCAGTTAGAGTTGCATCTAAAGTCAAGAGTATGTTTCAGTTAGAGTTGCATCTAAAGTCAAGAGTATGTTTCAGTTAGAGTTGCATCTAAAGTCAAGTTTATGTTTCAGTTAGAGTTGCATCTAAAGTCAAGTTTATGTTTCAGTTAGAGTTGCATCTAAAGTAACAGAGTTTTGTCTCCTTTCTTCGATCAAGCCTAAAGCTTGTTATTCAATTTTACTCGTTGACTAAGCACTACTTTATACCGGCAACATAAATCTGTTTCATATTAAATACAAGACATTTTAACATCATCAGGTTAGTCTGTCTAGGAACTGGTGTTGAAGTTGTCTGATGGTATTTTGCCACTGTCCTCTGTCCGAAGACTAGTCTTGAAGTTGTCTGATGGTATTTTGCCACTGTCCTCTGTCTGTCCAGAGACTAGTCTTGAAGTTGTCTGATGGTATTTTGCCACTGTCCTCTGTCTGTCCAGAGACTAGTCTTGAAGTTGTCTGATGGTATTTTGCCACTGTCCTCTGACTGGAGACTAGTCTTGAAGTTGTCTGATGGTATTTTGCCATCGTCCTCTGTTAGTCTGTCCGACGACTAGTCTTGAAGTTTTCTGATGGTATTTTACCATCGCCCTCTGTTAGTCTGTCCGAAGACTAGTCTTGAAGTTGTCTGATGGTATTTTGCCACTGTCCTCTGTCTGTCCAGAGACTAGTCTTGAAGTTGTCTGATGGTATTTTGCCACTGTCCTCTGTCTGTCCAGAGACTAGTCTTGAAGTTGTCTGATGGTATTTTGCCACTGTCCTCTGACTGGAGACTAGTCTTGAAGTTGTCTGATGGTATTTTGCCATCGTCCTCTGTTAGTCTGTCCGGAGACTAGTGTCCTCTGTTGATCTATGCAGCTCAGCATAAATATGCATGCCGATATTCTTGCACGCCTGCATCATGCACCTGTTTCTTGGACAACCTCTTCTTATTTTTTCCCTAAATTTTACCTTCAGTGTTTTCTTGTTTTACTGATGTCTACATTCTTCATGAATAGGACATTGTGGCGTAGTTTACAGCCAGGCTGCAATATATGCGCCTTAAGGACCGACATTTCCTATTTCAGTTGGCTTTTGGGTGCTGGGTTTGCCTTCTCACTTTCATACCTATTCGCTTGCAGCCTGTTTCCAGCAGGGCCATCACTTGGAGGTGAAATAAGGTCTTGTCAGTTGTGATTCGATGACCATGACGCAAGTAGCGAGATATGAGTCTTTGGCTGCTGTTAGCTCCTTCACTGCTGCACCTTCAGCCCCCAGTATTTTCAATAGTAGGCCTCCATGTTTCACATTGTGACTAAGCCAAGACAATCTATATGTTTGTATATTTTTCTTTCGTTGTCTATGCGCCCCTATTTCCTGCAGCACATACTTGACTCTTTTTTTTTGGTGGAGCTTACTCTTTGCATCTTGCAATAGCACATTATGAAATCTTCTAAGGCCTTTTCATACTTTTTTCTTTGGGGTCCATGTATCAGAGCAGTATGGTGTTCATCATGTAGCATGTCCTTTATAGAACGTCGCTCCCATCACAGTCTGTCTGAAAAAAACTTGTTCCCTTGCCAAAACTCCAGCCTCCACCACAGTCATACCGAGGCATTCCTGGATATCTTGGTGTCATCGTCTTCTTGGTCTACCCCTTCCTCTCTTACCTGGCACCATACCTTCCATCACCGTTCTCTCAAGACCGTTGTGTCCCTTGATGTGACTAAAGTATTTGCATTTTCTAGCCAAAATGGAATTGATAAACCAGTTCTCCTCTATGCCTCCTCTATGCTCAACTCTTGCTGAATGTCTACATTTGTCTTTTCTCTGTCCAGGGTATTCTGAGGACCTTTCTGTAAAATTTTGACTCAAAGGATTCAGTTCTTTGTCTGAAAGTTTTGGTAATCATCCATGTGAGAGACCGGCTGTTCTACCAAGAATATACTTAACCTTCTACTTTATTCGTTCTCCTGACCTTGCCATTCGGCATCGAAGATAAGTGGAATGTGTAGATTTCTTGTTATCACCAAGTGCGAGGTTTATGCTATCGTTAGGTGCAACTTCCTGAGAGTGTCAGGGACACCTTCGATCCACCGACGTAAAGGTCTACCCCTAGCTCGTGGACAAGAAACCTTCGAATGACATGCTCTTGCTGCAGGCTGGTCATAATGCATTCTGATTAAATGACCAAACCACTTCATTTGTTGTGCTTCAATGTAGTTACTAAATGGGTTTGTTCCAACTATCTGCCTCAGTGTGGTGCTGCGGATTCGGTCACGGATTGTTCTTCCGGCTGCATTTCTCATACAGCTCATCTCACAGCTCTGGATCTGGACCAAGATTGACATTGGTAACACAATGTAGAAATAAATAGTGCATTTATTTTAAAGAAGAACTAGTATTTTTCCAAATTTGATAGTGGACATTGTTTGCATTCTGAATTCCATGTTCAATCTCTCTGCCCACTCTGCCATCATCAGTGAACATAGTACCTAGGTATTTGAATTCACAGACTTACTTGATACCAATGTCACTGATTTGGAAACTTCTCTGCGCGTATTCACACGATATCAAGATAGTCTCTATCTTGATCTTCATGTCGTATTTGCTACAAGCAAGATGGAGAAAATTCAGGTCATTCACCTGATACTCAACATGTGTTAACAACAAACTGCAAAAACATCACACTCAATTTGTAACAGCATCAAAACAAACAAGTGAACAAGGGTCTACCTGCGTTGCGATATCTCTGGACAATATCAACATCCTGTTCAGTTGTCCAATTACTTTATCCCGGTATCTGACAAAATTCTCCTTCGTCAGAGCTAAATCCTCTGGACGTGTGAACACAGGCCGCGGAATGCAGGAAATAAGCAGCAGCTCAGAGACAGTCTGAATTCGAGTATGAGACTCATCAAATACGAGCACAATGCTACGAGCATTATCACTCATCATAGTCAGGTTGGTTACTACAACCAAATGGTCATTCTACAAAGTGAAAACAAAAAAAAGAATTCATTAACATTATGGCACTTAATTATTGAGAAGAAATTTTCTGTTAAGATTATCATGTAATGTAAGTAGCATGTCCTTTAAAGAACGTGGCTTCTTACAACCGCCACCTATTTGGCTAAGTTTCTTGGCAAGTGTGCAGTACGGTAGGTTGCCATTACTTTCCGTACATAGAAGAACAATGGTCCGTACAAAAATCCAGTGTCTGCCAAACTCGACACAGTGAGAATTGAATCGGCGCAATGGGATTGTGAAAGTCGAACGAGTTTCACCCCTAGGCCACGCAGCCTCCAACAATATCATGACTGATAAATGATCCTAGCCATTGCAAACAATTTAAATAGTGCACATACAGATGATCATTTCTAGATTTGTATGTCACAAACACAAATATTTGACTATCTTCTTCTTCTTCTTGTATGTTCGTTCTCAATCTCCCTCTACCAAGCCCTGAATAGGGTTTTGCAAGTAGCAGGATGTAGTCCGAAGAACGGAATGCATTGTGTTGCTAGTTTACAGCCTGACTGCAAAATTTGCACCTTTCGGTCCACATCCATCTTCGTCAGCATTAATCACGGAGCTATGGCAGAAACAAGCGCTCTCCAGTTTGAACTGTGTGATGCCACTTGTCTAAGCTCCTGTATGTTGATTAGATCCATAGTTGAGTCCTCTCTGATGATCGTTCTATGAAGAGTCTCTTTGGCCATCCTCTTTCTCTATTGCAAGTCGGAGCTCACACAATTGCTTGTAATAGATGTCTGTTGTTCTTCATTCTAAGCACATGCCCAATATCAATACAAGATCCCAGAGCTAAGACACTGCTTTTTTCTTACGATGGTAAAAACAAATGATTGGCTGGTAATTTCTCTTATTAGTTTGTTGGTCTTGAATTACCTTTAGCTAATGTTCGAATAATTTTGGTGTCCATAGCTGTGTCACTGCTCTGGTGAAAAAAAACTGGCCTTTGAACTCAAAACTGTTATGGGTAAGGACAAGTTCGGCCAGACAGAAGATATTCACATTCAGTCAGCGGAAAAGAAATACCAGAAATAAGATATACAGTTATGAGGAAAGACTCAGTAAAACTGGCCTACAGTGTCTAGAAGAGAGAAGAATTCGTGGTGACTTAATACAGGTTTAAAAGATGATCAGAGGAATGGATAAATTAGACTATTTCAAGTCAAGTTTTTTAAAATACAGCCACCTACAATTACACGAGGGCATAGCTACAAGTTGACTAAAGAGAGGTCCAGATTAGATATTAGGAAATATTTTCTTAGTCAGAGAGTGGTGAATGCGTGTAATGAATTGCCAGAGGAGGTAGTGGAGGCAGGGACAGTTAATACATTTAAGAATAAATTGGATGCGCATAGCTTTTAGAGCAAGGTGAAGTAAATGAAACTGGTTGTATACAGACTCTGCAGGGTCTTCTAAACCAGTATAAAGATGTTAAGTCAAGTTAAGATGATTGATACAGTTGAGTTTTGAATATCTTGGCTTCACTATAACCAACAACAGTGAATGCCAAAGAAAATTAAGAGATAAATGGTCATGCCACTACAGAGAATAACTAAAATGAAAACGCGGCAGAAAACTAACAAAAGGATACAAATAAAGATCCGGGGGACTTGCATCCTCCCAGCGGTAATGTACGGGCGTGAGACATGGTCAATCACACAAACCATACAAAAAAGATTTAATCCTCCGAGCTAAAATGCTACAGAAATATGCTCAAAATACCATGGGTAGCAAAAATGAAAAATGCAGAAACTATTAAATTAATATACTTTGACGTTATTAAGTGAGGGAGTAAAGAAGGGATGTATCCTCTCTGCATACCTATTTGACAATTATGTAGAGTGCATAATGAGGAACGTTAGGGAGGATGAGAATATCGAAACTTGCGCCCTCTTTACAATCTGCGGATACAAGATCCCAGAGCCAAGATAAGCAGAAGACAAAGCGACACTATTAAACAGTGCAGAGGGGTTTGAGTATCTATTTGCAGCCGTAAGCAGACACAGCGAAGAACAAAATCCCTTTGTAAGCATAAACAAAACAAATACAATGACCTCCAACAAAACAAGAAATCGACACACTCGGGGGTGTGGAAATATAACAGACCACAAACTTTGAGTAATTAGACTTCAGAATTGACAACAATGGCAACTGCTCAAAGAAAATCAGAAGGAGATTCACGATGGCAATGCAGAGGCTACATCCAACAAAACTGAAGATTTTGAGAACCTGTGTATTTCTTGTGGCAGCATACGGCTGTGAAAACATGAACATTTACCCAACCTCAAATAAGAGACACAAGTTCTATGAGCCTAAATATTATAGAATGGTCCTCAGAATATCATGACCTGTAAAAAAACAAGAAAAAATGCAGGCATTCAGCAAGAGTTAGGATGAGGAGAACTGGTTCATAAATTCCATAATGAACAGAGAAAATTAAAATACTTTGGCCACATTAAAATACAAAATAGTCATGAGAAAAAGGTAATGGAAGGTATGGTGCTAGGCAAGAAAGGCAATGGAAGGTATGGTGCTAGGCAAGAAAAGCAGACGAAGAAGGTAATGGAAGGTATGGTGCTAGGCAAGAAAGGCAGACCAAGAAGGTAATGGAAGATATGGTGCTAGGCAAGAAAGGCAATGGAAGGTATGGTGCTAGGCAAGAAAAGCAGACCAAGAAGGTAATGGAAGGTATGGTGCTAGGCAAGAAAGGCAATGTGCTAGGCAAGAAAGGCAGACCAAGAAGGTAATGGAAGGTATGGTGCTAGGCAAGAAAGGCAGACCAAGAAGGCAATGGATGTATGGTGCTAGGCAAGAAAGGCAGACCAAGAAGGTAATGGAAGGTATGGTGCTAGGCAAGAAAGGCAGACCAAGAAGGTAATGGAAGGTATGGTGCTAGGCAAGAAAGGCAGACCAAGAAGGTAATGGAAGGTATGGTGCTAGGCAAGAAAGGCAGACCAAGAAGGCAATGGATGTATGGTGCTAGGCAAGAAAGGCAGACCAAGAAGGTAATGGAAGGTATGGTGCTAGGCAAGAAAGGCAGACCAAGAAGGTAATGGAAGGTATGGTGCTAGGCAAGAAAGGCAATGTGCTAGGCAAGAAAGGCAGACCAAGAAGGCAATGGATGTATGGTGCTAGGCAAGAAAGGCAGACCAAGAAGGTAATGGAAAGTATGGTGCTAGGCAAGAAAGGCAGACCAAGAAGGCAATGGATGTATGGTGCTAGGCAAGAAAGGCAGACCAAGAAGGTAATGGAAGGTATGGTGCTAGGCAAGAAAGGCAATGGAAGGTATGGTGCTAGGCAAGAAAGGCAGACCAAGAAGGCAATGGATGTATGGTGCTAGGCAAGAAAGGCAGACCAAGAAGGCAATGGATGTATGGTGCTAGGCAAGAAAGGCAGACCAAGAAGGTAATGGAAGGTATGGTGCTAGGCAAGAAAGGCAGACCAAGAAGGTAATGGAAGGTATGGTGCTAGGCAAGAAAGGCAGACCAAGAAGGTAATGGAAGGTATGGTGCTAGGCAAGAAAGGCAGACCAAGAAGGTAATGACACCAACACATTAAAGAATCCTTGGGCATGACTCTGGAGCAGGCCGCAGATTTGGTAAAAGATCAAGTTTCTTTCAGGCGGGCTGTGATGGGAGGGACGTTCTGCAAAGGACATGCAACATGACGGCTACATCAAATGCCACAATGGCCTAGACAGAAGGATACTGGAGTGTATGGTACCAGGCAAAAAAGGCAGAGGCAGACCGAGGGGAAGATGGACGAGTGCCATTTTGGAGGTTTTGGGGATGACAATGGCAGGACAGCTGGTCAGGGATAAAATATCTTACAGATCAGCTGTCATGAGAGCGAATTTCTGCAAAGGGTTTGGTACATGTTGATTTAGTTCTGCAAACTATCACTAAACATTTTTAAGAAATTCATTTGGAAAGTCATTGCTGCGTGAATCAGGCATTCGTTTGAAAGTCTCTCAACATTATCTGCCTAAAGATGACATCTGTTGTCCAAGAATGTGCTGCTGGCAGTTCTTCTTCTTCTTTGTCGTTCTTCTCAAACTCCTGCTACAAAGCCCTAAAATGGGCTTTGCAAGAAACAGGATGTAGTCCGGAGAACGAAATGCATTGTGTCACAGTTTACAAGTTGACTGCGATATTTGCACCCTTCAGTCCAACACATCTGATTTCAGTAGGCATTTTTGGGTACTGGGTTAGTGTTCCCTCTTCAAACTCTTCTCCTTAGTCTGATCTGTTGCAGACTGTTGTTCAGGATCATTGCATGGAGGTGTAGAAGGGTCTTGGCAGCTCTGGGCTGCAGCTCATGCACTGCTTAGTACCTTGATTCCGTTGCTGGCAGTACTGAACAGACATTTATATGGGACGCTTGTTGGAGGTGCAGTGAAATATTGTTGTGCACGAGAGTGAAGAAAAGGAAACCAACGTCCTGTCCCTGTGACGTAAATCCCTCAGTATACGCTGCACACAGATCCCATGGTTCCTTACCAGAGAAGACAGAACGGAATCACTGCAGCTCTATGCATGTTCTAACAGGTAATAATATTGTGCATGGAGCTATCGACCTCACTGGGTCAAACGAAAGTTGCAACAATAACCACCTAAGTGGTTTGAGCACAAAAAGTGTTTGGGTGGAGGCTTCCTAAAGGAGGTCAATTACAGTGGTAGCCTATGCTCCAGCTGGAGTACAAACAATGAAGAGAAACAACGAACAATTCATGATAAAACTGACAGGAAGCTGATATTTCTGCAACTGACTTTCTTATTCTAGAGACACTTTTTGAATGGCTAGCAACAACATTATAAAACATGCACAGACACAACAAGATAGCTTGAATAGCTGGCAACAACATTATCTAACATGCATTTGCACTGCTAATAATCTCTTTTCAGTAATGTCACAAAGGTGTATCTGCATAGTGTATTACGTCTAGTGATGGTGGGAACTTGCCACTTCTGATTCCTTTGAACATGTTCCCTTCATGTCCTTGTCTTTCCAAGTCTTCTAGACTACTGCATAGACTTAACAATATATATGTTGCTTCATATCCTTCCGAATCTCTCTAGTGATTTCTTTGTGCTGTTTCTGTATATGGTGGTATTGTGCTCTATGCTAGATTCTTTTTTTTTTCTTCTATCTCATGGCCATTTCATGCCATTTCCAAGGTATGTTACTACTTGCCAATGAGATGAGAATATCTCTTGTGTGGCAAGTTCATCTGATGCCATATCTTGCAGGACTGCCATAAAGACATGGGATTTATTAATTTCTTCTATGGTATACTAATGTGTGAGTGTACACATATGAAAAGATTAATAATAGTTAAGTCAAGCATCACTGACGTGATTTAAACACTAAACAGGATAACATTTTCTTTCAGTCAACATAATGATATATTATATATATACCTCAGGTTTTTATATGACTCACGACACACGAGTTATGATATAACCAAAAGCACTGTCTCAGTGTCTGTTGTTGAAAAGCACATACCTTCTTCGGCGTCGTAACTTAATCCGGCAAGGTGAAACAATGTGTTGTAGTAAGTTTACATTATTATCATTATAAATTATTAGTCGTGCTTTGTGATTGCACTGATACCAGTTGAGTGACTTGCATGGCTTCCTCATACTCATACTCATAACATAACAATCTCTGTATAACATCACGTTACTGACGGTTACTCGCATGAATTCGAAATGACAAATCAGATCAATTAAATAGTAATGTGATAAATGAATGATTGGATACTTAGATAGTCTTGCTACTGTCAATACTGACTACTGAATCACAAGCTGTACTGACACTGTGTACAAACATTTCAAACAATCAGAATGAATGATTTATTTGAAAGTTAAGTTAAAGTATTAGTTATTACTATTAGTATTAGTATGTTTATTTATCGTTTCTTCCTTCTTTGGAGAGTGAGCAGTGAATAAACGTCAATAACCAGCAATTCGCTTACCTTGCACAGTGCGCCTTTATCTGTACATAAAACATTGCTAGTGTGTATACTGCGCAACAAAGAAAAAATGCAGTCTCCTCAATGATGGAGTTTAGGGTGGAGCTCTTTGCCTTCCTTCTGTCCCAATCAGCTGTTAGTGCAGTTACGAAACAAATTAAAGTTATCGTTATTTTTGTACTTACAGCGCTAAAAGATAAGATGATCACCAGCTGTGACTTTACGAAACGAAATATTTCAGAATGCGGTAACGACAAAGGTGGCCAACGTAACTTAACTTACCGTCTTTATACTGGTTTAGAAAACTCTGCAGTCATTTTAATTTTTTTTTTTTTTTTTTTTTAGTTTGGTCTTGTTGTTATGGAAGCCAATTACGCTTGGGCGAAATCAACTTTTGACCATATTTTATTGGTGGAGGGGGGTTACAGTGGCTCTCCTTGCATCCAGAAGCGCACTTGAGAAGGTGGACCAGGGTACTCCAGGATGTTGTAGTGTAATGCTGGGATCTTCAGTAACTTTACCGCAATCAGGATTAAAAGCTTTGTTGTTGTTGTTGTTGAATATTCATAATGAGCGTTTTTACTAATTTGAGCGCTCTGAATAGTTCGGTTAATTTTCGCAAAATGAATTTCATATTTATAATAAATAAGAATAGCCGTCCATCGCAAGCAATGATGACAACAGCCGTCAGACATGTTGCGCTGCATCTCACCTGTGAGTTCGGAGGTGGCTGTATAGTCAAATTCTGGCACCGAAAATCCTTCCACATGAAGTAAAGTACCCCATAGCATTACTGTCGTAGGGGTGAGATGTTATCGATCTCACATTTCACAGGCTCGGCTATATGAAGGCGGTAGCCATCTCCTGTCCCTCGCCGCTTTTACTTCCCGGACTGAACCGGTACCCGTTTAAGGCTGGGTCGACCCGGTAGCCGTTGCGGTCTGAAAAACATTTCCGTCTCAACTGGGGAATGAACCCAGGACCACTCAAATCCAGCTCCCTTCCACTTAGGTAGTAATTAGTATCAGAATTGGACACGTGAGTCTCAGTTGTTTTGTCTTTTCGCAGAGTGCGTTTTTTCTGTACTTCGGAGGTCCGGCGCTCCTCAGTAATGGAGGTGCCTCTGATAGTGGTTCTGTGTCAAGCCTTGCGGTCCTGTGTGAGACATTCCCATGTGTTTACATCGATGCTGAAGCGTGTCAGAGATACTTTTAGGGAGTCTTTGAATCGCTTCTTGTGGCCACTTACTTGACTCTGGCCATCTTTCAGCTCACCATACATTAGTTATTTTGATATGCGGTTGCTGGCATGCGCACGACGCGGCCTGCCCACTTGGTCTAGGTCGTCTGCGAGACTTTGTGGATGCTTGACATTTATGCCTTCATGAGGACCTCGGTGTCTGGTACCCTATCCCGCCACTTTATTTTGAACAATCTACAGAGGCGCCTTGTATGGAAGTGGTTTATTTTCTTAGCATGCCTGCTGTACACAGTCCACGTCTCACTGGCACGCAGAAGGGCGGGGAGCACTACAGCTAGGTAGACTGAGTTTCGTATCAAGCCTAAGACTCCTCCGATTCCAGACACTGTTGCCCAGCCTCCCAAAGGCAGCACTGACCTTAGAGATTCTGTTACTGACCTCAGAGTCAATGGTAGTTTCACTGAAAAGAGTGCAACCAAGGTACATGAAGCTGTCTACTGATTGGAGGCGCTCGTTCTTGACTGATATTGATATTTGGGTCGCGATATGCGTCACTCGAACGCATTACATATTTACACTATCAATAACATTACCTTTCATTGTTCGTACTTCATTTTGTAAATCTTAAAAATACACCAACAGCATAACAAACCCAGCCAATGTATGTTAGTTCGTGGGGCAGAGGAGGAGTGTTTCTCAGAAGCTGAGAGACACAGACCGATCAATCATCCAAGATACATAATCTTTGGACACTATTTGCAGAAAATGAGACAAGTCCTACAAACAACACATCCTCTCCAAGGAGGCAACGGAAAGATGAATGTAGCGGCTGGAGGAGGTTGCGCCAGGAGCATAGGTTCTCAAAATGTTCACTTTCGCTGGTTTGCTGTATTCTATCATGGTTTCCTCATGTTGAGTAGCCTCTGCATTGCCACAATAATAACTGTCCATCGTTGTCGATGAGGACCGCAGACATCATCCTTGTCACAGATTTCCCTGTTGGGTGTGGGTACGCATGTGGCTGAACAGGCCAATGCGGGCACGAAAACATCTGCTACATATCGGGCACACGAGGTTTGTAGAAGGTGATGGTGTTCCCGCTGTTCGGGATTTCTGGGTCTCGCGTCTGCTCTGGGCTTTCACAACACGGTCGTCTTCGCCGGTAGCTACACCCGATTTGACTGCGCTTCTCCAGTCAGATCTGTTCTGTGCAAGACATTCCCAGGTATCGATGTCTATCTGGCAACTTTTCACTGAGTCCTTCAGACCGTTTTTGAAACGTTTCTTTGGGCGCCCCCTCTCAGCTCGCCGTAGAGAAGCTTATTTGGGAGCCGATCGTCTGATATACGGACGAGGAGTTCGGCCCATCCTAGTCGTGCTTTTTCTAGCAGTGCATGGATGCTGGGCATGTTAGCCCTCGAGAGGACCTCGATGTCAGTGACACGATCTTGCAGATTATACAGCCCAGCTTCCGCAGGCGTATAGAAGGGTTGGAATGATGGTTGCATGGTAGACTTTGAGTTTGGTCTTGACGCTGATGCCACAATACGAATACAGAATGTCATTATTCTCCTACGGCCCAACTAAAATCGCCCACTACTGGGTGCTAGCTCCCAGATTGAAGAGCACTGTGCTAGATGGTAATGAGAAGGAGGTGGGCAGCGTGGCAGAGCACTGGCCCTCTACCATATGACGTGATGCTTTGGAAAGTAAGCAAGGTAGAGCCTATCCAAATCTCTACTCATTGTCTCTTATTTATTCATTGCGATAAGACCTTTGTATGGACACGCCTCACTGGAGTCAGCTTGGAACTGGTGTACCACAATACAGGAAGAACTTAAAGATATGGGGAATACAGGAATAATGAGAGGCTGAAACACAAGGCCCAGACCACCTGATCATCTGCCCAAACCTTTGGTTAACATGCTGGTTATGTTGAGGACAAAACTACACGGCCATCCACGTGGCTGAACATTGGAAACATGGTGGCTGACGTGGTACCCAGGACACAGAAAGTAAGTATCTTTAATATCTAGGAGGAAGCTGTAGAAGGAAGCTGTAGAAGTAAGATGGCCGCGCCTTAGTAGCTGCACTCTCGACTCTCTCCGGTGTTTGTGTCGAGTTTTCTGATGTTTGGTGGTTCCTGTTCGGATTATATTTCACAGTTCCTTCCCCAGGTGGTATCAAGGACTTCATTCTGTGGAATTGATGTACTTTCGATTGGTTATTCTGTTTGTTATACTGCATTCGATGCCTGGCTCAAGCCGCGGGAAACCAGTCCATGACGGAGTTCAACGTTCCGCTTAACTGCACACCAGAATTCAGTCCAGATTACCACTACTCAAGAACATTTCTGCTCGAACTGAAGCCGACTTCCTCCTGCCTATCCCTCCCTCCACTGGAGATTACACGATACCCCTCCCAACCTCGTATTCTCAGCACAGCAAGGGCCACGCTGACTAACAGGTGGACACAGTCTGAAGCCTCGGCGGCGAAACACGTGGAAACAGGGAGTTTGATACGAACAGATACAGATGGCCTGACACGAACCTTGGTCTAACACACTCCTCGCGGCCATCATCCCAAGACTGCGGAGTACACAACTCCATCTGGGGAGTCTGTAGGGATTTCGGTCGACATGCTACGCATGGGCATAGCCTCAGCAGTTGGACATGGTAGTGGTCGATCGACGCAACAGGCCTTTGACGCCTCCGCAAACACTATTATTATTATGTAGAAGTCTCATTAAAATAATTCTTACCTGTCAGACATTAAATACCTAAATGGGTTCATATACGAGTTTTGTGATTGGTGCGGTGAAAACTATTTAAAAGATGAAGCAGAGGCTATAAAAACAACAGTTCAGATTTTACACTAACAACTTAACATCTTTATACTGGTTTAGAAGACCCTGCAGAGTCTGTATACAACAAGTTTCATTTACATCACCTTGCTCTAAAAGCTATGCGCATCCAATTTATTCTCAAATGCATTAACTGTCCTGCCTCCACTACCTCCCCTGGCAATGCATTCCAAGCTTTCACCCCCCTCTGACTAAAAAAATATTTCCTAATATCTGATCTGGACCTCTCTTTAGTCAGCTTGTAGCTATGCCCTCGTGTTATTGTGGGTGGCTGTATTTTAAAAAACTTGTTATAGTCTAATTTATCCATTCCTCTGATCATCTTATAAACCTGTATTAAGTCACCACGAATTCTTCTCTCTTCTAGACACTGTAGACCGGTTTGTCTGAGTCTTTCCTCATAACTGTAATTCTGGAATCCCACTATCAGCCTGACTTGGGCAAGTTGTTGCCAATAAACACTGTGTTTGTTAGTGATTCCAAGTCAGTTATGGGGGTGCTCAAGCACACACCATTCAACAAAAAAGATATTTTTATCATTGCTCATGGGATTAACATCACCTTGTAATGAATCCTTGGATGTAGTAGGCTACAAGGAAACAAGATGGCTGACAGATTAGCAAAAACAGGAGCCTCCAAACAACAATTGGATAGACCCTGAAGTAACCACACAGTAAAACGAATTATTCAAAATAATACGCAGAAAATCTGGATGAACAAGTGGGCGACGGGAGCAACAGGTCGCAGTGTATTTAGCGAAATGTTACAGCCAAAAAGTAATGATGACATAATAAACTACATAGAAGAGATCAACGTCTCATCTTTCAGTTCCGAACAGGACACACCAGAGTCAATAGCCACTTGAACCGCACCAATCCCCAGCACCTGCCCTTGTGCAGACCAAATCACATGTGCAGTTAACTCAGACACAATGTTACGTGTTACTAAATCATATGTGCAGTTAACTCAGACACAATGTTACGTGTGTTACTAAATCACATGTGCAGTTAACTCAGACACAATGTTACGTGTTACTAAATCACATGTGCAGTTAACTCAGACACAATGTTACGTGTTACTAAGTCACATGTGCAGTTAACTCAGACACAATGTTACGTGTTACTAAATCACATGTGCAGTTACCTCAGACACAATGTTACGTGTTACTAAATCACATGTGCACTGAAGACCAGTTGTTTTTAGTCTTTCCTCATAACTATAATTCTGAAACCCTTTTTGTAGCTCTTATTTGTACTCTTTTCAGAATGTTTATATCCACTCTATGATATGGACCCCACACCTGAACACAGTACTCCACTTTAGGTCTCACCATTGATTTATATAGTTTGAATGTTACTTCCTTATGTGAAATGTTTCTTTCTATAATGCCCACCATGGCATTTGCCTTTTTCACTGCCACCTGGACTTGCTCCAGCATCTTTCCTGTATGATCTACTATAACTCCTAGGTATCTCCTTTTTTATTGTCCTAATATTGTTCTCTTCCACCATTTATTGATGAACAACTGGAGTTTACTCTGTATTGTCTTTGCCGTTCTCCAAGTTTCTGCTCCATACAGGAACACTGACTTGACATTGGAATGAAACAATCTTATCTTGGCATTAGTCATTATTTCAAAGGATTTCCATATATCCTTTAATAACAGACACAATGTTTCGTATTACCACCAGACAATCTTCGTGGGACAGGGTGATTAGCAGAAATGACATTGGTAGCTGCAACAGTAACGGACACCCACTTGAGGATATGTGTGTCAAACTCTTGATACAATTTTTGGTCTTTCCATCCGCAATAAAACCACGTGGATACATCGACGGTCAGGGCACTGGCACCTAATTGATTGTGTTATTGTTCGCAGATAGGATCGTCAGGGTACGTATCACAAAGGCTATGTGTGGAGCAGAATGCTGGACGGGCCGTAAGCTGATGATTTTTACCACATGCACTGCCCGCGGAAACTACCCGCGGAAAATGGGGTAATTTTGGCCTTTTGGGGTAACTTTGGGCCACGATTAAAAATGTATTTTCTTAGCTTTCAAATTTAATTCTAATTAATTGAGGATTAGATGGCAGGACATGGTGCCAAATACAAATGAGCGATTGGGTATGTCAAGTATACACAATATGATACGTGCAGAACAGCTGAGGTCATGTGGTACGCATGTCGGATCAAATCGACCAAAAAAGCTGCACTATAGTGAACTACAAAATGGTGGTCAGCAGAAACGGTACAAGGACACACCTAAGAGATCACTGGTTTAGTTGATGGGAAGAATCGCCACCAATCGCACAAACTAGCGTGGTACTATTTCTGAGGGTGTTCAGAGATATGAAGCATCAAGAATAAATGAGGCTATACAGAGACGATCGCTCCACAAATCGGCTCACATCCTATTTCCTTGTACTAAGTGCGACAGACAATTCAGGGCTCTGATTGGCTGTTTTTAGGTATATTCGATCTCACGTGAACTGTGAATGTTAACAAAGTGGTCTTCATCGATTACGATGGACGAACAACAATGATGGGCATTCTATACTCACCTCGAACAATAAATCTCAGCATATAAAAAAATGAATGTTTATGAGCTTTAACAGATTTCTCAACATTAGGCCATTCAATCTGGCATGCTAATGTCTGAGCCTGAGGTAAAGACTAACAAATTCTTTAACGATGATCATCAAATTAAATTAGATAAAATTTGAAACTGGTCGTGAGATAGCAAATGGAGTTTAATATAGATAACTGTACAGTATAGAGAGCCGCATAGCGCAGTGGTTAGCACGCTGGCTTCGCATCTAAGTGGCCCTGGGTTCATTCCCCAGTTGAGGCGGTAGTGTTTTTTCAGACCGTAATGGCACCCGGGTCGACCCAGCCTTAAATGAGTACCGCTTCAGTCCGGGAAGTAAAAGCAGCGAGGGAGAGGAGATGGCTACCGCCCTCATATAGCCGAGCCTTTGAAATGTAAGATCGCTAACACCTCTCACCCCTACTGCAGTAATGCTATGGGTTACAGAAGACAGAAACAGAAGTGTACAGTCATCCACATGAGTAGATCCAATATGGAACATAATTACAGAATGGGCGAGAACAATATTAGAAAGATAAGGAATAGGACCTAGGGGTTATAATAATAGAGCATACAGGAAAAGTGAGTAAGCAAGTCTAGGTAGCAGTGAAAAAGGTAAATGCAATGTTAGGTATGGTAAAAAAATTAATTAAACATAGGAGTAAGGGAGTGATTGTCAAACTGTATAAAACATTGGTTAGACCTAGATTGGAGTAACTCTGTACAGATGTGGAATCCTTATCATAGAAAAGATATAGACACGCTGGAAAGGATACAAAGAAGAGCAACAAAACTGATAGTGGGATTTCCAGAATTACAGTTATGAAGAAAGACTCAGAAAAAAACGGCCTACAGTGTCTAGAAAAGAGAAGAATTCGGTATGACTTAATACAGGTTTATAAGATAATAACAGAAAAGGTTAATTAGACTATAATCGGTTTTTCAAAATACAACCACCAATGAGAACAGGAGGACACAAATACAACCACCAATGAGAACAGGAGGACACAAATACAACCACCAATGAGAACAGGAGGACACAAATACAACCACCAACGAGAGGACACAAATACAACCACCAACGAGAACAGGAGGACACAAATACAACCACCAATGAGAACAGGAAGACACAAATTAACTAAAGAAAGATCCAGAATGAGTATTAGAAAGTGGTGAATGCTTGGAATGCATTGCCCTAGCAGGTAGTGGAGGCAAGGATAGTCAATGCATTTAAGAATAGATTGCATGCGCATAGCTTTTCAGGTCAGGTCATCCCATAACCGGTGAGGTCATTGGGGCACACATGAAGACATCCTCACAACCCCACGCCACCCTTCTCTGTCAGCGGCCGCTGCCTGTGCCTCTTCTGGTCGGAGATTGGTCCATTCTCTTATGTTGTCCTCCCACCTCTTTTTGGGAAGGCCTCTTTGTCGTCTGCCTTGCACCTTTCCGTGCAGAATCGTATTTGCAAGACTATTTGATCTCGATATGTGTCCGCGCCATGCGAGTATCCTTATTTTGACAGTTGTCAAGAGGTCTTCAAAAGGCCCTATTGCTGTTGTAATTCTATCTCGTATTTCTTCATTTGTAACTCGATCTTTGTACGTGACGTTTAAAAGTCTTTGGAAACATCTCATCTCCAAGGTATGTATCCTTCGCTGAGGGTCAGCTGTAACTGTCCATGTCTCACAAGCATAGAGGAATATTGACAGGACCAATGTACGCATTAATCTGTCTGATTTTCGTGCATAGTGCTAACCGTTTATCTTGTCAGATTTTGTTAAGCCGTGCAAGCACTGCTTTTGTCTGTGCTATTCTGGCCAACACCTCACATTTTGATCCTTCATCACTGACAATTGACCCTAGATATTTAAAACAGTCAACAACTTTGAGTTCCTGGTCATTAGCGTTTATCCTACTGTTGAAGCTCTCGGCATTGTAGGTCATTCATTTTGTCTTTCTTTTCTTTTTATCGCCATACCATAGTCAAGAGCTGTTTCATCGAGCTTTTTGACCCATTCCTGGAGTTCTTCTTCTGAACCCGCCAACCATTCGATGTCATCTGCAAAACGAAGGTTGGTAATCATTCAGCCCCTTATCTTGACAGTACCAACGTGACCTCCAAGTGCCTCACTCATAATTCCCTCAAGAAATATATTGAAAATAGTTGGAGAGAGTGTACAACCCTGTCTCACACCAACTGATGTGTGAAACCAATCCCCTCGCCTGCCATTCACAAGAACTGCGCTGGACGTCTTGTCATACAGATGTTCAAGGACCTTTATAATATTTCTGTTGATTTTATACATCCTCATGGTTGCCCATAGCGCTTTATGCCATACCCTATCAAACGCCTTCTTAAAATCAACAAACACATGATACAATTAATGCTACTGATATAGATATTTCTCGCTTAGCAGCCTTAAATTGAATATCTGTTCTGTAGTGCTTCTTCCCTGTCTGAACCCTTGACATAGCCTTTAGAGCATGGTAATGCAAATGAAACTGGTTGTATACAGACTGCAGTCTTCTAAACCAGTACAAAAACATTAAGTTAAAATAAAATACAAAACTGGACAGAGAAATACATGTAAATCAGATTGTAAAATGATGGATGGAATTTCTGATTAACCGGACACAAAACAATAATACAATCATATATATTAGAGAATATTGGGAGAAAACAATATTAGAAAGATAGATAAGGAAAGGGACCTAGGGGTTATAATAGATCATACAGGAAAGGTGAGTGAGCAAGTTAAGGTAGCAGTGAAAAAGGCAAATGCAATGTTAGGTATGATAAAAAGAAATATTAAACATAGGAGCAAGGAAGTGATCGTCAAACTGTATAAAGCTTTAGTTAGACTTAGATTGGAGTACTGTGTACAGGTGTGGAGTCCTTATCATAGAGGGGACATAAACATGCTAGAAAGAATACAAAAAAGAGCGACAAAGATGATAGTGGGATTCCAGAATTACAGTTATGAGGAACGACTCAGAAAAACCGGCCAACAGTGTCTCGAAGAGAGAAGAATTCGTGGTGACTTAATACAGGTTTATGATGATCAGAGGAATCGATAAATTAGACTGTAACAAGTTTTTTTAAATACAGCCACCTACAATAACACGAGGACATAGCTACAAGCTGACTAAAGAGAGGTCCAGGTTAGATATTAGGAAATATTATTTTAGTCAGAGAGTGGTGTCTGCTTGGAATGCATTGCCAGGGGAGGTAGTGGAGGCAGGGACAGTTAATGCATTTAAGAATAAACTGGATGCGCATAGCTTTTAGAGCAAGGTGATGTAAATGTAACTGGTTGTATACAGACTCTGCAGGGTCTTCTAAACCAGTATAAAAACGTTTAGTTAAGTTAAGATCACAGGCTTCATTAGTCTGCTAATTAAATATTGGTAACACAAACACTTCCAGATATTAAAATAGATCTTTCTAGAAAATATAAGCATAGGTCTCATACATGTGAGATTCACCACGACTAGGTACAAACCACAGCCTTATATATTTTTCAAATACATTTTAACAACCACTCAAACAAATTACTTACTTTCTGTGTCCAAGCACCAGGCCATATAGCATTCATCCAGTACTCAGCGACTTGAATTGCCCTGTCATTCGCCTTCCGCATGTCACTCTTGTCACATGTATCCGGATAGTTCGGATAAATCCTCAGATGACCTGGATCTTGTAACGCACCGTAGTCACATGTAACGCAGCCTGAAAGACCCCATTTCTTCTTGTTCTTCCTACATCGTGATACACCACTTCAAAGTCTATGTATTGTATTCCAAAGTGAGTAGGGAAAGTGATGTCCACTGGGCAGTTCCTCCTAAAGCTTTATCCCTGGGTCCTGTATCCTTTAGTGTCATGGGGGGAACGGCGTGGGCTAGTGGTTAAGTGACACGGCTCACAACCAGAAGGTGCTGGGTTCGATCCCCATCACAGCACCGGTCATTACCCCAAGGGAGCAAACCCTTAGAAAATGCAGGAGTAAGCAGACCCTTACATAATATGCATGCTGAAGTCGGATGTACTGGGCCGACAGGTGCAAAATAAAAACCACAGTGCAACGCACACCGCCTTGGGGAATAGAGAAATAAGGCGAACACCAAAAAAAAAACCCAAAAAAAATTTCATAATTCAGTGCGACGACTTTAAGGTTTTGACTGTACAGACTTTCTTGATTTAAGGAAACACACAAATAAAATAAGTTTTCTGTTCACTGATTCACAACAATGAGCCGATGTATCACCATCTGAAAAAAATCCTGAACAATATCCCTAATCCCACTGACATGTGTACACAAACAAAATTATTTTTTTTAAATAACAAAAATCACATATTTCCCAATTGCAAGTTGTTTTTAAACTGAAGAATATTGTTTATCCTCGAAGTACCACTATTTTGGTATGCATTGAAGACATGTCTTTGTTTAAACATATCAAAATGTGAGGTAATTTTGCTGAAAATAACTTAAAATTTTCAACCACATGTTTTCAGTAAAATGTGAAAATTATTATAGCTAATAACGTGAAACTAAGAGCATCTTTCAACATGGATTATCTGTGGTTGGAAGCTTGTTCAGGTTTGGATAAACAAGCAGAATTATTGAGCTGTGAGTAAACATTTTTTTATTTGGGGTTTAAAACTAAACTATCTCACTATAATTTCTTTTACACTAATTCTGCACACCCACATGTACAATATCTTTATTCCATTCTATTCGCCATCCATTTATAAATTGTTTAGTATATAATATGAGATATTTTTATGAAACATTACTTATAATATATTGGTCTCAAGAGAGTGATATTGTGTGGTAAACAAATTTAGAAGTGAATGAATTAATATGCTGCAATATCAGCATGTTTAAAAAAAAATAATATTCAAAATATTGTCATTTGCCTAACAAATGTATAACATGCTGGTAATTCTGGTAAGAAGAAAGTGCTGAGATTTTAGAGCCAAAGATGTGCTGTTTGTACTGTGTCATGTGGTTACTTGGTCGCTGTTATTGAGAGGTAAGGTATTCACCTCTCAAAACAATGAGCGAAAAAAATGGGCGATTAAATCCTGCAAGTTTCATGCGACCCCTGGTCTCACGGGACATGGAACCAGAGTTGCCTCCAGTTGTCTTAACACTGGTCCAAGGTAGCTTTGGACCAGTGAGTGAGGTTGATGACCAATGCAGTTTCTTCCTCATAATTCAAATACAGGGCAAGTTACCTCATCAAGACAAAACCATCCGATGTCGTGATTATCGCTTTTGATTATGGACATTTGATTGTCAGTTCCACTGGAGCCCTTAATAATTTTTATTTTATCATTGATAGGTCAACTAATGTGACTTGTTATAAATGCTTCAATAATCTGTTATCTATGCAAGAATAGTTACATCTTCCGGTCCTGTGCTAACATTTCCAGATCTGTCCCCGTCTCTCCTGCCGTCACTGTGTTTGTCACAAGATCTCTTATACAAGAGTGTTTAGGTATGACTAATTCTCTTGTATAGGAAATTCCAGAACAGAGACCATCTTGTAATGCTATCAGGTGTTTTCCATAATGTGTGCCTTATACAACATCAGCCGTTTATCCTTACGTCAAGTTCCCTGACGCCTGTCCAGTTTTTTCCCCCACAGTTCCATATTAGTGATATCGCAACACATTTTAATCCCAGCAACAGAAGCCACAAAAGAATACGTGCGGGGGACATCTCGGTAGTCCTACCACCGCTCTGCTATGGTTGCAAAACCTGGTCCCTAACAAAAGCAGCGGAGAACCAGCACATGCATCTCTTGAAAGACACCTTGTGGGCATAAATCTCAGACAACAGGGGTAAAGCAAACGACACAATAAATAATTTTTAAAAAAAAAACAAACAAACTGTCATACAACATTTTTCCCAAACATTTTGGGGTAGTCGAGGCGTTTTGAAGGCTGAGGACTACAGACCGCTTCGCCACTGCTGTCGCCACGTCGTGTGCTGGCTATCTTTGTTTATTTCACCCCCAACAGAAAAACAACATATACCATCCCGGGGATTCGAACCGCTGCCCTCCTTGTCGGCAGGCAGGCCCTGAAACCAATAGGCCACGCGCTACTCACTACACAATAACGACATCCAAATGTCACATACCAAGGATATCCTACAGCACGTCAACCATTTGAAACACCGCTGGGTAGGTCATATAGCTAGTAGATAATACGAAAGATGGAGTACCATAAAAACAATCTGGTAATCGCATGACAAAAAGAGACCTCGGGGATGGCCCCCAAATCGTTGGCGAGATTCGCTTGACAAGCACAACACACAGGACCCCCACAACAGACAGACTACTCTCCCACTGAACAACATGTGCCTGTGACAGAAATGACTGGATCCTAAGTTCGGATCCGCACAAGGATGACCACTCCTTGGGGAAGAACGAGTTGAACAAAGAATTTAATCCCGCCGTTCGGCACAGGCATCCATTGCTGATAGCTTGAACAATTTGCGTTGTAGTTTTGCTTGTACCTCACATCACAGAGTCATACAACAGGAAGCACACTTTACATTGGAGTTGAAAATCTCTATTATAGTGGTGGACTTAATTTCTTTTGACTTTCATTATGACCCTAAAGCAATGAAAACTTATTTTTTTGTATTTGGTATATATACACGAGGTGTGTTTAAATGAAACCGGACCAAACTGCACCAAGTGAACATACGTATGATGCACATGATGACGTCACTTCTGGTGTAAACAGCACATACCAACCACATTGTTAACCTGTTATTCACTGTTGTCTTCAACACACTTTTGTCACTATACACTGCCTGCATTTTGCAATGAATGTCAACTGGTCAACATCCTTCAGATGTTAGAAACCGAATCACCGCTCGCTAATAAACTCTGGATGGATTCTGTATCACACCCGCCATGTTTTTAACAGTCTGCTGAAGAAACTGAGTTGGAGGACAATGAAATTTTGCAAACTTGACTGTTGGTATGTGCTGTTTACACCAGAAGTGACCTCATCATGCGCATCGCACACATGTTCACTTGTTGTAGTTTGGTCCAGTTTCATTTAAACACATCTCATATCTATCTGTACCTCCTACTTTCTCTATTTCGCTACCAAGACAGGTAAACGATTCTGTCTCTTTTAGTATTGTCTCTTCTAATGATTCTGTCTCTTTTAGTTTTGTCTCTTCTAATGATTCTGTCTCTTTTAGTATTGTCTCTTCTAACGATTCTGTCTCTTTTAGTTTTGTCTCTTCTAATGATTCTGTCTCTTTTAGTATTGTCTCTTCTAATGATTCTGTCTCTTTTAGTTTTGTCTCTTCTAATGATTCTGTCTCTTTTAGTATTGTCTCTTCTAACGATTCTGTCTCTTTTAGTTTTGTCTCTTCTAACGATTCTGTCTCTTTTAGTTTTGTCTCTTCTAATGATTCTGTCTCTTTTAGTATTGTCTCTTCTAATGATTCTGTCTCTTTTAGTTTTGTCTCTTCTAACGATTCTGTCTCTTTTAGTTTTGTCTCTTCTAATGATTCTGTCTCTTTTAGTATTGTCTCTTCTAATGATTCTGTCTCTTTTAGTTTTGTCTCTTCTAACGATTCTGTCTCTTTTAGTTTTGTCTCTTCTAATGATTCTGTCTCTTTTAGTATTGTCTCTTCTAATGATTCTGTCTCTTTTAGTTTTGTCTCTTCTAACGATTCTGTCTCTTTTAGTTTTGTCTCTTCTAATGATTCTGTCTCTTTTAGTTTTGTCTCTTCTAATGATTCTGTCTCTTTTAGTATTGTCTCTTCTAATGATTCTGTCTCTTTTAGTTTTGTCTCTTCTAACAATTCTGTCTCTTTTAGTTTTGTCTCTTCTAATGATTCTGTCTCTTTTAGTTTTGTCTCTTCTAATGATTCTGTCTCTTTTAGTATTGTCTCTTCTAATGATTCTGTCTCTTTTAGTTTTGTCTCTTCTAACGATTCTGTCTCTTTTAGTTTTGTCTCTTCTAATGATTCTGTCTCTTTTAGTTTTGTCTCTTCTAATGATTCTGTCTCTTTTAGTTTTGTCTCTTCTAGTTTTGTATCTTTTAATGATTCCATCTCTTTTAGTTTTGTCTCTTCTAACACAATGTTGTTGTTGTAAGGTGCTTTTTATTCTCATAATCTTTGGGTTTTTTCTCTCCCCATCATCATCATGTAGCATGTCCTTTGCAGAACATCGCTCTCACAACAGCAGATCTGTAAGACTCTCGATCTCTAGCCAGAACATCACGCTCACAACAGCAGATCTGTAAGACTCCATCTCTAGCCAGAACATCGCTCTCACAACAACAGATCTGTAAGACTCTCGATCTCTAGCCAGAACATCACGCTCACAACAGCAGATCTGTAAGACTCCATCTCTAGCCAGAACATCGCTCTCACAACAGCAGATCTGTGAGACTCTCGATCTCTAGCCAGAACGTCACGCTCACAACAGCAGATCTGTAAGACTCCATCTCTAGCCAGGACGTCGCTCTCACAACAGCAGATCTGTAAGACTCCATCTCTAGCCAGAACGTCACGCTCACAACAGCAGATCCGTAAGACTCGATCTCTGGCCAGAACGTCACTCTCAACAGCAGATCTGTAAGACTCGATCTCTGGCCAGAACGTCACGCTCACAACAGCAGATCTGTAAGACTCGATCTCTAGCCAGGATGTCACGCTGACAACAGCAGATCTGTAAGACTCGATCTCTAGCCAGGATGTCACGCTGACAACAGCAGATCTGTAAGACTCTCGATCTCTGGCCAGAACTCCCAACTCTACGCTGACATCTTCAGGACCTCTGCGATGTCTTGTGTCCATCTTCTCCTCAGTCTGCCTCTGCCCCGTTTTCTATTTCTAAACACCATACCCTCCAGTAACGTTTTCTTGAGCCTATTATGGCGTTTGATGTGGTCAAAATATTTCAGTTTTCTGGACAAGATATTGTTGACTAACCAATATTCTTCTAAATCCAGTTCTTATAGGATGTCTGCATTTTTCCTCTTTGCCATACATGGTATTTTGAGTATTTTCCTGCAGTATTGTAGTTCAAAAGACAATCTTTTTTCTTAAGTACTTGTGTTGTGGTCTTATTTTTTTTCTTATCTTCTTATTCTTCTTTCTTATTTTATTATTTTTATTTTATTTATATTTTATTTATTTCTTTTTTTTAAATTTTATTTTGTATATATATATATATATATAATTTTATTTATTTATTATTTTATATTCTTTCTTATTTTATTCCCCCTCTGCATTGTCATAACCATCCTCCACCTGACTTCCTTCAGGCAATCTCCAATGTTGCTTATAATTGGGCCTAGGTACTGAAAACTTGTGACTTTCTCAATCTCTTATTCTAGAATAACTTTAGATTTGGTCTGTGCTCATTATCTTGGTTTTACTTTTATTCGGGAATAGATTTTGGTCTCCGCTGTGTTGTTTTACCGACAGGATCATCCGTTCTAGCCTTGCAAGCTCTCTTTGAGAGAACAACTGTGTCATCTGCATACCTGAGCTCTGGTATCTCTTTCCTCGAAATCCTGGTATTCAATCAGGCATGTATGTCTGATGCTAGGTAGTCAACTGTTGAGTAAACTCATTTCGCTTTTGTTGCTTTGCTGTATCATGTTGAGCCCAGTGTCTCCTTCAGGCCATCACAGATTCCATTTCCCGCTACGTCATCTAAAGTTGTAGGGCCACCACGACATCACTCTACATGTCAATCGGTTATCTGGCATGCGCACCACATGGCTGGCAAATCTGTATTTTTTGTAACAGAGCGACATCTGCGATGTCAGTGAAGGAAGTTTGACATCTGATATCCCTTTCCAACCAAATATTACTAACCGTACATTACGAAAGTCGGAACTCTCTACAACCAAAAGAGCAGTATTGTTCAGACTTTCTGTATGTAGCCGTTCATTTTTATATTTAATTAGAACAGCCGTCACTATGCAAGGACAATTAAGTCGCATACCGGCGACCAAGGATTTTCATGAAGTAAGCAGCATAGCAGCGACACTCGTGGCTCTAAGTTTTTTCTCTCTGTGTGTCCTCAAATCCACCGTCTGTGACCATTCATCAAGAATAATTATTTTATTTGACATGTGGCAGAAATTGGTCATACAGCATGTGGATCACAGGGACATTGTTGGGAGGAAAGTTATCGGGTCACTACACCAAACTAGCCATATTCCCCCCAAATATATAGGGTCACTACACAAAACTAGCCATATTCCCCCCAAATATATAGGGTCACTACACAAAACTAGCCATATTCCTCTCCACCCCCCCCCCCCCCCAAATATATAGGGTCACTACACAAAACTAGCCATATTCTTCCCAAATATATAGGGTCACTACACAAAACTAGCCATATTCTTCCCAAATATATAGGGTCACTACACAAAACTAGCCATATTCTTCCCAAATATATAGGGTCACTACACAAAACTAGCCATATTCCTCCCAAAATATATAGGGTCACTACACAAAACTAGCCATATTCTTCCCAAATATATAGGGTCACTACACAAAACTAGCCATATTCTTCCCAAAATATATAGGGTCACTACACAAAACTAGCCATATTCTTCCCAAATATATAGGGTCACTACACAAAACTAGCCATATTCCTCCCAAAATAACTAAGAAGGGTTGTGCGTGAGCTTATAATAGCAGAGCGTGGAGCACAGCACTACCGAAACCACCCCCGCAAGAGCATATTCAGCTTTTGCTGAGACTTCCTGAAAAACCTCCAAAATATGGTCAACAACATTGATCATAACTCCCTCCCTCCCTATTTATAGCTCTAATAATATCCAATATTTTGGTTGATTTTCCTCGTCAACCCTATGATAATATTCACATCCAATTTTGAAAATCTTCCAATGTTTTTCTCGTTCACTATCAACAAAAGAAAAATCTACTGTTTAAGCAGTAAAGGGGTTTTATAGTCCGAGAACTACGAGCCACTTCGTCACTGCTGTCGCCACGTTGTGGTGCTGACTATGTTTATTTCACCAACAACAGAAAATCAACATATGCCTTATCAGAGATTTGATCTGCTGCCCACCTTCTCAGCGGGCGGACATTGAAACAAAATCAGTTCAGTTCATCCCGTAACCCATCAGGTCGTTGGGGCACACATGATGACACTCCCAAAATCCCATGCCATCCCTCTCTGTCTGTCACCGCCTGTCGTATCTCACCGTGACGAAGGCCTGACCACTCAGTGATGTTGTCCACCCACCTCTTCCTTTGACGTCCTCGCCCTCTCTGTCCCGGTACGGAACCAAATATACTAATGTTAAAAAAATGTTAACCAGATAACATATTTTAATTATCCTTAATGATACATTTTGATATATAAATAGATTATCTAAAACAGAAATTGTCTAAACAGCTTCTACATGAAATCCTCAGTTTTTGAAAGACCATTCTCGACGATCTCGGACTCTTTACATAAAAAGTCGTTTGTGGAGATTACAGATGAGATCTGAGAGTTGACAGAACACAATTTCTGATTTTTTTCAGACCCACATATAACAGCAAACTTATCAACAGTACAGGAATCCTGATATAGAGAAGGCAATATACAATTCCGTGTGTGGTCCTGATGCATAAGTTTATCACTATGTACTGTTGGTGTAGTGGTAGTTCCTGGAATGGCTGCCGGTGGTGCTGACAAGAATGGATCAATTTTGTACTTCAAACAGATCGGTTCCTCCAGATGTTTGTTAGCCTCTGCAATGTCGTTCTGTATGGCAGATATCAGAGCCTCTGAAAATCAACACAAAAGCAATAAATGGCTAACTTAAATATTTATGTTGAATATGCTTAAGTGTGGGATGAGGAGAAAATAAAAAGCTTCAGATGAAGGTTATGGCTTGGCTTGGCTTCGTTTGTTCTAATTCTCCCGCTACCAAACCCTGAAAGGGTATAAGTAGCAGAATGTAGTCCAGAGAACGAAATGCGTTGTGTTGTAGTTTACAGCTTGATTGCAATATTTGCACCTTTCGGTCCAACACATCCGACTTCAGCAAGTATTTTTTTAGTACCGGGTTAGCATTCCCTCTTCGATCCTTTCTCCTTAGCCAGTCTGCCCTGCTGCAGCCTGTTATCCAGGATCACCGATTGGAGGTGTAGAAGGGTCTTGGCAGCTTTGGTTCGCTGGCCCTGACGCTAGCAGTCAGTTATGGGTCGCTGACCACTGCAGCTCATGCGCTGCTCAGCATCTTGATCCCGGATGAAGGGTATTATAATTTCAACGTATAAATAAAAATTTGTCCAAGAGAAAAACATGAATAACGTGGAATTATGGTTCGGGATCAAGATGCTGAGCATTGCATGAGCTGCAGCAGTCAAGCAACCCAAAGCTGAATGCTAGCATCAGGGCCTGCAAACAAGAACTGCCAAGACCCTTCTACACTTCCATGCGGTGATCCTAGATAACAAGCGGTAACAGAGCAGACTTGCTAAGAAGAAGGGATCAAAGAGAGAAGGTTAACCCGGCATCCAAAAATGCAGGCAGAAGCTGGATTTGTTGGACCTTCTTCTTCTTCTTCTTCTGCGTACACAGTCAGACAGTAACCATTATTTTCTCGAAAAAAGCGGCGGTCATCCTGAGACTCTCGCCACTACCATACAGCTTGTCTTGCAGTTCCACTGGCAATGGCCACATCTGCTCTCTCTGATCCTCGTATGTCGGGCAGTTCTGCAGCAGATGTTCAGTGGTCATTTTACCAGTACCGCACGGGCATTCGTCGGTACACCCTATCTTCAGTTTGTTGAATAGGTGGTACCTCAGTCTGTTGTGGCCAGTGCGAAGTCTGAAGACAACGACCTGCTCTCTTCGGTTCAACTGGTAATAGGCATCGTTTTTGGTGTAACCAGTATGTTCGGTTTCCCATTTGGACATGTATCTGGCTTTGATAAGCCGTTTTGACTCTTCGTACGTCATACTGGTATCTGTTTGTGGTAGCCTTGCACCTTCTTTTGCCAGTCTGTCTGCCTCCTCGTTGCCTTGGATGTTGCAGTGTGACGGGACCCACTGTACCACCACCCTTTTTGGTGCGGACTGCTGGCACAGTTTGCAGAGTGCTGCTCTTAGGTCATTAAGCTCAGTGTTCTTCTGGCTTTTTAGCGCTGTGACTACTTCGAGAGCATCTGTCAGCAAGACTATATGGCTCTCATTTTCACTGTGTGTTACCATTTCTTCCACTGCCGCCCTCAGTGCCTCTGCCTCTGCTCTGAAATTGCTTGTGTACTTACCAGTAGCGAATGACAGTGTTATTTTTCTGCCATTTGGTAGGTTCAGGAATGCTCCTGCCCCTCCGTTCTGTGTAGTGTTTGTTACAGAACCGTCAGTGTATGCATGGGTCCAGTCCATGCTTGGGTAGCTTTTCGTTATGAAGCTTAGGGTAGTGTCTCTCCTTTCTTTTTCACTCTGGCAGTTTTTGTTTGCAATACCTGGTATATTTTCTACCACCTCTGGAAATATATCCTGCCTCCAAGTAGGTTTTCGTACAGTAGTGATGGGTTTTGGTGTTGTTAGTGCGTTTATGGGATCTTCGTGCATCTTTGCTTTGGCTATTTCTGCAAAGTTTCTCCGCTTTAGTTTCCCATTTCCCAAATTGTTTAGTCTCTGGTACATTGGATGGTCCGTCAGTCTTCGGAGTTTCTCTGACTGCAGCTGGGCTCTGCAGTCTCTTCTATCGGTCATGGATTGCAGTTTTGTAATCTTTTCAAGTTCTACAATTGGCGTTGACTTCATGCCACCTGTTATAATTCTCATGGCTTGGTTTTGAAGTTTGTTAACTTTATCGAAGTTCGCCTTCGCTGCTGTTGTCCATGCCGCAATGCCATACTCGAGAACTGGTCTCACTCTTCCAGTGTACAGTTTCTTTAGTATGCCTTCGTCTGCTCCCCAGCTTGTGCCAGCAAGTTTCCTCATGATCGCCATTCTTTCTCTGGCTTTCATTCGGTTTCTCTCAATCTGACTTTTCCAGGTCATGCGCCGATCAAATGTGACTCCCAGATAGGTTGGGTTGTCGTTTGGCTGCAGGATTTTGCCATTTAGGCTTAATTTGGTACTTTGGGGTTTTAATGAGAGCGAGAATATTGTGCACGTGGTTTTCTCCTCGTTTATTTTGACCAGCCATGAGTTCGCCCACTCTTCCAGCGATGTTAGGGCCGTTTGCATCCGATTTCTTGCTATGGTGAGATTCTTTTCAGAGGTCCACATAGCCAGATCGTCTGCAAACATTGAGCTATGGACTCTTCTTGGTATATTCTCTGTTATGTCGTTTATATACACCAGGAAGAGTGTGGGTGACAGTACTCCCCCTTGGGATTTGTTGGACCAAAAGGTGCAAATATCGCAGTAAAGCTGTAAAGTACGACACAACACATTTAGCTCTTCTGACAACATCCTGGTACTTGAAAAGCCCTTTCAAGGTTTGGTAGCGGGAGTTTGAGAATAAATGACAAAGTAGAAATTATGGTTTTTTTACTTCATGCAGTCCTTCATGACAGTCAATAACAGATTTTTTGATGTGCGAAGACCCTATGAACACATTAACAACACCACAGCCCATCCCTACTGTACGCAAACCCACCTGGAAGCAGCATATCATTCCAGGGGTGGTAGAAAATATACCAGGTATTGGAAACAAGAACGGCCAGACTGAAAAAGAAAGAAGAGACATAACCCTGAGGTACATAGCGAAAAACTACCCAAGCATAGACTGGACCCATGCATACACCAACAGTTCTGTAACAAACACAACACAGAATGGAGGGGGAGGGTTATTCCTAAGCCTAACAAATGGCAGAAAAATAACACTGGCAGTGGCAACTGGAAAATTCTCAAGCAATTTCAGAGCGGAGGCAGAGGCACTGAAGGCTGCAGTAGAAGCAATGCTGACAGGCGAAAATAATGAAAGCCAGATAGTCCTGTTTACAGATGCCCTGTCCGTGATTGCAGCACTAAAAAGCCAGAAAAATACAGAGCTTAATGATTTATTTAAGAGCAGTACTCTGTCAACTATGCCAGCAGTCCGCACCAAAAAGAGTAGTGGTACAGTGGGTTCCATACCATTGTAACATTCAAGGCAACGAGGAGGCAGACAGACTGGCAAAAGAAGGTGCAAGATTACCACAACCAGATTCTAGTGTGACCTACAAAGAGTCCAAAAGGTTTATAAGGGCCAGATACATGGCCAAATGAGAAACAGAGCATACTGGCTACACAAAAAATGATGCCTATTACCAGTTGAGCAGAAGAGAGCAGGTCGTGGTCTTCAGACTCCGCACAGGCCACAACAGACTGAGGTACCACCTATTCAATAAACTGAAGATAGGTAGCACTGACGAATGCCCGTGTGGTACAGGGAAAATGACCGCTGAACATCTGCTGCAAAATTGCCCGACATACGAGGACCAGAGAAAGCACATGTGGCCATCACCAGTGCCAACACTAGACAAGCTCTATGGCAGTGTCGACAGCCTCAGGATGACAGCTGCTTTCTTCAAACAAATTCAAGTTGACGTCTGACAGCGTACGAAGAAGAAGTACATACTTCTGCTCTATCCTCTCAGGAGTCTCACTCGTCTGAACCGTGTACAATTTTAAAAACTTGCAATCTCTGCATTGCTGGCTCATCAAAAGCAGTCTTTATCCAAAAAATGGTTGTTGATCAATTTCAAAATATCACCTCTATCCAATGCCCACGCCTCCACTGTGCGTGCCCCTTAGCCTAACATGTTAGCTTTTTTATTCCCACAAACCCCAGAATGACCAGTACAATAAATCCACGCAAATTCTTAGAGGTTTGAGGCACCTATGTGCACTATCCACAGCCAGCCCTTCTGTACCTTCCAAAGCAAGGACTGAAAAAGAGTCAGAGACAATTACAACCATCATTAACTTTTACACAACCATTGATGAAAGAATGTGTCCGGGGCATTGGCTGTCGATTTTGAAAGACGTTTCACTGCCAACGCATTTTCAAAGTGTTTTAATCAGACAACCAGGATACCGCAGAAATTGGCTGAAAATACTGTTCTTTTAATTGTAGAGAGTTACACTTTCGTCCTGTCCAGTTGAACACAATAGGTATTTTGAAATTTGTTTTAGACATTTTGAAATTATTTCTTCTATTTTTCACTTGGATTTTAAGACATGGCGGGTGTGATACGGACTCCGTCCAGAGTTGATCAGTGAGCGGTAATTCGGTTTCTAATAGCTGAAAGATGTTGACAAGTTGACATTCATCACAGAATGCAGGTATTGTATGGTGACAAAAGTGTGTCAAAGACAACAGTGAAGAACTGGACAACGATGTTTAAAGAAGGACGTGAGTTAACAAAAGATCTTCCGAGACAAGAACAGGCACATTTTGTTGCGTTAACTCGCATCCTTCTTTAAACATCGTTGTCCAGTTCTTCACTGTTGTCTTTGACACACTTTTATCACCATACACTGCCTCAATTCTGCGATGAATGTCAACTGGTCGACATCCTTCAGTTGTTAGAAACCGAATCTCTGCTCGCTGATCAACTCTGGACGGATTTCGTATCACACACGTCATGTTTCTAACGATCTGCTGGCAAAACTATAAGTCACTGTGTAATAAAATTTTGCAAACTTGATGGTTGGTATGTGTTGTGTGTACACCACAAGTGACATCATGCACATCGTACGTATGTCCATTTGTTGCAGTTTGGTCTGATTTCATTTTAACATGCCTCGTAGATTTAATAAATAAGTTTAAAGTGGTTACTAACAGATATGCTGATGTAAATATATATTATCTGTCCTCTGTGGAACTTTAAAATTTTGTTTTTCAAGCAAGTGATGCCAAAAACAGGTGAGTCTATATACTTGTGCTGTTATTCAACACAATCACCTTCATCTTCATGTATCTCAGAAACTAACACACACACAACAAAAACAAAAATACCAACATGTTCTTTATTAATGTATGTCTCTACACACAGCAAAATCATATCCATAGACCAAGAAATAAAAAGGTTACAAGTCAACATACATAGCGACATGATATGACAGCATCAAGGTTAAAATATCCAATATATTCAAAAGAGCAACTTACCTAATGACTCAAAATCAGTCATTGGCCGTATATAACCTAGCACAATGACCTTCAAGTGACTTCCATAAAAGTCATGCTCAAACTTATGCATTAAATGAGTTTCCTGTCAGAGAAAATAAAAAAAACGTGGATCAAGTGTGTAACACAAATCATTTATTAGCAGAGCTTGAAATACACTTATACTAGTAGTCCATCCATCTTCTGGTAACCATGACAACATAATGACCTCTCAGTACAAAGTAGTGCAGTAGTTAGAGCACTGGCTTCCCAGTCAAGCAATCTAACTTCGGTTTCCAGTTGGTGCTTGATATTTTCTTGATCGCAAAACGATTCCCGGGGTGGACCCAGCCTAATTAATTGGGTACCAGAACAAATCTGGGAAGTAAAATTGGCAGGTGTGACCAATTAGGCTCATTTGGCTTGGCTTCGTTTGTTCTCAATCTCCCACTACCAAACTCTGAAAGGGCTTAAGTAGCAGAATGTAGTCCAGAGAATGAAATGTGTTGTGTCGTAGTTTACAGCTTGACTGTGATATTTTCACCTTTCGGTCCAACACATCTGACTTCAGCAAGCTTTTTTTGAGTACCGGATTAGCATTCCCTCTTCGATCCCTTCTCCTTAGCCAGTCTGCCCTGCTGCAGCCTGTTATCTAGAATCACGACGTGGAGGTGTAGAAGGGTCTTGGCAGTTCTGGTTTGCTGGCTTCGACGCTAGCAGTCAGCTATGGGTCGCTGACCACTGCAGCTCATGCGCTGCTCAGCATCTTGATCCCTGGCTCATTTTACATGACATGTAAACCAAATTTTTTTTTTTTAACATAGTAAACCTCCAGGTAAGTAAACTGATTAGGAAGGCTGCAAATAAAAAATCACTTCCTAATAAAGATATTTATTTATTTAAACAGGAAAATTATGACCACTGATTTTTAACATGTAACTGAACACTGCTATGCTAACACTGACAAGGTAGTGTGTAACACCTGGTATGCTAACACAGGCAAGGTAGTGTGTAACACCTAGTATGCTAACACAGACAAGGTAGTGTGTAACACATGGTATGCTGGTATGCTAACACAGACAAGGTAGTGTGTAACACATGGTATGACACATATATGAAAGCCAAATAAAGAGTTTTATCATATTCAATGGCTTTTTCTGCTTGTTGCCGAAAGGCAAAGATGGCATTGGTACAGCCCCTGTTTTTTCTTAAATCCATTTGTGTTTCGCTTAGTTGGAATTCTATTGTTGGGCAAAGTCTTTTTTCTACTATTTTACAGAAAATCTTTCCTGTGTGGCTCAGCAGTGAATGTCCTCTGTAAGTTGTGCAGTCTCTCTTACTACCTTTCTTCTTCCATATGAGGATGATTATGGCATTTCTCTACAGGTGCCTCTTGGTTGGTCCATACTATGTTGAACAATCTCCAGCGTCGCACGCCGCTTTGATCAATTCAGATGGTATATCGTCCACTCCATGGGACTTCTTCGTTGGAGAATTTCGAATTGCTTCTCTTATTTTCGAAATCAATATTTCTGGTTCTAATTCTGTAATTGTAATGTGTATCCACATCGTTCCATATTCCTCTTGCAACGTGATACACCAGTTCGGAGTCTTTTCAGTGACTTCCGTGTTATGTAAGGTAGATGATAGGCAAGTTCTTCAGAAGTTCCATCTCTGGGGCCTGCATTTAATTTGTGCCATCTCTCGATACAGCGACTTTCAGCCTTTGTGTGTATCGCTGCATTGATTTTAGGAAGCTATGTCTGGATTTGATTCTTGTGATCTGTACTTAACATTAGGTGCCTTGGGTCATGCTCCTGTTTTTCTTGTTCAATTTCTGCTACAACACTTTTTCGAATCTCATGAAAATTGGCTGCCCCTTGGTTAAGTGCACTGCTGAGTAATCCAGAACAGGGTATTCTGCATTATAGTTTAGTTAGTTTTCTTTCCACTAGTGTCATTTAGCGGCGTGGGGAGCTTGAGTCGTCTATCTTGCGGCAAGTGCGTTGCGTCGGTCAATGTGAGCCCTTGTCGTTGTACAATCACTCTAATGTCATCTATCCACCTACCTCGAGGCCGCCCCCTTGCCCTGTAGCCAGATCTACCAGCATTGTAAGCCATCAGTGGAAGATGATGAGGGTGCATTCTGCATTATATCCCCATCAAAATGTGATGTGTATAGAAAATTCTAGTAATCTTGACCGTCTAGGCAAGCATAGTTCACAAGATCACAGTAATCAATCACGGTGAAATCAAATCAACGCGAACACACGATTTCGACCACTAAGCAGGATGAAAATTAGCGTTCAAAATAACTAGCATACGGCGAAATGAGCAGATCTGATGCGCGAATCCAATATGGCCATTCAGTGACAATCATAAATAAAAAACACTGCCACATTAGATAAAAGACCATTTAGCAAACATTCCAGAAGAAAATCAAGCGTTGTGACTGTTCTGTAGTAAGTGTGACTGTTCTGTTGTAAGTGTGACTGTTCTGTTTAAGTGTGACTGTTCTGTTGTAAGTGTGACTGTTCTGTTTAAGTGTGACTGTTCTGTTGTAAGTGTGACTGTTCTGTTTAAGTGTGACTGTTCTGTTGTAAGTGTGACTGTTCTGTTGTAAGTGTGACTGGTCTGTTTAAGTGTGACTATTCTGTGACTGTTCTGTAGTAAGTGTGACTGTTCTGTTGTAAGTGTGACTGTTCTGTAGTAAGTGTGACTATTCTGTGACTGTTCTGTAGTAAGTGTGACTGTTCTGTAGTAAGTGTGACTGTTCTGTAGTAAGTGTGACTGTTCTGTAGTAAGTGTGACTGTTCTGTTGTAAGTGTGACTGTTCTGTTTAAGTGTGACTGTTCTGTAGTAAGTGTGACTATTCTGTAGTAAGTGACTGTTCTGTTGTAAGTGTGACTGTTCTGTTTAAGTGTGACTGTTCTGTTTAAGTGTGACTGTTCTGTAGTAAGTGTGACTATTCTGACAAAAATACAAATGCTTGCCTGGTAAAGTAAAGTAAAGTAACCCATAGCATTACTGCCGTAGGGGTGTGAGGTGTTAGCGATCTCACATTTCAAAGGCTCGGCTATATGAGGGCGGTAGCCATCTCCTCTCTCTCGCCGCTTTTACTTCCCGGGAGCCGTTGCGATCTGAAAAAACATTACCGCCTCAACTGGGGAATGAATCCAGGACCACTCAGATGCGAAGCCAGCGCGCTAACCGCTGCGCTACGCGGCTCCCTGGTGCCCTCTAAAAATCTAGAACTTCAACAAGTATAATGTAAGGTCAGAATATGGAAGCCAATGATATCCTGCTTAAATTGTTTTTATATTCAGAAAAGAATGTATGAGGCGTGTTCAAATTAAAGATTTCCGTGCTATGCCAGGTGGACATTTTTGGAAGGAGCATGATCACATCACATGTGACTTAATAAGGACAAATTAATGTAAAGTATGCATGTGTTCATTATTCTTGCATTCATAGGTTTTGCGGTATTCATAGACCATTGAGAAAATGGCGGGAGTGATACGGAATCTTAACAGCTGAAGGGTGTCAGCCAGTAGACATTCATTGCAGAATGCAAGCAGTGTATGGTGACAAAAGTGTGTCGAAGATAACAGTGAAGGACTGGGCACAGATGTTTTAAGTAGGATGTGAGTTAATGAAAGATCTTCTGCGACCAGATCAAGGGCATATTGTTGCGACAGAAGAAGCCATCATCCATATTGTTGCGACAGAAGAAGCCATCATCCATATTGTTGCGACAGAAGAAGCCATCATCCACATTGATGCGACAGAAGAAGCCATCATCCATATTGATGCGACAGAAGAAGCCATCATCCATATTGATGCGACAGAAGAAGCCATCATCCATATTGATGCGACAGAAGAAGCCATCATCTATATTGATGCGACAGAAGAAGCCATCATCTATATTGATGCGACAGAAGAAGCCATCATCCATATTGATGCGACAGAAGAAGCCATCATCTATATTGATGCGACAGAAGAAGCCATCATCTATATTGATGCAGTAATACAGATGGATCGTCGCCAAAGCTTATGTTCACTAGCAGAAGAATTCAGTGTCGCTTGGGACAGTTACAAAAAATGGAGCTTAGGAAGAAACTGAACTATTGGAAGAGTGTGTTCACAATGGGTCCCACAGATACTAACTGACTGCCATAAGAAAGAACCCATGGAGTTTGACCCACTTGCTGCGCTATTTTTCTCAGACGGCATTTGACGTCTACCCAAGCAGACGGATGCGTGTCTGAATGGTGACTAGTTCTGACGAACCCCTGTGCAATTGCTTTTTTGTTGAATTCTGCCAAACCTACTGATGTTGCTTTCATATTTTTGTGATCCACTGACGGGAGGGGTTACATTTGAACTCGTCTCATATTAATCTCAATAACAAGCAGGGGTTTGGAAAGTCGCAGATTTACCATGGTTTTTAATGTGTTCTTGTAGTATGGGTTCCATCCCACAGATTGGACCATTTTATACACATTACCATCGCCACTGATCTTAGCCCATCCATAGTATACCCCGCACTCAAAGTTAGCTGGCAGCTTTCTCACAACATCTTCTTCATAGTTCGCTGGAAAACAATTGCAACAGATGCAGAAAATTATGAATGCATTAAAAATAAAAATCATACAATAACAGGAGTTTTCTTACACCAATCAATCAAAATAACAGGAGTTTTCTTACACCAATCAATCAAAATAACAGGAGTTTTCTTACACCAATCAATCAAAATAACAGGAGTTTTCTTACACCAATCAATCAAAATAACAGGAGTTTTCTTACACCAATCAATCAAAATAACAGGAGTTTTCTTACACCAATCAATCAAAATAACAGGAGTTTTCTTACACCAATCAATCAAAATAACAGGAGTTTTCTTACACCAATCAATCAAAATAACAGGAGTTTTCTTACACCAATCAATCAAAATAACAGGAGTTTTCTTACACCAATCAATCAAAATAACAGGAGTTTTCTTACACCAATCAATCAAAATAACAGGAGTTTTCTTACACCAATCAATCGAAATGACAGAAGTTTTCTTACACCAATCAATCAAAATAACAGGAGTTTTCTTACACCAATCAATCGAAATGACAGAAGTTTTCTTACACCAATCAATCAAAATAACAGGAGTTTTCTTACACCAATCAATCAAAATAACAGGAGTTTTCTTACACCAATCAATCAAAATAACAGGAGTTTTCTTACACCAATCAATCGAAATGACAGAAGTTTTCTTACACCAATCAATCAAAATAACAGGAGTTTTCTTACACCAATCAATCGAAATGACAGAAGTTTTCTTACACCAATCAATCAAAATAACAGGAGTTTTCTTACACCAATCAATTGAAATGACAGCAGTTTATTGCAGTTGAAATTTAGTCACAAATCGTTAAGCGTATGAATCAATCAAATTGAAGCCCATTGCTCTTCTCCCTTGACCACGATCTCGTTAGTATACATGGCCCTGAATTACTCTTTCTGTCTCTCTCCAGGTATAACACGATCTCGTTAGTATACATGGCCCTGACTTACTCTTTCTGTCTCTCTCCAGGTATAACACGATCTCGTTAGTATACATGGCCCTGAATTACTCTTTCTGTCTCTCTCCAGGTATAACACGATCTCGTTAGTATACATGGCCCTGACTTACTCTTTCTGTCTCTCTCCAGGTATAACACGATCTCGTTAGTATACATGGCCCTGAATTACTCTTTCTGTCTCTCTCCAGGTATAAAAATTTAATTGTAGTACCTTTTCACATTCTCTTCTTTATGTATTGTTTAACCCACTGCTATTTCTTCATCCTTCGAACCCTGGCCACCAGGTCTGTAAAATCCCATTCCCTTGTGCTCCTGAGAAATTACGCACAAGGTAGGCATCTGAGGAAAGCTATTTACTATGAGAAAACTATGTGCTCTAATTACATTATTCTGTCTCAAATTCACTGACCTGATCATCTCCAATGTTCCTGCTTGTTTTGCCAGTAAATTAGGGAATATATTTATTGAAGACCATCGTGTGGCAAATTTATTTGATACATTACGTGAGATCTTAGAATAATGGTCCACCCATCACACACAGCCATCGCCTGCTCTGGGACTGGGGTATTTATACACACACCGATTTAAAGGGTTAAGGATTCGAGTGAGAGCCTGCCTGGCTTTGATGGATGTTGCCTTTCTATTTATATGTCCTACCCAGCCCCATTGTCTTATCATAATTTGTTGTTCCAGTGGTTGTTGTGGCTCCTTTAACACACGTCTCCTCACCTTGTCTTGCCACTTTATGAACACAGGTCTCCATTCCTCACCATGTCCTGCCACTTTATGAACACAGGTCTCCATTCCTGACCTTGTCTTGCCACTTTATGAACACAGGTCTCCATTCCTGACCTTGTCTTGCCACTTTATGAACACAGGTCTCCCTTCCTCACCTTGTCCTGCCACTTTATGAACACAGGTCTCCATTCCTGACCTTGTCTTGCCACTTTATGAACACAGGTCTCCCTTCCTCACCTTGTCCTGCCACTTTATGAACACGGGTCTCCATTCCTGACCTTGTCTTGCCACTTTATGAACACAGGTCTCCATTCCTCACCATGTCCTGCCACTTTATGAACACAGGTCTCCATTCCTCACCTTGTCCTGCCACTTTATGAACACAGGTCTCCATTCCTGACCTTGTCTTGCCACTTTATGAACACAGGTCTCCATTCCTCACCATGTCCTGCCACTTTATGAACACAGGTCTCCATTCCTCACCTTGTCCTGCCACTTTATGAACACAGGTCTCCATTCCTGACCTTGTCTTGCCACTTTATGAACACAGGTCTCCATTCCTCACCATGTCCTGCCACTTTATGAACACAGGTCTCCATTCCTCACCTTGTCCTGCCACTTTATGAACACAGGTCTCCATTCCTGACCTTGTCTTGCCACTTTATGAACACAGGTCTCCATTCCTCACCATGTCCTGCCACTTTATGAACACAGGTCTCCATTCCTCACCATGTCCTGCCACTTTATGAACACAGGTCTCCATTCCTGACCTTGTCTTGCCACTTTATGAACACAGGTCTCCATTCCTCACCATGTCCTGCCACTTTATGAACACAGGTCTCCATTCCTGACCTTGTCTTGCCACTTTATGAACACAGGTCTCCATTCCTGACCTTGTCTTGCCACTTTATGAACACAGGTCTCCCTTCCTCACCTTGTCCTGCCACTTTATGAACACAGGTCTCCATTCCTGACCTTGTCTTGCCACTTTATGAACACAGGTCTCCCTTCCTCACCTTGTCCTGCCACTTTATGAACACAGGTCTCCATTCCTGACCTTGTCTTGCCACTTTATGAACACAGGTCTCCATTCCTCACCATGTCCTGCCACTTTATGAACACAGGTCTCCATTCCTCACCTTGTCCTGCCACTTTATGAACACAGGTCTCCATTCCTGACCTTGTCTTGCCACTTTATGAACACAGGTCTCCATTCCTCACCATGTCCTGCCACTTTATGAACACAGGTCTCCATTCCTCACCATGTCCTGCCACTTTATGAACACAGGTCTCCATTCCTCACCTTGTCCTGCCACTTTATGAACACAGGTCTCCATTCCTGACCTTGTCTTGCCACTTTATGAACACAGGTCTCCATTCCTCACCATGTCCTGCCACTTTATGAACACAGGTCTCCATTCCTCACCCTGTCTTGCCACTTTATGTCCATTATCCTTTGAAGACATCTATTAACGAAGGACTAGTCTTTGTTGTATCGCCTTGGTCATTCTCCACGATTCTGATCCATACAGTAACACCGACTCAACACTGCCACGAACGGAGCCTCCAATAAGGCTGTCGGGCGTCCCCTGGAAACGATTTTCAATAGATCAATCCTTTTAACTCCTAGGCACTAATCATACCATGGAATATACCCCAAAAAATCACATCAAGCCAAACCTCAGCAAAACTCAAGTATGTGACTACCATCTCAAAAATAGAGAGGTGAACAGAAAGTTGCAGATTGAATAGCAACAACAGTACCTAGAACACAGCACAGCCCCCAAATCAAATACTTGGGAGTAAAGTTGGACCACACGCTGTGCTATGCCGTACATTGTCAGGAGACAAAACAGAAAATTCATGCAAGAAATGGTATCATACAAAAACTGACTGGCACAACATGGGGAGCAAAGCCAGATGTCCTCAGAATATCAGTACTCGTTCTGTGTTTCTCTGTAGCTGAGTATGCCGCACCAGTCTGGAAGACCTCTGCACATACCGAACATATAGATACAGCAATATATGAGACAGGCTGTATGGTTACTGGATGCGTAAAACCTACAACTGACAAAATATACCCAATAATTGGAACAACACCAGCAGATACAAAGAACAGAGATAGAAAGAGAGAAACAGGTAAATGACCCAAGACACTCAACCGAGATACATATCGAGATCAAATGGTCTTGCAAATACGATCCTGAATGGAAAAGTACAAGGCAGAAAACGAAGAGGCCGTCCCAAAAAGAGGTTGGAGGACAACATAAAAGAATGGACCAATCTCCGACCAGAAGAGGCACAGGCAGCGGCCGCTGACAGAGAAGGGTGATGTGGGGTTGTGAAGATTTCATGTGTGCCCCAACGACCTCACCGGTTATAGGATGACCTGACCTGGCCTGAAATACCTTTATCACATTAATACAGATCTGCAGATTTAAAGCAAGAACTCAACAGGTAACATTGTTTCACTATCTCTATGACAATGGTGTAACAATTATAGAGGAATAATATTATTATTTATACCAGGAAAAGTTGTGAAATGTTGGGATCAAGATGATGCTGAGCAGTTCATCAGCGACCCATAGCTGACTGCTAGCATCAGGACCAGCGAAACAGAGCTGCTAAGACCCTTCTACACCTCCAGGCGATCCTGGATAACAGACTACAACAGAGCAGACTGGCTAAGGAGAAGGAATCGAATAGGATAGGCTAAGCCAGTACTCAAAAATGTCTTGCTGAAGTCAGATGTGTCAGACCGAAAGGTGCAAATATCACAGTCAAGCTGTAAATTATGATACAGCACATTCCATTCTCTGGACAACATCCTGCTACTTGCAAAATCCTTTACAGGGCTTGGTAGCGGGAGATTGAGAAAACATGAAGAACAGGATCATTCTAGAGATACTAAACAAGGCCATAGATGACCAGTTGAGGAATGAACAAGTCAGCTTTCAACAAAATAGATCCTGTACAGATCTTCTTCGTTTGTTCTCAATATCTCGCTACCAAACCCTGACACGGGCTTTGCAAGTAGCAGGATGCTGCTCTCCTTGACCCCAGACAGTCATTGAATTAATTTTTGGCTTGGCTTGGCTTTGTTCGTTCTCAATCTCCCGCTACCAAACCCTGACATGGGCTTAAGTAGTAGAATGTAGTCCAGAGAATGGAATGAGTTGTGTCGTAGTTTACGGCTTGACTGCGATAGTTGCACCTTTCGGTCCAACACATCAGACTTCAGCAGGGTACAGATCTGATTATTAACTGATCAAAGTCTGAAATGGAACACGATTTGTGGACTACAAAAAAGCTTCTGGACAGCTTGGGTATCGCTATAGAAGTTACTTAAGACATAAACTGGCACAAGTCAAAGCCTATATGCGTGTCACCACAGACACGTGGCACCCTCTGCACAGTAGTATCTCAGACATCAGGGGATCAAGAATCAAGAGAGGGTCATCATGGATGGCACAGGCTGAGACAACAATCGGACACATCACTCCAGCTGAGACAATAGCTAAAGGGGAAGAATGGGTTCACACTAGTGATAGAATGATAGAGTACCAGAGAGGCATCATAACCTTAGGCAAGGAATGCAGAAAACAGAGCAACAAAAGAGCAGAGCATGAGGTAAATCAGCTGATAACTGAGAACAGGCAGGAGAGTGACGCTGTCATTTACACCGACGGATTAGTCGTGCGCAGAACATCAGGCTGGGGTTTCTCGGATAGAGTGAGAGAAGATGTCGTTGCTGAGCGCAGTAGAGCATACATGTCAACAACCTCCAGTATGAGAATGGAGAAGGAAGCAGTGACCTCAGGACAGAAATGGATATATGAGACTTCTATAACAAAGGTAGTCATCGTGACAGAAGCGCAAGCCGTAATTCAGAAAGTACAGAAGGCATGGCTTAGGTACGAGTGGATAGCTGATGTTAAGGCCTCAAACCTCCAAGCGTTGAACTGGATCTAATGTCCTGCTCATTCCAGGGTTCAGGGCAATGAAAGAGCTGACATCTTGGCTTCACAAGCTCCCATCATGGGCACATTAGTGATGGACAGAAGTGACATTTTGAAATCAATCAATGACCGCCTGCTGGATGAGGACAACGCAATAAATGAAGCAGCAATCTACAGGCTGCAAAGTTTCTACATTAAACGAGGTTCGAGCTGAGTGGGGCGCATGAGAGAACGGCGCAGGAGAGTGTACAACCAGCGAGCTACAGGGACCATCAGCATCCATACCTTACGCCATTTGATGAGACTGAGCACCTATGGGTATGCCTGGAGTGCAGTGACGTCAATTCTTAGAAACTGAAACTGAAGTTACTCAGACGCTATAGAGTGCCCTGAAGTTTTCTAATATAATCCAGAAAACATATGAAGCTATGAGATGTCGAGTGCCTACATGAAGGACAGCTTTCTGAACCATTTGAAACAAGAGTGGGGGATGCGGACAGGCTGTTTACTAACGTTATTACTCTTCCTGCTGGCCACTGACTTGATTATGGTCAACATTAACATAATGTCTTTATACTGATCTAGAAGACTCTATAGAGTCTGTATACAACTAGTATCTTTTACATTCACATGAACTTAAAAACACCTATGCACATGTTATTATAGCTGTCCATCGTTGTCGATGAGGACCGCTGACATCATCCTTGTCACAGATTTCCCATTTGGGTGTGGGTGCGCATGTGGCTGAACAGGCCAATGGGAGCACGAAAATATCTGCTACATATCGGGCACACGAGGTTTGTAGAAGAGGATGGTGTTCCCGCTTCTCGGGATTTCCGCGTCTCGCGTCTGCTCTGGGCTTTCACAACACGGTCGTCTTCACCGGCAGCTACACCCGATTTGACTGCGCTTCTCCAGTCAGATCTGTTTTGCGCAAGACATTCCCAGGTGTCGATGTCTATCTGGCAACTTTTTAGTGAGTCCTTCAGACCGTCTTTAAAACGTTTCTTTGGGCGCCCTCTCTCGTGCCATCCCTCTCTCAGCTCGCCGCAGAGAAGCTTCTTTGGGAGCCGCTCGTCTGGTGTCCGGCCCATCCTAGTCGTGCTTTTTCTAGCAGTACATGGATGCTGGGCATGTTAGCCCTCGAGAGAACCTCGATGTCAGTGACACGATCTTGCCATCGGATGTGGAATATTTGCCTCAGGCAACCTGTGTGGAAGTGGTTTAACCTCCTTGCATGTCCAGAGTATACAGTCCAGCTTTCGCAAGCGTATAGTAGGGTTGGAATGATGGTTGCACGGTAGACTTTGAGTTTGGTCTTGACGCTGATGCCACGACGTGCCCAGACCATCGAGCGCATTCTACCAAAGGCTGTGCTGGCCTTTGCTATTCTGCTTGCCACCTCATCGTCTAGGCTGACAGATCTCGACAGTGTGCTGCCCAGATATGTGAATTTGTCTACGGCATTCAACGTCTGCCCGCTGACTGTAGTCTCTGGTTTTGAGTACGGGTTGCCTGGTGCTGGTTGGTACATGACCTCTGTTTTTTTGGCATTTATGGTCAGGCCAAAATTGTTGCATGCGGCAGAAAACTGGTCCATTCCAACCTGCATGTTCAGTTCTGAGTTGCTCATTAGAGCGCAGTCGTCAGCAAATACAAGTTCCCTGATTATGTCGCCAGCCACTTTGGTTTTGGCCTTCATTCTTCTGGAATTGAGTAATTTGCCATCTGTGCGGTACTTTATGGATATTCCAAGCTCCAATGATCTGAAGGCGTCTGTCATCGTGGCCGCGAACATCATGCTGAACAAAGTCGGGGCGAGTACACATCCTTGTTTTACTCCGTTTGATACTAGAAACGTTTCAGAGATTGCACCGCTGTCCAGTACACGAGCACACATGCCTTCGTGTAGCTGTTTTACCATTGTTATGAACTTGTTGGGGCAGCCAAACTTAGACATTATCATCCACAGCCCTCCTCTGTTAACTGTATCAAATGCCTTTGTCAAATCAATAAATGTGGTGTACAAGGCCTGATTTTGTTCTCGACACTTCTCTTGTACTTGACGAGCGGCAAAAATCATGTCCACTGTTCCTCTTCCGGCTCTGAATCCACATTGGCTTTCTGGGAGGTGATGGCTTTGTTCAAGGTGTTTGTTGAGCCTGTTTAGCAGTAAGCGAGCAAGGATCTTGCCTGCTACGCGGAGAGTAGCGATATTCCACGATGATTGTCACATGTAATCTATTCTTTAATTAATTAACTGACCCTCTCCACTATTTCCTGTTGCAATGCATTCCTAGCATTCTACCCCCCCCCCCCCCCCCCACCACCCCCAATTAAAAAAATATTGCCTGGTATCTAATCTGGACTTTCTGTAATTAAATAGCGGCTGTGCCCTCTTGTTCTTGTAGGCGACTGTATTTTTAAAAATTTGTTATAGTTTAGTGATAAAATCATTAAATGGACATTGACGAGACAATTTGACAATCTCGACTTTGCCGATGATTTGGGTCTTCTGCACCATACCCACAGCCAGATGCAAAATAAGATACATATACGCAAAGAGAGATTACTACAATTGAGACTAAAAATACACAAAGACGAAATATAGGTATTGGAAATAAATACTACTAACAATGATAGAATTGGGTTGGGAGTCACCTCACCTCACCTCGCCCACTCCCCTTTCTGACGGAATGTGGAGTCTTTTATATACCTTGGCAGCAACATCGACATATTAGGAGGTACAGAAAATGATGAAGAGAAGAATATAGAAGGCGAGAAGAACTTTCATTGAGGACTTTGTGAAAGTCAAAAGAGTGGAGCATGAAAAATGAAGGAGACATAGATAATATGGCAATAGATAAGACACACAATATGGACACCAGTCAATAACCCGACAAGCCTAGAAGGGTTTACTAGAGAGAGATCATGCATACAAATTCTATTAGAATTCATGAAGATGTAATACTAAAATGATAGGTAATGGAGAGCCAGTGGACATTTATCTAGATTTTGCATAGGCCTTTGATAGAATTCCTCATCAAAGATTATTTTTCGAAAGTTAAAATCATATGGAATAGGTGGGGATCTTGCCAAATGGATTGAAAATTGATTAACGGGAAGAAGGCAGAAGGTTGGCATAAACAAGGAGTACTCTGAGTGGTGTGAAGTGAAAAGTGGAGTGCCACAGGGCTCGGTTTTGGGACCAATTTTGTTCTTGATATATATAAATTATTTGGACATTGATATTGGATCCATGATTGCAAAATTTGCTGATGACACAAAACTATGCTGTAGTGTCTCATCTAAAGCAGAAGTGGATATATTGAGGTCGGATTTAGATAAAATTCGAGACTGGTCTGTGAAATGGCAAATGGAGTTTAATGTAGATAAATGTACAGTCATCCACGTGGGTAGATCCAATATGGAACATAATTACAGAATGGACGAGAACAATATTAGAAAGATAGATAAGGAAAGGGACCTAGGGGTTATAATAGATCATACAGGTAAGGTGAGTGAGCAAGTTCAGGTAGCAGTGAAAAAGGCAAATGCAATGTTAGGTATGATAAAAAGAAATATTAAACATAGGAACAAGGAACTGATAGTCAAACTGTATAAAGCTTTAGTTAGACTTAGATTGGAGTACTGTGTACAGGTGTGGAGTCCTTATCATAGAGGGGATATAAACAAGCTGGAAAGAATATAAAAAAGAGCAACAAAGATGATAGTGAGATTCCAGAATTACAGTTATCAGGAAAGACTCCAAAAAACCGTCTTACAGTGTCTAGAAGAGAGAAGAATTCAAGGTGACTTAATACAGGTTTATAAGATGATCAGAGGAATGGATAAATTAGACTATAACAAGTTTTTTAAAATACAGCCACTCACAAGAACAAGAGGGCATATCTACAAATTAACTAAACACAGGTCCAGATTAGATATTAAGAAATATTTTTTTAGTCAGACAGTGGTAAATGCTTGGAATGCATTGCCACGGGAGATAGTGGAGGCAGTGACAGTTAATGCATTTAAGAATAAATTAGAAACGAATAGTTTTTAGAGCAAGATAATTTAAATTAAACTGGTTGTATACAAACTTTGCAGAGTCTTAAGTTAAGCAGTGTTCTGGAATCCACAGGGCAATAGAAATTGAGGTAGACTGAGACACTCATGGATGAGGAGCTGGATGTAAAGATATAGGCAGCAGGCATGACGTGGACAGAACTGACTTGGATGAGTATTTGTTGAAGACCTATGCTCCTCAGGGAGCCGACAGGTTTGATTGATTGATTGACATGTGTGCATATAAAGACAAGTGGACAATAACAAATAGTCTGCTCGGAAGTTTGAACTCATCATGAGAATTTCCCTCACCTCCTACTACTGGCATGCTTCAGTCAACCCGGCTGCATATGGGTTTCATTTGTAAATCAGTACCTGACCTACTGTTAGGGAAACAAAGGCAGTGAGGAAGGGAACTGGTCACCCCCACCTCACCCAAACTGTGGCTTAGCACAATAATATCTTCAACACTTCATCCCATACGGAAGTTTCGGCTTTGGTACTTAAAAGCTGTAAATATCACTAAACAACAACAAGACCCTGATAGTAACAAAATGTTATAGAAACTCGCAAATAATATAATTTGATGACAAATAGGAATATATATTGTAAATAAACATTTTAAAATTGTTTTCAAATTTTAATGCTAAGGCAACACAAACTAAATAATTAATTTAATTGTCACTACATAAATATAATTAAATGGAAACACAACGACTATGTCAATGAGTGAATATTAAATATGTGCGCAATTAAAATTAAATTACCAATTAGGCCCTACCTCAATAGATAAGATAATAATTTAACATAACTTTTTAATGAAGTATAATATAATGTGGAGTGACCTAACATAGGAACTAACGACATAGGGACACTCAAATGTTCGTACCTACATGACATGATATTGCTAGTTAGTTACAGTAGTCTACTAGATCAAATAGACATGGTTAAAGTTGTGTAATGTCGCCTTCACTGTCATTCATTAGCAATAAACTGGCTCGCCAGCCCAATCATCCAATGCCCAAAATGGTAGTAAATAAAACAGTATTAAGTGACGGTTTTAGATAAGAAAACTAAAAGTACCAGACGAAACGACTGCTCTAAGTAAAATTGAAGAATAACTGATTTTTCATTCATCATTAGTCTTCATTAGTCTAGATGGTTCTAATTCTGAGTTTTCGAGTGACTGTCACTGAGTGAGTGAAGCGAAGCATGACCATCTGAATTTGGTTTAATTAAACTTAAACCAAAGATAAATGTTTCCATATCTTCTGTATTGCATATTTAATTACCTGTTGGAATGCCAAGTTGTTTTCCTCCTCTCCCGAAGCCAACGACAACTGTTCCCTCCGCATAATACGGGAAGCTGTCCTGTAATGATGACATTGTTGATGATGAAAGTTCCCGAACTGGTCGGCCCGTCCTTCTCCGCCGTCTGCTACGTCATGTACAACTGTTGAGCAGGTACTGGCAAGCGAGCAGAACCAAACTTCATTTTTGTCGTTGGTCTAATCTCAATAGGGCGCTGGCTTCGCATCTGAGTTGTCCTGGATTCATTCCCCAGTTGAGGCGATAGTGTTGTTTCAGATCACAATGGTTCCCGTGTCGACCCAGCCTTAAATGGGTACCGGTTCAGTCCGGGAAGTAAAAGCGGCGAGGGAGAGGAGATGGCTACCGCCCTCATATAGCCGAGCCTTTGAAATGTGAGATCGCTAACACCTCACACCCCTACGGCAGTAATGCTATGGGTTTCTTTACTTTACTAATCTCAACATATCGATGAAATGGCTCAGTGAGCGCATGAGCTGCAGCAGTCAGCGACCCATTAGCTGACTGCTAGCGTCAGAGCCAGCGAACCAGAGCTGCCAAGACCCTTCTACACCTCCACGCGGTGATCCTGGATAACAGGCTGCAACAGGGCAGATTGGTAAGGAGAAGGGATCGAAGAGGGAATGCTAACTCGGTACTCAAAAAATGCTTGCTGAAGTCGGATGTGTTGGACCGAAAGGTCAAGCTGTAAACTACGACACAACGCAATCCGTTCTCTGGATTACATTCTGCTACTTAAGCCCTTTCAGGGTTTGGTAACGGGAGATTGAGAACGAACGAAGCCAAGCCAAGCGAAGCCAAATGGCTCAGTGACAGATACTAGGACAAAAACAATACTGCGACTACGTTACGGTCACAAAAATTTTCGTCAGTGAAAGAGAACGAACGAAAAGAACTAATAAGTAACAACAAATAACAAGACATGTTAGTTATTATGATGATGATCAAGTCCTTGACATAACATCGCTCACATCACAGCCATTTGAAATGAATCTCGATCAGCAGTCAGTCTACTCAATCAGCAGTCAGTCTACTCAATCAGCAGTCAGTCTACGCGCCTGCTCCATTTTCATGTTTAGGGCGTCCTTGATGTCTTGATCAGCAGTCAGTCTACGCGCCTGCTCCATTTTCATGTTTAGGGCGTCCTTGATGTCTTGATCAGCAGTCAGTCTACGCGCCTGCTCCATTTTCATGTTTAGGGCGTCCTTGATGCTTTTGACCATCTACGACTAAGTCGGCCTCTACTACGTCTTTCTGGAACAATGCCCTCTACAACTGCTTTGTCCAGTCTGTCATTGAGCATGGTGTGGCCGAAAAACATCAGTTTCCAAGTTTATAAACCATTTCTCTTCGACACTTAGATCTTAACTTAACGTCTTTATACTGGTTTAGAAGACCCTGCAGAGTCTGTATACAACCAGTTACATTTACATCACCTTGCTCTAAAAGCTATGCGCATCCAGTTTATTCTTAAATGCATTAACTGTACCTGCCTCCACTACCTCCCCTGGCAATGCATTCCAAGCAGACACCACTCTCTGACTAAAATAATATTTCCTAATATCTAACCTGGACCTCTCTTTAGTTAGCTTGTAGCTATGTCCTCATGTTATTGTAGGTGGCTGTATTTAAAAAAACTTGTTATAGTCTAATTTATCGATTCCTCTGATCATCATAAACCTGTATTAAGTCACCACGAATTCTTCTTTCTTCGAAACACTGTAGGCCGGTTTTTCTGAGTCGTTCCTCATAACTATAATTCTGGAATCCCACTATCATCTTTGTCGCTCTTTTTTGTATTCTTTCTAGCATGTTTATGTCCCCTCTACGATAAGGACTCCACACCTGTACACAGTACTCCAATCTAGGTCTAACTAAAGCTTTATACAGTTTGACGATCACTTCCTTGCTCCTATGTTTAATATTTCTTTTTATCAAACCTAACATTGCATTTGCCTTTTTCACTGCTACCTTAACTTGCTCACTCGCCTTTCCTGTATGATCTATTATAACCCCTAGGTCCCTTTCCTTATCTATCTTGCAGGATGGCGTTCCTTTATACGTTATTTTCTTTACCCAAGGTATTTTTAGGATTCTTATTCAGCATTTGCTATGATAATAGTAATAGTGGCCCATCGCAAGCAAAGATGGCGATAGTATCTGACTATTGCAGCTGCGAAATGCATGAAATATATTATGAGCGGTTTAAGAAAACAGTCATACTTGAAAGTCACTTTTATTTTACATAACATCTTGTATTTTGGTTGGGACTTGTTAATAGTTTTCGTATGTTTTTTTGTTCACGATGAAGACTTTGTGGCCGTACCGTAAATGTCATATTGTTTTTAGTTATTTCGCGGACACTGAGCCAAGACTTATAGTTGTTTCTATCAACTTTTGACCTTCAAGTTTCCACATAATAGAAGTTTACATCAGTGACATTGGTATCACGCAAGTACGGCAGTTCAAATACTTGGGTAGTGTGTTCACTGAAGACGACAGAGTGGACAGAGAGATTGTACATATAATTGGGTAGTGTGCTCACTGATGACGGCAGAGTGGACAGAGAGATTGTACATATAATTTGGGTAGTGTGCTCACTGATGACTGCAGAGTGGACAGAGAGATTGTACATATAATTCGGTAGTGTGCTCACTTATGACGGCAGCGTGGGCAGAGAGATTGTACATATAATTGGGTAGTGTGCTCACTTATGACGGCAGCGTGGACAGAGAGAATGTACATATAATTGGGTAGTGTGCTCACTGATGACGACAGAGTGGACAGAGAGATTGTACATATAATTGGGTAGTGTGCTCCCTGATGACGACAGAGTGGACAGAGAGATTGTACATATAATTTGGGTAGTGTGTTCACTGATGACGACAGAGTGGACAGAGAGATTGTACATATAATTGGGTAGTGTGCTCACTGATGACGACACAGTGGACAGAGAGATTGTACATATAATTGGGTAGTGTGTTCACTGATGACGGTAGAGTGGACAGAGAGATTGTACATATAATTCAGAAGGAAAATGGTGTCCACCATCAAATTGTACCGATTTTGAAACACCGGTTAGTGCTTCTTTCAACTTAGAGGAGGCTGATAAATACACTATTTATTCCTACATTAAGTTATTAATGTCAATCTTGGTCCTTACTAGCAGCCCATAAGAGTAGATCCAGAACTCTGAGATGAGCTGTGTGAGAAGACAATCAGTGACCGAATCTGCAACACCACGCTGAGGCAGACAGTGGGGACACACCCAGTTAGTGCCTACATTGACTCAACAAACCCAGTTAGTGCCTACATTGACTCTCAACAAACCCAGTTAGTGCATACATTGACTCTCAACAAATCAAGTGGTTTGGTCATTTAGTCAGAACGTATTACGACCAGCCTGCAGCGAGAGCATATCATATGGAGGTCTCCGGTCACCGAGCAAGAGGCAGACCACGACGTCGATGGATCGAGAGTGTCTCTGACACCTCATGAAGTTACACCTAACGACAGAACAAGCTTCCCACTTGGCGATAACAAGAAAGCTACTCATCCCACCTCTCTCCGAAGCAGTTTGAGAAGAAGAGTAGGACAAAAGGAGAAGTTGAAGACAGTCAAGTACCACTGCACGTTTGATTTATTTATTTCAACAATAACCATATATTCCCCAGCACAGATTCAAAGATTCCTTAAATTTTCACAGAAACATGGAATAGCACATTGGAATTCTTTTTCAATCTTTTCTCAAATGTTTGTCCATACCTTTTTGTGTAAAATAGTTAGTAGTTAGTTAGTTTTCTTTACACTTGTGCTGTTCAGCGTCGCATGGAGAGTAAGTCGTCTATCCTGCGCCAAGTGCGTTGCGTCGGTGAATGTGAGCCCTTATCGCTGCACAATCACTCTAATGTCATCTATCCATCCGTCCCGAGGCCGCCCCCTTGCCGGTAAGCCAGATTTACCAGCATTGTAAGCCAACAGTGGAAGTTGATGAGGTTGCATTCTCATGAGATGACCAAACCAACTAATTTTCTGCCGGGAAATGTATTCATCACAAGACATAGCGCCGACCATGCTTTGAATGTCGTCGTTCCGCATTTTGTCTCTCCTGGTACAAACGATGACCTTCCTAAGCAGTGGAGACAGCTGAAAGGTCACCGCAGATGCTTTCAGGCACCTTGTCTCAAATTCCCTGTCGATTCTACCGTCTGACGAAAAAATACTGCCCAATTACTTGAACTCATGAACCTGTTGAAGAGGAATATCATTTACACTTATCTTGAGTGGCCGATGTATTCTACTGATCATCATAATTTCTGTTTTGTTATCGCTAATTCGCATATTGTATTTAGCACAGGGATTCGCAAGCGCGTTCATGTGGTTTTGCTGTTTGTTTTCGTCGTACAGCAAGAACTGATCATCTGCAAAGAGCACTTCGTGAATTGAGTTATGTTCTGCTTCAGATGTCTCAATTTGACCAGTCTCTGATGAGATTTTGTTCATATAAATGTTAAACAACAGAGGAGAAAGCACACACCATTGTCTCACGCCGGTAGTGATTTGAAAAGCATATGTGACACCATCAGTCATTCTGACAACGTTTGTACTCGAACGATACAGTGCTCTGTCATTATCAAGAAGCTGGCCTTGTACACCATAATCTTCCAAAGTTGAATCCTGCCTACCCTATCGAACGCTTTTTCCTGATCAATGAAAGCAACACATAGATTTTCCTTGTATTCATTATCTTTCGCTTATTTGCCTTAAGGTGAACAAGGCGTCAGTGCAGCTCATACCTCGGCGAAATCCTAATTGAGCTCTGGATAGTTGAGGTTCAACAATAGGTCTTATTATATGTTCCAGGATTTTTAGCATACATTTTACCAGTGTGGCTAAGTAGCGATATGCCACTGTACGTGTCACAGTTTCTTTTGTCGCCATTTTTCTTCCAAATTAGAACGATTATAGCTTGCTGCCAGTCATCTGGTACGCGTCTGTCTTTCCATGCCTTTGTGAAGAGTCTATGTAGCCAGAGAAGCCCTGTTTCCTCACATGCATGAATCACCTTCGGTGTTATGTCGTCCTTCCCTGGTGACTTATTCTTGGGACTATTATTTATCTCTCTGTTTCTTGAATCATTATGTCGGGTTCGGTATGATCTGTGTTGCATGGTAGAAAACCTGAATCCCTGGTGGAGGTAGTAGGGTTGAATAGTTCTTGAAAGTATTCCTTCTACCGATCCCTTCTGCTGAGCTCATTAAATATAGGAAACCAAACTTGTCATTGATGGCTGTGGTAGGATTGAAGCACTCGTCTCTACATCGCATTTGAAAAAGTCTCTAGGACGATTTTAACATATGGATGTGAGTTGCTCGCCATAATGTCTCCAATATTCTTCTCTGGCGTGTTGTATTACCCATTTGGCGTTTCGTCTTGCTGCCTGCTAGACGATGTAATCATCTTGCTTTTCGGAGGTAAACAAGCCCTTGTAAGCTTTCTTTTTAGACTGTATAGCCAGCCACCCTTACCACATCACTCCCTAAAGCTGTTCGCTTCTGATCTTTTGCGTGGCACAAGTTCTTTGCTCCACAGTACTTATGAAGCACAGTCGTCAAAGTTTAGTAAGATATGTTGTGGAAATCTCTTCAGACAATCTGGCATACACATGAACTCGTTCGTTTCATTTAGAAAATAAATGGCGGTAATTTGGCCTACAAATAAAATGCGACTGCGATATATTTTACAATTTATTAGAGGGAAGTAATGAAAGCAAATAGACAAGAGGTAATTTATGCTGCTGGCATTGGTAAATTACTTCACGTTTTCCAATTATCTGGGATTTATGTTTTTTGTTGTTGTTATGTTGAAACATATAGGTCCTATCTTATAAGACTTGTTGAGAGGCGACTAACGTGTGGTCAGGGAAACATACTGATCAGACATTTTAGTCAAGGTCAGACAAAATATAGTGAACAAGACCCCAACATCGACTTCTTCGTAGTTCTCCCGGAAACAGACTGTTCTCGTGGCAGACTGGCTAACGAGGTTGTGGGTGTTGTTGTTACGGATCCAGCAGCATCCAGGCTCACGCCCTTCGTCCCAATGCCATGTAATGGTATCTGCACGTGTTTGTCAGTTGTCAGGTCTCGGGGCGAGCCACTAGTTCGGTACAAGGATGTATGCAAGCGGGATATGAATGACGCAGGCATCGATTTGGAATCATGAGAACAGGATGCCATGGATCGTGTTACATGGAGGGGAACGATTAAGCATGGAATACAGACAAAGGAGATACTGATTGCTGATAGGCTAAAGACTCTCAGTTTGAGAAGACACGCCACACCATGTGATACCACAAACGGTCCGAATTTTTCTTTCACACACTATGGAAGATGCTTCTCTGCCCGGATTTGTCTTACGAGTCACATTCGTTACCGTCATGGGCTGTAGTTGCATACATTTTCAAAGCACAATTACTATCGTCTGACAAGACCGAAACAGCTAATGATGATATCGAAGTCTTCATGTAGCATGTACTTTATAGAACGTCGCTCCTATCACAGTCCGTCTGAAAGAAACTCTTTCCCTTGCCAAAACGCCAGCCTCCGCCAGTTATACCAAGGCATTCATGGATATCTTGGTGCCATTATCTTCTTGGTCTACCCCTTCCTCTTTTACCTGGCACCATACCTTCCATCACTGTTCTCTCAAGACCGTTGTGTCTCTTGATGTGACCAAAATATTTGTATTTTCTAGCCAAAATGGAATTGATAAACTAGTTCTCATCTATGTTCAATTCTTGCGGATTGTCTATATTTGTCTTTTTCTCTGTCCAGGGTATTCTGAGGATCTGTCTGTAACATTTTGATATATTGAAGAATCTATTTGAATCCTATATTAAATTTTCTCTGTGGCATATCTTCGAAATAAAAGGATAACTCAACAGGGTCACATCCACAAAAAGGTTGCGACCATTGGCTTGAGCATCCATGAATTCTGTCAGACAACTCACTTATACATTAAGAGAAGGGCTGAAACTGGGTTTCTTGGATATTTTATTGTGGCAACTCTCAGGAAAGTGGTCGCAATGTTTACACCTTCTGCCCTGTACTAAACTAGTAAATGAACAATCAATACAGACTAGCAGAAGCTCGCCCTCGTTGCGAGGTTACATCGGAAAATGTATTTTGAGCCACACAAAAACACATATTGATAGCGTTCTGAATGCGACTTAACAGTGGTGCGAAGGGTGGTTTATATGGTTTGGATATGGATGTGATCACCTCATTTACTTTAGGAGACTACACATGATTGTGTTATGTTAATTCGAGAGGTCATAAGCGGGGTCTCGTGTATAATAAACAAATCAGTAATTGCCTTGGAACCCAAGCACGGAGCAAAATAAATATAAAACCTGCAAACTCTTGATGATAGTTTCATAGATCAGGTGTAGCTGATGTCAAATGGGTCGACCCGTTCAATGTTTGCATAACTGGTCTCACAATTATTGTGTCACAGAACATAACTCACCCACACACACCTGGTTCGCACTTGCACCCCCCCCCCCCCCCACCTTACTTACAGGTTTTCCTTTCTGGACTCTACTGGCGGAGGCACGGGCATTTCCATCCCAGATCGCAATACTTTGTGCGATATCAGGACGTATTGGCCAGTGCATAAATGCGAGTGTGTAATCTGTTTGTAATGTGGCCAATACGACCACTGTATAAATGCAAGAGTGTAATCTCTTTGTAATGTGGACGTACTGGCCAGTGTGTGTGCGTGCGTGTGTGTGTGTGTGTGTTTGTTTGTTTGTTCCCCTATCTCAGTCTTGCAGCACAGTAGTTTTGCCGATCCATTCTGAACGTGGAGAAGTGGTCATACCGAGAACAATTCCCGACATGCCCAGTCAAACTGGACAGGAAGTGACGTCTTACCCGGAATTCTTCCTCGTTCGTCTTCAGACCTCAACTTTAATGATTCTAACAAAGGCAGCAGTCGACTCAAGGCTATGTGCGTTTCCGTACAGCTTCTCGCGGAAGGACACTGGATGTTGGCAAATGCTACTTCTTTTGTCGGTATACAGTGGACAGGACTGGAAAATATGTTCTGCCTTCACGGGGGCTGTGCCGCAGGAACAAAGGTCTGTAGTGCCAATCTTGAACTTGGTGTACAGATGACATCTACGTTTGTTGTGACCTGTGCGTAGAATTATCACCTGGTCTCGCCTGGAGAGTTGATGGTTGGCATCGTTTTCTATGTGGCCAGGGTGGTCTTTTTCCATTTTGCACTGTACGTTGCACTGATGAATGCTTTTGTCTCATTGTCTGTGATTTCTGTATCACTCTGCTGCAGCATTCCTCCCTCTCTGACGAGTCTGTCTGCCTCCTCGTTGCCTGGAATGCTAGTGGGCTGGTATCCACTGGACTGTGCTTATTTTGAAGCACTGGGACAGTCGCTCGAGCGAGTCTGCCAGAGCACCAAGTTCATTTTTGTGCTGGTTCTTAAGCGCCATTAACACTGCGAGAGCGTCTGTGAAAATGACCACTTGCTTTTCTGCCTGCTCCTTATGAGCTATAAGGGTTTCAGCAGCTTGTCTTAGGGCACTGGCTTTGGCACTGAAGTTGCTGCAGCGTCTCCCAGTGGCAAATGCTGCTGAGTATACTTTGATTTTTAGTGTTATTTAGTGATGCCTCCTCCCCCGTTTCCAATGGCATCTTTGGCTGAGCCATCCGTATAGGCGTGCGTCCAGGCTGTTGGTGGGAATTTTTGATTGATGTAATTTATAACTATGTGTTTTTTCTGTTTCTCCGTTTGTGTCTTTTTTGTCTTCGATGTTAGGGATATTGCATATAATATCAGATTGCATACAACCAGTTTACTTCATTCCACCGACACTAAAAATAACTATGATAATCCTATCTATGTTTTAATGCATTAACTGACCCTACCTCTGCCACATTCCGTGGCAATGCATTTCAACCCTCACCACTCAGTTACTAAAAAAATAAATTTTTAAATATCTAATCAGAACCTGTCTTTAAACAATTTGCCCTCTTGTTCTTGTAGCCAATTGAAAAACTTAGTATGTACAAATTTATCCCATCTCTGAATACATTACTCCAATTTAGGTCTCACCAATGATTTATATAGTTTGACTCCCTACCTCTTATGTGTAATGTTTTCTTAAAATCATACTCATTATTGCATTAGCCTTCTTCACTACCACCTGAAAGTGCTCCCGCACCATACAGGTATGATCTATTATAACATATATGCCCCTTTCATTTTTTAAATTGTTCTAATATTGTTTACTCCCATCATATAATTAAAATCCTTATTTGATCTTACCTTTTGGATGATTGGTACATTTTTCTGCTCCATCTGCCAGCTCTCAGACAATTTTTAATCGTGTCTAAATCGGACCTCAATAGACCCACCTCTGCCGGAGAAGAGACCCTGCCGCCTAAATTTGTGTAATGGTACATAACACGATGCTACTGGTACTGGTCGCGTTGGTACATTCAAGATAGGGGGCCGAACGATTACCAACCTTCGTTTTGCAGATGACATCGACGGGTTGGCGGGTTTAGAAGCAGAACTCCAGGAATGGGTCAGAAGGCTCGGTGAAACAGCTCTTGACTATGGTATGGAGATAAACGCTGGAAAGACACAATTAATGACCAACAACGCCGAGGGCTTCAACAACAGGATAAAGGGTCAGAAACTGGAAGTGGTTGACTGTTTTAAATATCTGGGTTCGATTCTCAGTGATGAAGGATCAACATGTGAGGTGTTGGCCAGAATAGCACAGACAATAGCAGCGCTTGCACGGCTTAACAAAATCTGGCAAGATATGCACGAAAATCAGATTAATGCGTACACTAGTCTTGTCAATATTTCTCTATGATTGTGAGACATGGACAGTTACAGCTGACCTTCAGCGAAGGATACAGGCCATGGAGATGAGATGTTTCCGAAGACTTTTAAACGTCACGTACAGAGATCGAGTTACAAATGAGGAAATACGAGATAGAATTACAACAGCAAAGAAGGAAACTCGCTTGGCACGATCACATATCGAGATCAAATGGTCTTGCAAATATGATTCTGCACGGAAAGGTGCAAGGCAAACGACGAAGTGATGTTGTGAGGATGTCTTCATGTGAGCCCCAACGACCTCATTGGTTACATGATGACCTGACCTGACCTAAACACGATGCTGGCAGAAATCTGACACACGCACATACCACATAGTTGAGCTGTTCACATGGACATGATGCACCAGTCATATTTATGTTAGTCGTGTGAGGTGTAGCTAGAATACGCAGATAAACAAGACAACGCACACTTATTTTGTACACAGCAAGTCAAGTACAATACATAATTACTCTTTAAAAATAACAGTACACAGAAACAGCTACAAGAGTGAATAGTCGTTTGTCTAAAGTTAGTTTTTGGCACAATAGAAAGTAGGCATTGATCAATAACCGACGGGTGACACAGCGCTCTAATTGTGTTTGCGTGTGTGTGAGTATGTGGGAGTGTGTGTATGTTTGTGTGTGTGTGTGTGTCTGTGTGAGTGTGTGTATGTGTGTGTATGTGTGAGTGTGTGTATGTGTGAGTGTGTATATTTGTGTGTGTGTGTATATGTGTGAGTGTGTATATGTGTGAGTGTGTGTGTGTATGTGTCTGAGTGTGTGTCCAATAAGGGGGAGACGACGTTTGTTATAATTAATTAGTTCGACATCAAACGAGGTTCGAGCGGAGTGGAGGCATGGGAGAACGGAGCAGGAGAGTGTACAACCAGCGAGCTACAGGGACCATCAGCATCCAGACCCTGCGCCATTTCCTGAGAAAGACTGAGCACCTATGAGTATGCCCGGAGTGCAGTGACGTGGATTCTTAGAAACAGAACAGAACAGTTATTTTGCCGTTATGAGTCGAGAAAAGCTTAAGTGCGTACTGTTGGTCACTGTGACTCGGTGTCGTTGCGTTGTGCAGTCACTCTAATGGCATCTATCCACCTGCTTCGCGGTCGTCCTCTTACCAGGTAGCCAGTTCTACCGGCGTTGTAAAAAAGTAAAGTAAAGTAAAGTAACCCATAGTATTACTGCCAGAGGGGTGTGAGATGTTAGCGATCTTACATTTCAAAGGCTCGGCTATATGAGGGCGGTAGCCATCTCCACTCCCTTGCCGCTTTTACTTCCCGGACTGAACCGGTACCCATTTAAGGCTGGGTCGACCCGAGAGCCGTTGCGGTCTGAAAAAACATTTCCACCTGGAATGAACCCAGTACCACTCAGATGCGAAGCTAGAGCGATAACCACTGCGCTACGCGGCTACGTGGCGTTGAAAGCCATCTATGAAAGTAGATGCAGGTGAATTCCCATGAGATGACCGAACCAGCGTACTTTGTGTCTAGAAATGTACTCTGCACAAGACGTAGTGCCGACCATACTTCAAATGTCTTCGTTTCACATTCTGTCTTTCATGATAACACCGATTACCTTCCTCAAATCCTTCATTCCACACGTCGAAATTCTGCTCTCACGCTCTTTGGTCTTGGACAGAGGACATGTTTGACACTGGTAACACAGAGTCCGCATAACTATACTATTTATCAGATGTTACATAGTTGTCAAACTACAGCTCGGTTCTCTGAGCAGCGGTGACAGCTGTTACGTCACACCAGATGTTTCCTGACACCTAGTCTCGATTTCTCTTTCTGTCCAAACAAAAATAAAAATAAATGCTGTCCGAATACTTGAACTCATAGGTCTGTTGAATAGCAATATCATTTACATTTATGTTGAGTAGACAAGGTGCTACTATGATACTCATAGTTTCTGTTTTCGTTTCGTTAATTCGCATATTGTATTTGGCACAGGTAGTCAGTCACAAGCGGTTTCATGCGATTTTTCAGTCTATTGTCATCGTCGAACTCTGATCATCTGCAAAACACAATTCGTGTACTGAGTTCGGCTCTACTTCTGATGTCTCAATTTGACTTGTTTCTGTAGGGATTGTGTCCATGTAGATGTTGAAAAGCAAAGGAGAAAGCACACACACCTGTCTCGCGGCGGTAATCATTTCCAAAGCATCTGTGACACCATCCGTTTGTTCTTACGATACTCATACTTTGTAGAAGCATTGATGTTGACATTGGCTTGTAACGGACAGTTTATATGAACATTAATTTGTAGCTTAACCCTCTTGTCCTTGTTGGTGGCTGTACTTTGAACAATTTATTATAGTCTAATTTATCCTTTCCGTTGATTATTTTATAAACATTCTCACATCCAATCCTTTCCAAACACTGTAGACCCGTTTTTCTGAGTCTTTTCTCGGAAACTATCACTCCAGAATCTCACTATCAGTTTTGTAGCTCTTCTTTGTATCCTTTCCATCTTGTGTATATCCTTTCTACGATACACAGTATTCCATTCTAGGTGTAACCAATGTTTTATACAATTTGACTATTACTTCCTAGTTTAACATTTCTTTGTATCATATGTAGTATTGTTGTCCTTGATGAAGGAAGCCTTATAGGTCGTAACGTAGGTTTTGTTTGTGTTCTCGTCTCGGTCCGGTATCTGACCATACTAATTTAGAATTTTTGATGAAACTCAACCTTAATCAACTTTTACAAATCTTTGTTCATGTTTTTTTCCCTTTGTATCATGCGGAACATTGCGTCTTTTTCACTGCTACCTGGACTTGCTCACTCACCTTACCTGCATGATCTAATATAACCTCTATATCCCTTTCCTTTTCTTTTTTTTTGTTTTTATCCCTTTGCGGTCACTCACTTACGTTGTCTACCTGCAGAACATTGTTGTGTGTGTGCATAGCATTTACTAAATAGGAAACTTGAGATGTTGTATGTTAATTGTATGTGAGATGTTGTATGTTATTTGTTTGTGAGATGTTGTATGTTATTTGTCTGTGAGATGTTGTATGTTATTTGTCTGTGAGATGTTGCATGTTATTTCGCTGTGAGATGTTGTATGTTATTTGTCTGTGAAATGCTGTATGTTATTTGTCTGTGAGATGCTATATGTTATTTGTCTGTGAGATGCTGTATGTTATTTGTCTGTGAGATATTGTATGTTTTTTTGTCTGTGAGATATTATATGTTATTTGTCTGTGAGATGTTGTATGCTATTTGTCTGTGAGATATTATATGTTTTTTGTCTGTGAGATGTTGTATGTGATTTGTCTGTGAGTTATTGTATTTTATTTGTCTGTGACATGTTGTATGTGATTTGTCTGTGAGTTATTGCATTTTATTTGTCTGTGAGATGTTATATGTCATTTGTCTGTAAGTTATTAAGGTTTTTATGTTTGTGAGATGTTGAATGCAACAGGTTGATTTAGCTTCAACCGCACTAAAGCCATATTCTAGCATCTAGGCCATGGCTCACACCATCAATACTATTTTTATCTCACAAATGGTTTACGTATGCGAGATTCGAAGTCTATGTAAATCTGATGCAGAGATACTACATTCTACCAACGGAGCAATGGGGTCCACATACAAAATGCCAACATCCGCCAACAAACAGAGTTTTAGAATGTCGTCGACTCTGCATCAGTACCAAAGTATAGATGGGCCGGCCAAGTGGTCTCATAGATGAACAAGGAGGTTGTCTTTCTGGTGACCTTACTACAACAATAACCCGTACAGCTACCCGTGAGATGGGATGGAGAGATGGTACTCCAGGACAACAGACAGACACAGAGTCAAGCAGCTTTTGGCTACAGTTACACGTACAGCTGCCATGGAGAGATGGTACTCCAGGACAACAGACAGACACAGAGTCAAGCAGCTTTTGGCTACAGTTACACGTACAGCTGCCATGGAGAGATGGTACTCCAGGGCAACAGACAGACACAGAGTCAAGCAGCTTTTGGCTACAGTTACACGTACAGCTGCCATGGAGAGATGGTACTCCAGGACAACAGACAGACACAGAGTCAAGCAGCTTTTGGCTACAGTTACACGTACAGCTGCCATGGAGAGATGGTACTCCAGGACAACAGACAGACACAGAGTCAAGCAGCTTTTGGCTACAGTTACACGTACAGCTGCCATGGAGAGATGGTACTCCAGGGCAACAGACAGACACAGAGTCAAGCAGCTTTTGGCTACAGTTACACGTACAGCTGCCATGGAGAGATGGTACTCCAGGACAACAGACAGACACTGATTCAAGCAGCTTTTGGCAACCTGACATCAGATACCCTAATTGAATACCAGGATGCATGTATTCAGGTAAGTAAGTGAAACCGGATGTTTTGGGCTGAAACTGACGTAGATATCAACTTAACTCAACACATTTATACTGTTTTAGAAGACTCAGTAAAGTCTGTATACAACCAATTTTATTCACATTCCTTTGTTCCTTGTTCCAATTCAACTTAGCTTAACACCTTTATACTGTTTTAGAAGACTCGGCAGAGTCTGTATACAACCAGTTTTATTTACATTTCGTTGCTCTAAAAGCTATGCACAGCGATTGTATTTGTAAATGCATTAATTGTCTCTGCCTCCACTACTTCCTGTGGCAATGCATTCCAAGCATTCATCCCTCTCTGACTAAACAAATATTTTCTAATATCCAGTCTGGACCTTTCTTCAGTTAATTTGTAGCTATGCACCCTTGTTCTAAATAAAACGTGTTATAGTCTAATCAATGCTTTCCTGTGATCATCTTATAAACCTGTATTAAGTCATCTCAAATTCTTCTCTTTTCTAGACACTAAAGGCTGGTTCTTCTTTCCTCATCTCTGTAATATAGCATCCTCGCTATAAACTTCAACACAATGTCACAACATCCTTTTCAGGACGACACCAAAGAAGAAGTTTAATTGTAGTGGATGTGGGGGCATGCCATTTAGATTACTATTCAAGTGGCCTCTTCATTTAAACCTTGTATACAATTCTATCTCACCGAACCTCTTCTCATCATGTCTGGAGTCAGTCATTAATCGATGCAACTGGGGCAACTTTGGCATTCTTATTGACGGTAGACGCCTCAATCACCTTCAATTTGCTGATGACATAGTGCTCATTCCAGAAGCCAACCAAATGATGCAGCTACTCAATTGAAAGGGCAAGAAAGCGGGTCTGGAGATGAATGTCTCAAAGATCAAAGTGTTACGTAATCGCTTCACCACTTGTGCTCCAGCCTTCCTTGGCCATGTACGATTAGAGGATGTGATCCAGCCTTCCTTGGCCAGGTACGATTAGAGGATGTGATCTAGCCTTCCTTGGCCAGGTACGATTAGAGGATGTGATCCAGCCTTTGTGGGGTACGATTAGTGGATGTGATCCAGCCTTTGTGGGGTACGATTAGAGGATGTGATCCAGCCTTCCTTGGTGGGGTACGATTAGAGGATGTGATCCAGCCTTCCTTGGCCAGGTACAATTCGAGGATGTGATCTAGCCTTCCTTGGCCAGGTACGATTAGAGGATGTGATCCAGCCTTTGTGGGGTACGATTAGTGGATGTGATCCATCCTTTGTGGGGTACGATTAGAGGATGTGATCCAGCCTTCCTTGGTGGGGTACGATTAGAGGATGTGATCCAGCCTTCCTTGGCCAGGTACAATTAGAGGATGTGATCCAGTCTTGGTGAGGTACGATTAGAGGATATGATCCAGCCTTCCTTGGTGGGGTACGATTAGAGGATGTGCTCCAGCCTTCCTTGGTGAGGTACGATTAGAGGATGTGCTCCAGCCTTCCTTGGTGGGGTACGATTAGAGGATGTGAACCAGCCTTTCTTGGTGAGGTACGATTAGAGGATGTGATCCAGCCTTCCTTGGCCAGGTACGATTAGAGGATGTGATCCAGCCTTCCTTGGCCAGGTACGATTAGAGGATGTGATCCAGCCTTCCTTGGCCAGGTATGATTAGAGGATGTGATCCAGCCTTCCTTGGCGAGGTACGATTAGAGGATGTGATCCAGCCTTCCTTGGCCAGGTACGATTAGAGGATGTGATCCAGCCTTCCTTAGCCAGGTACGATTAGAGGATGTGATCCAGCCTTCCTTGGTGGGGTACGATTAGAGGATGAGATCCAGCCTTCCTTGGCCAGGTACGATTAGAGGATGTGATCCAGCCTTCCTTGGCCAGGTACGATTAGAGGATGTGATCCAGCCTTCCTTGGCCAGGTACGATTAGAGGATGTGATCCAGCCTTCCTTGGCCAGGTATGATTAGAGGATGTGATCCAGCCTTCCTTGATGAGGTACGATTAGAGGATGTGATCCAGCCTTCCTTGGTGAGGTACGATTAGAGGATGTGATCCAGTCTTCCTTGGCCAGGTACGATTAGAGGATGTGATCCAGCCTTCCTTGGCCAGGTACGATTAGAGGATATGATCCAGCCTTCCTTGGTGGGGTACGATTAGAGGATGTGCTCCAGCCTTCCTTGGTGAGGTACGATTAGAGGATGTGAACCAGCCTTTCTTGGTGAGGTACGATTAGAGGATGTGATCCAGCCTTCCTTGGCCAGGTACGATTAGAGGATGTGATCCAGCCTTCCTTGGCCAGGTACGATTAGAGGATGTGATCCAGCCTTCCTTGGCCAGGTACGATTAGAGGATGTGATCCAGCCTTCCTTGGCCAGGTACAATTAGAGGATGTGATCCAGCCTTCCTTGGCCAGGTATGATTAGAGGATGTGATCCAGCCTTCCTTGGCGAGGTACGATTAGAGGATGTGATCCAGCCTTCCTTGGCCAGGTACGATTAGAGGATGTGATCCAGCCTTCTTTGGCCAGGTACGATTAGAGGATGTGATCCAGCCTTCCTTGGTGGGGTACGATTAGAGGATGTGATCCAGCCTTCCTTGGCCAGGTACGATTAGAGGATGTGATCCAGCCTTCCTTGGCCAGGTACGATTAGAGGATGTGATCCAGCCTTCCTTGGCCAGGTACGATTAGAGGATGTGATCCAGCCTTCCTTGGCCAGGTATGATTAGAGGATGTGATCCAGGCTTCCTTGATGAGGTACGATTAGAGGATGTGATCCAGCCTTCCTTGGTGAGGTACGATTAGAGGATGTGATCCAGTCTTCCTTGGCCAGGTACGATTAGAGGATGTGATCCAGCCTTCCTTGGCCAGGTACGATTAGAGGATGTGATCCAGCCTTCCTTGGTGGGGTACGATTAGAGGATGTGATCCAGTCTTGGCCAGGTACGATTAGAGGATGTGATCCAGCCTTCCTTGGTGGGGTACGATTAGAGGATGTCAACGATTACATTTCTCTTGGGCATCATCTCAATATGGAGATAATAAGCTGGAACCTGAACTGACAAGATGTGCCGCATGGGTTGGGCAGCCTTCTCGTCTATTAACACGGACCTGGATGGTTGTTGTGACCAAATCCTACAAGCTTCCCTATTCAATTCCACTGTACTCCCTGCGAAGTGCTACGGTGCTGAGACGTGGACACTAACAAAATCACTAGAGGAAAATTGAGAGTGACCCAGGTCTTCTTTGAGAGACATTTGGTCTGAATCACCCTCCGGAACCAACGTCTGCAAGTTCTCCACAATTCTGACATAGAACGATTGTCCCAGGTGAAGGATGCGGTACTCCATGCAGACAAGATAAAACATAGATGGGCAGGTCACATGTTGCGACGAAACGATGGTCGACTGAGCACATCGACAGCAATCTGCTACCCCCGAGGTAAGAAAAGACCACAGGGAAGACCTCCAACGCGCTTTACGCTGCAACATCTGAGATGCATCTAGAAAAGCACTTACCGCGCACTGGACTTCCGTGGCCCAAGACAGGATCCGCTGGAGAACCTCAGCTACACTGATTAACGGAACATCAAGATCAAGATACTTGTTATTCATTTCGCAGATACTCCAAAGTGTTTCATTATTTTCTATATCAGGATAGGAGTTGATCAGATGCCTTTACAAAGTCTACAAAGTTCATATTTAGAGGGAAATGCTAACATAAATCGAATTTGAAGACCAGCTAAGCTTTTTGACACAGGAGTCACATCAAGGGTTTTCCATATGATTTCACATACGAGGTTAGATCCTCTCCTTCCAGCACATATATATTACTAGTCCTACAGTGACTTTACAGGTGACTTTACAGGTGACTTTACAGGTGACTTTACAGGTGACTTTACAGGTTATGTTGTTCAATGTGTAAATTAGTTGACGTCACATATACATGTTTGTAATCTGTTGGTTAGTTAATTTTCTTTCTACGAGACATGTTCAAATGAAACCGGACCAAACTGCAACAGTAAACAGTACATCCCAACTGTCAAGTTGGCAAAATTTCATTATCCTCTGACTCACAGTTTCCTTAGCTGACCATTGAAAACATTGCGTGTGTGTGACATGGAATCTGTCCAGAACGCTGATTCGGCTTCTAACAGCTGAAGGATGTCAACCAGTTGACATTCATCACAGAATGCAGGCAGTGTATGGTGACAAAAGTGTGTCGAAGACAACAGTGAAGAACTGGACAACGATGTTTAAAGAAGAACGTGAGTTAACGAAAGATCTTCCGAGACCAGGTCAGGCGCATATTGTTGCGCTAACTCATGTCCTTCCAGAGATTTTCGGCATTTTGTTTTCTTTTCGGATGTACCATACCTTGCAGCCATACATCAGAGACGGAATAGCAATGCTATTAAGGATGTGAGCTCTTGCCTTGTCTTATCTGTGGAAGAATGGGTTTGCTACAATTAGAGCTGAACTATCCTGCTGTTATCCCACGTGGAATCTCTCGATTTCTTTTTTAGAGAGCTTGTAATTTCTTGGCCCAGGCAAATGTTCAAATTTATATTTTCTAAAAGGATCATTTCATATCCGCAGTACCCCACTTGGGCAATAAGAGTTCAGTAATATATAAATGAGGGATCAAGATGCTGAGCAGCGCATAAACTGCAGCAGTCAGTGACCCATAGCTAACTGCTAGCGTCAGGGTCAGCAAACCAGAGCTGCCAAGACCCTTCTACACCTCCAGGCGGTGATCCTGGATAACAGGCTGTAACGGGGCAGACTGGCTAAGTAGAAGGGATCGAAGAGGGAGTGCAACCCGGTACTCAAAAATGCTTGCTGAAGTCGGATGTGTTGGACCTAAAGTTGTAAATATCGCAGTCAAGCTGTAAACCACGACACAATGCATGCCGTTCTCTGGACTACATTCCGCTTGGTAACGGGAGATTGAGAGCAAACAAAGAAGAAGAAGAAGATATATAAATAATGTTTTAAATGTTGTGACCTATGCTTATTGTTCTTTGCAGATATAACATTGTCATTTATGCTCTGGTGTGGAAAAAAAACATAAATGTTCCGACATTGCACCATCCTAATCTACGAGGCGTGTTCAAATGAAACTTCTTTAAACATCGTTGGCCAGTTCTTCACTGTGGTCGTTGACATACTTTTGTCCCCATACACTACTTACATTTAATGATGAATATCAACTGGTCGACATCCTTCAACTATTAGAAACCGAATCACTGCTTCCTGATCAACTCTGGACGGATTCCGTATCACAACAGCCGTGTTTTCAACGGTCTGCTGAGAAAACTGTGAGTCTAAAGATAATGAAATTTTGCAAACTTAACAGTTGGTATGTGATGTTTATACCAGAAGTGACGTAATCATGCGCATCATACATATGTTGACTTGGTGCAGTTAAATCCTGTTTCATTTGAACACTCCTCGTACTGCAAAGTTCACCCATATTTCAAAACACAATCTAAAGCATCCAAACTCCTAAGTAATACAAAATTCAGACAAGGTTAGAATAATCTGTGTTTATTCAATCCGCAATAAAGCTGTCTAAATAGCTTGGCCTCATCTAAATACAGATGTTGACTGACTTCATAAATGACAAATGTTAAAACATATCTAGTACTGCAGCGTCATAACTAAACAATTACTAGAGATGAATGAACATGAATCTCATTTCTTCTCAGTGAATCTTTCCAGTTGACGCAACGAGCATTAGTCACATAATGTGATTTACAATTATCAAATTCAGACACTCAACATTGAGAAAATACAACAGCAAGATAAATTTGACAAAGGAAACAATCCCCTATTTATGTACAAGGTGTGACAACATTGAGTAATGATAAACTTCAGCTGCAAACGCTGAGTAACAAAAAATATATCTGATATACAGTTTCTGGTACAATAAGATATACATTATAATCGTTCTAAGACTTAGTAAATCACTTTTATACTGTTTTATGCAAGTATGTTTATTTCTGAAAAATGTAATTGTTGGCTTTCATACATTTATTTAGATATACACAATAGTGCGTTCAGAAATACGTGCCGATCTTTAAAATAATATATCTAAGCAATTATGGAATAAATTGATGAAAACATATTTTTAGTTGTTATAAGATTACTTATTAAGTCACATTTTAGTTCATTCATTTGAAGCAATTAGTATGCATTTTAGTTTATTTTGGGCATATAAAAAATGCATTTTTGTTGTTGCTTAGATGTTTGCCTCACTAGTTTCTACTGGCGGGGGCGCGCCCATTCCACCCAAGACTGTAGTCTATTGGGCGATATCAGGACGCATAAACCAGTGCTTGGATGCATGTGTGCGTCTGTATGTACTTATGCTAGGTTTGTGCGCCTTCAGAAGCCAGCCCAACCAAAGTGCAATGGAAGGGCCTCACCCTGAAGGCCCGTGTGAAGGTTGTGCAAGAGTGTGACTGTTGGACAGAGTGAAATGAAACAGAGTGAGGTGAGGAAGAGAAGAGTTGCCCCCCAGCTGAAAAAATGCATGTCTTTGCTGGATAGTATTTAAAGAGTTCTACAGTAACCCATAATGATGGAACATGCTCATGTTTTTGTAGGAAAATTGTAAATGTTCCCTACTATTGCACTGAAAAGTATTGAGATACACAACAAATTTAGGGTACGACTTTGTTTTCATAATTTTTGTACATTTTTAAAGGTATAAACAGAGTGCCTTTATTATTTGAATGGTGTTGAAAGTTAAATTTGTTACAGTAAAAAATATAGCAATAAAGTTACATAGATATTTCTCATGTAAAGCTAAATGTAGAAGTCTTTATGATCGTTTTTAAAACCCAGAGAAAAGAGCAAATGCATGTCCTGAATATTAGTGACAGTTCTGTTTAACACTTGAGCATCTTTCTGCAAATACTACCAGAGACCAAGAGGGAAAAGATCAAGTTCATAGCATTAACAAATAGTCTATTAAATGAGAAATTTATAGTTGGATTCTAAAAATAGATTGATGCTAAAGAAATTGAAAATTTCACAGAGGAAGAACAATGACACTAATATATCTAAACCAACATTATGGAAAACTGTAATGGTGCCAGTTCTACAAGCACACTGGTGGTAGAAATATCATTTGTGAAAAGCCTTATCTAGTAGCTTTTAAAAAGTAAATATTTACTGGAAATTAGAAATATTCACAAAGAAAATTTAAGGATGATTATATAGATGAAGCATGTCTGTATCCTAGACCAAGACCAAAGTTTAGAGCCCCATGTTTGACACAGCACCCCAGGATATTGAAACTCAAGGTCACACTGTGGAGGGCACAAAGGAAATCCTCTATCTCGGTAGCATGATATCATCCGATGGGCACAGCGCTCCCGATTTGTCAAAGTGGATCACACTAGCTGCATGCGCTATGTACAACCTTAAACGTGTGTGGAATAATGGCAAGATCTCCCTAGGGACAACAATCTATCAGTCCTGCGTGGTCCCAGTCCACCTTTATGGCTCCGAAACCTGGACATTGTTGAAACATGACGAGACTGGAAGCCTGTCACATGCCCAACCAGAGGCGTGTCCTGGAAACCCCTGCCCACAAGATACTACATAAGTCGTTCCTCAGCGTCAAAAGTTTTTCCCGACTGGCTGGAGGCGCAGAAGAGGCTGTCCCCAAACAGTTTTGCTCCAGTAAGTAGCAACCTCCTCCTTTGCACTGGAATCACGCCACAGCTGTGGGTCATGGATGTGGCTGACCTCCGCTCTGGATGAGGCCTAGAATCACGCCACAGCTGTGGGTCATGGATGTGGCCGACCTCCGCTCTGGACGAGGCCTGGAATCACGCCACAGCTGTGGGTCATGGATGTGGCCGACCTCCGCTCTGGACGAGGCCTGGAATCACGCCACAGCTGTGGATCATGGATGTGGCCGACAGACACAACGGGCCTCAGATGCCTAAGCAAACATTATTATTATTATGGATAAATGCACACCATGTAACGAAAAGGAATAGCAATAGACGGGACTATAAAAAGAATTGTGCCAAGTAGTAAAACAACAGCGACTGAAAATAGTCCATGCAGGTAGCAGACATAATGGACTGTTGAAGAATGGCGAACTTACGTTCGTTAAACAATCTTCAGACAATTGGAAATATTACTCTGAGATGAATGTCCACATATTTCGAGAGTTGATTGAGAAATTTCTACTTCCGTCATTAGACAGACCTTCCTGTCCTGTGACGGACAACACCTCTTACCATAATGAAGTGGCACTAGAAAACAAGATCAGCAAGTACTAAGGACGAGATGAAACTTTGGCAAACAAAGGAGCGCATCCATTTTGTGGAAATATAGCTGAAACCTGAATTGTTGTTACTTCCAAAGAATACCCACTGGACATAGAAGTTTCACATTGGCAAAGTATTATAGGAGCATGGTCATAGGTGTTTAAGATTGCCACCAAACGGATCACACTTAAGTGCAATAGAATTAGTTTAAGCAAAAGGAGAAAGGACAGGTGGCAAGTGACGACACTGTTAAACTATCAGCTGGATTGAATGTTGTAGATGGTGCCCTCTCAGACCTTAACCAGGTTAGATATTAGGAAATATTTTTTTAGTCAGAGAGTGGTGTCTGCTTGGAATGCATTGCCAGGGGAGGTAGTGGAGGCAGGGAAGTTAATGCATTTAAGAATAAACTGGATGCGCATAGCTTTTAGAGCAAGGTGATGTAAATGTAACTGGTTGTATACAGACTCTGCAGGGTCTTCTAAACTAGTATAAAGACGTTAAGTTAAGTTAAGTTAAGTTAAGAAACATTTCTGGACTAAATGTAAGGACCATGTAATGAAAGAAGAATATGATTGTTTACCTCATTCAGCCAACAAGTCGTCAATCTCTTTGAGTTATCTCATTCTGTATAGGATGAGTAGATTCTATGTATGTGTATATTTTAAAGTAAAAATTACATCAATTCAAACTTACTTTTACTTATTGTTTATACCAGAAGCTTGGAACTTATTATATAATTACAAATAAACACCAACATAAAAACACAAACATTAAATTTTCTGTCAACACAGCTCTAACTGGAAATCCATGAATCATAAACATCAGTGCACATTTATAACAACAAGTAATGGGAGTCCCATTAACATCATCAGTCTCATAACTTGAAAGTTCGTTGGCGCACCATTACTGCAGATTGTTGGACCAGTTCCCACTGCTTCATTCGGTTTTGTGCCAGGATATTTGTTCTAGCTATGGACATTCCCATCCAATCTCTGATGTTGTCTTCTCATCTATTTATCTGTGTCCCTCTCGTACGCTTGCCCAGGCACAGTATCTTGCAGGATTGTCTTGGTCAACCCAGACGATCTTGAAACATGCCCATGCCATGTGAGCTTGCGTGCTTTTACCATAGTTGATAAGTCTTTGTATTGGCCGACCTCTTTCTTAATGATGTCCTGAACTGCCTTATTTGTGACATTCCCATCCAATCACTGATGTTGTCTTCTCATCTATTTATCTGTGTCCCTCTCGTACGCTTGCCCAGGCACAGTATCTTGCAGGATTGTCTTGGTCAACCCAGACGATCTTGAAACATGCCCATGCCATGTGAGCTTGCGTGCTTTTACCATAGTTGATAAGTCTTTGTATTGGCCGACCTCTTTCTTAATGATGTCCTGAACTGCCTTATTTGTGACACGGTCTAGATAGGACATGCTGAGAATTTGACGCAGACATCTCATCTGGATTGCAAAAATTGTTTGCTCAAGAACAGCTGCCAGAGTCCAAGTTTCGTACGCATAAAGATACATGTAGGTGACAAGTGCATGAATTAAACTCAACTTGGATTTCAGGTTGAAGTTTTGTCCCTCCACAGCAGCCTCAGTTTGGTCAGGGCAGCCATGGTCATCGCTGTTTTTGCCTGAATCTCAGCTCTAGAACTTTCCGCATCCATCAGTGCTCCCAGGTATTTAAACTGTTTAAAAATTTGCAATGGTCCGCCAATGATCACAATCGGACTTGTTAGGCCTTCTGGACGATGACCATGATTTTGCTCTTCTCTGAACTAATTTCCATTCCAAACTTTTGAGCGGCATTGTCAAGTTTTGAGATTAGACTCGCAAGTTCTAGCTCTGTTCCAGCCAGCTAGGTAATGTCATCAGCAAACCTGAGATTAGTGAGTGAACGACCACCAATGTTGACAGTACCCACGTTATCCTCCAGAGCTTCCGACATGATACGTTCAACAAAGACGTTGAATAGGGTCGGTGAAAGAATACATCCTTGTCATACACTGGTTGACGTGCGGAACCATTCCACAGTTAACAAAGAGTGCACTGGTGGCCTGGGAGTAGAGTTTCTCAATGGCGTAGGTAAGTCGACACCCCATCTTATATTTTCTCGTAATTGTCCATAGGGCCTTATGCCAGACCATGTCAAACACTTTTTTAAAGTCAACAAAGACTTGGTATAGATTTTGATTATGCTGCAATTGATCACACACTACTATGCTAATTGTAAATTCTCTTTCATTTCTAAATGTACTCTCGATTAAAGGAAGTTCTCCAAGATGTGTTGTGTAAAAAAATGATAACTTTGGCCCGTTGAGCCCTGTGAAAATAACAAAGTAAATGTCTGTTTTGATAAGTTCATGTAGTCTACATAATATTTATGCTTAACACATTAACATCGTAATGAAAATAGGTACATATACAAAAATGTAAGTTGATAGGTTAATGAATTATTAAGATAACATATAAATTCCAATGGCATATATTTCTGCACGCACTTTAGTAGTTTTACATTATGTGAGCGCCAGTCATTAAGTAACATTCATTTTATTATTAAGTAGGAGAAGAAGACTAACATCTGATCAGGCAAAACATACTGATAAAACATATTAGTTAGGATCAGGCAAAACATACTGGCCAAGATTCTCACCTCGGCTTCCTAGTAGCCCTCCCTGGAAACGGGCTATAGTTATGGCAGCCTGACTAATAAGGTGAGGGATCAATGTAATCCCTATAGTAGTGAGTGACATACAAATGAAGCCAAGCATAGCACAACCACCTGGAGGACCCTGGTCCACATTCATCAGCACGCTCAGGATGTGAGGAAAGCTACTACAACCCACCACTTAACGTCCTTTTTAGGGCAAACAAAAGAGTAACCTACTCATTGTGGGCATTCGCTAACAACAAACAACATTATAAAGTGCATCAAAGAGTGCGTACAACTGAAAATCATATTTCAGGACACAAATTAGCTCTATAGCAATACTCTATGTAGTGACTGACGATCGAGCAGTTAGCACATGGCAATATAGTGCACAACATGCGCTCCCCAGCGTCAACTTGCACCGTGGAAGAGCAAAGAGGCGTTATTCATTTTGTGTGGTCAGAGAGTGTAAAACCTTCTGAAATCTACAGAAGAATGAATGATCAGTACAGAGACAGTTGCTTGAGTCAGAGGGGAGTGTGAAACCTTCTGAAATCTACAGAAGAATGAAGGATCAGTACAGAGACAGTTGCTTGAGTCAGAGGGGAGTGTGAAACCTTCTGAAATCTACAGAAGAATGAAGGATCAGTACAGAGACAGTTGCTTGAGTCAGAAGAACAATGTCAAAATTGATGGCAAAAACGTTATTGATGGATCGTGCGCTGGAGACCAGCAGGCATGGCAACTGAAACAGTGAAACAGCAGATTGACCAGCTAGTCCGTGGCATCAGGCAAGTCACTATTGATGAAATAGCCGCAGATTTTAACACGAGTCATGCCAATGTGCACAAAACTGTCCATGGTAACCTTGGTTACAAGAATGTGTGTAGCAGATGCGTTCCAAGACAACTGACAACAAGGCAGTGCAAAATTTGTTAAATTTGCTAGAGGACAAATTGAGAGTGACCCAGGCCTCCCTTGAGAGACACTTGATCGGAATCACTCACTGGGACCAATGTATGCAAGGTCTTCATAATTTAACATAAGACAATTGTCCCAGGTGAAGGATGCGGTAATCTGTGCAGACAAGGCAAACATAGATGGGCAGGTCACATGTTGCGACGAAACGATGGTTGATGGAGCACAACGACAGCAGTCTGATGCCACGAGGTAAAAAGAGACCATGGGGAAGACCTTCAATGCGTTGGTCCGTCCCCCTTGCTGTGCACTGGAACATCCGAGAGGCCTCCAGAGGAGTACTTGCCACGCACTGGACTTCTGTGGCCCAAGACAGGGTCTGCTGGAGACAAAAGTTGGGACCCGCAGCTTTCAATGAGGAATGGGTCATCAAGTGAACAGGTGGATAAAGTGTGTTGCCATGCATGCAGACTAAATAAGACACAAAATTTATTGTTCGCACTCTTGTAAAAATGTTATTATAACTGTCACTTAATGACAGTCACTCGTACATTATTCAAAGTTTGGTAATATAATCATTTAACAAAAAACTAAGCAAAGAAACAAAAAGGATCTTCTCTAAACACATCTGCCTGAAGACCAAAAAGAAAAGAAAAATTTAATGACATTGATTATCTAGGAAGTAAGCAAAAAATGATGTCAGGTGAAAAACACACAAAAACATTTAAAGGTGTCAGACAGAAAAATAATTGTCCAACATGTTAAATCGTTTTGGAATTTATTTTTAAAAACTAAAGATAAATTCATGACTGATAAATGGAGAAAAATTGCACTGAAGAGTCTGAAGAAAGAAGAATAATAAGAGTTTGTGATTGTTATTTATTTCATTACAGTTTATTAAAGCAAAAGCTAATTCTATTGATCATTTACATCTAAATGGGAGAGAACATTATATCTTTTATTATATTCAAGGGACACAAATAAACAAGGACAAAAACTATATACACATAACCACATAGAAATGTATGCATGGTACCACTTCTGGTTCCACAACAATGTCATGTAACTTTCCATTCTGCCTTTGTAATAAAAAAAAAAGGCAAAGGTCGCCACCCATCGGAAACGATGATGGCATAATTTATTTTGCTAGCGCTATTTTTAGTAAGGATTAACTGCGCTACTTTTTATCCTCACTCTCTCGTCTCGAGCCATCCGACCCCAGTGGCAAGTCAAGGACAAGATGACTAGGAGGTGGCTATGAGATACAGGGGACTCTGCATCAAGCACCAGTGAAATTAATGGCGGGGTCGAACCCACACCACCTAATCACGAGGCCGAGAGCTTAACCACTTTGCCACGGAGTCCCCTTTGTAATACTTTCCTCATTAAACAAGCACAATCCAAATTTAACATATTATTTCATACTGGACACACAAAGCAGCAATGATCAATGGATGCACGGACTTTACAGCACATCAGAATCTTTTTCTCTTTTACAACCAGCAGAGGAGCTGCACACACTGCACAAAAGTATTATAGTCTCTGTTGGGAAAAGCTCTGTCTTAGTGGCGCTCATCACAATGTGTGTCAAATTATGAGAGCAGAGAAAGCATCTAATTCTGATTTCACAGTGAAATTTTAATTAATATCACAAAATATTGAGCGTCACTCCAGGGCTGTCACTTGTGTTCTTCTCTCCTAGCAACCAGTAAGTCTTCACCTGACCTTTGCCCTGAAATAATACAAGAAATCTGTGTATGGAGTAACAAACAGGTTATGTTGTTATTATCCCATAACAGCAAAGATGGCTTTATAACTGGCTGTGGGTCTACATTGCTCTTCTATTTTAGTTCATTTTGGATGCTGCCAGACCATGGATTTGCTGGGAATTCACACTAGTCGACAACTTACACTTGTGTTCACGGAAACGTGTTGATGTTTTCCATTTGGATTGGTTAATTCGTTCGTTTTGTGTGTTTTCTTCCATCCGATTATACTGGAATGGATATCGGCTATATGAATAGCACTACGCTTAAACATGTGCAACATTTCATGGTCTAGTTCACCCGGCTGAACTTCACGAGACTGGCGCCCTTTGCCCTAGCTGAAGACTGGGTCAGCTTTGCTGTATGAAAATTATACACAGCTATAATGAACTGCCACCTGGAGAGAGATGGGCTCCGTCAGGTGTGTAGCGGCCCAAGACATACCGTTGTTGCATAGTGGGAGCTGGTACTACAAACTGCAATAATGGTGCCTCAACGACCTTCTAGGTTATGGGACTGATGGGGATGATAACTGCAGAGCAAGCCTGCTCTTGGCAGCCCAAAGTCATTCTTATATAACCTAACTTAACGTCTTTATACTGGTTTAGAAGACTCTACAGTGTCTGTATACAACCAGTTTCTTGAAGGATGATTTTTAAACAATGTGCAAGTCCATCTTACTAGACTTAAACTCTAGAGCTAAGTAGAACTTGTGTCAGAAAACAAGCTCGCAGTGACCAAATAAAACATTTTAAGGACGCTGAAAGCCTCAATGAAGAACTGTGACCCTGATAATTGGGAGAACATTGCTGCTGATCGCTCTACCTGGCGTAGTCAAATCTCAAGTATGGGACAGACAAGAATCAAGGGGTTGGCGTAGTCAAATCTCAAGTATGGGACAGACAAGAATCAAGGGGTTGGCATAGTCAAATCTCAAGTATGGGACAGACAAGAATCAAGGGGTTAGCGTAGTCAAATCTCAAGTATGGGACAGACAAGAATCAAGGGGTTGGCGTAGTCAAATCTCAAGTATGGGACAGACAAGAATCAAGGGGTTGGCATAGTCAAATCTCAAGTATGGGACAGACAAGAATCAAGGGGTTGGCATAGTCAAATCTCAAGTATGGGACAGACAAGAATCAAGGGGTTGGCGTAGTCAAATCTCAAGTATGGGACAGACAAGAATCAAGGGGTTGGCGTAGTCAAATCTCAAGTATGGGACAGACAAGAATCAAGGGGTCGGCATAGTCAAATCTCACGTATGGGACAGACAAGAATCAAGGGGTTGGCATAGTCAAATCTCAAGTATGGGACAGACAAGAATCAAGGGGTTGGCGTAGTCAAATCTCAAGTATGGGACAGACAAGAATCAAGGGGTTGGCATAGTCAAATCTCAAGTATGGGACAGACAAGAATCAAGGGGTTGGCATAGTCAAATCTCAAGTATGGGACAGACAAGAATCAAGGGGTTGGCATAGTCAAATCTCAAGTATGGGACAGACAAGAATCAAGGGGTTGGCGTAGTCAAATCTCAAGTATGGGACAGACAAGAATCAAGGTGTTGGCGTAGTCAAATCTCAAGTATGGGACAGACAAGAATCAAGGGGTTGGCATAGTCAAATCTCACGTATGGGACAGACAAGAATCAAGGGGTTGGCGTAGTCAAATCTCACATATGGGACAGACAAGAATCAAGGGGTTGGCGTAGTCAAATCTCACGTATGGGATAGACAAGAATCAAGAAGTTGGCATAGTGAAATCTCACGTATGGAACAGACAAGAATCAAGGAAACTGCACCCAAACAAGTGGCACGAAAGACAAGAAAGGCCCTCAGTGCTACAGACGCTTTCAGACTCGGATTGGTTTGATCAGCCACCTACAAACCCACTCCTTGATTGACAGATGACAATGTGGTCCTCTTAGGAAACAATGGACAAACAACAACAATACAAACTACTTATGATAATGTTTTTTACCTTCATTTCCACATTTCCTCTGAGTTCCAATTCAAAGGAGCTAAAGATGTCCAGGACCTCCTTGCACTGGGGGCTGACATGGATTTTTAGAGCTGAAATGTAGGACATAAAAGTCTATATATTGGAATGGTCTTAGTTTTAAAACGATCTTTAGCATGAATATTTTCAACTGTGACATAACTAGACGAATTTACTTACTTTTATTTACTTGTTCATCCACCTGTTCCATTGAACATCAGCTTAAGTTGTCTTTCTTTGAGCAAATCTGTTGCATTGATTGTTGCAAGCCCGTGTTTTTGAGAGCTGTCTACTGAAGTAAACATAAACACCCGAACATACGACTACTCTAAGGCAGATGTTAAGAGGATGAAAGAGGCAGCGAACCACATAATCTGGAAAGATATTGTCGTAGGAACAGATGTTGAACAGGAGTGGGAAAGTTTTAAAACAGTTCTAGAAACGCTAAAAGAGGAATGTGTTCCATGTAGGGAGGTAAACCCAAAGCGTAAAAAGTGGATAACTAGATTTGTAGTGAAATGTAGAAGAGCAAAAAATAAAGCTTGGAAAAAAGATATATAGAGGCAGGAAAATCAAAAGAAACATATGTAAAATATTTGGACAAGCAGAACATATCTCAGAAAGTGAATAAAACAGCAAAATTAGACTTTGAAAAAAAACTTGCTCAGAGGATCAAGACTGACAGTAAATGCTTCTTCTCTTATGTTAGAAATAAACAAAGAACGAAAGACAAAGTAGGCTCTCTCATAGACAGTACAGGGAAAATAATAAGTGAGAATAGGGAGGCAGCTAATCTGCTCAATCAGTACTTTGGCACAGTCTTCACAAAAGAGGACTGCTCCAAGATCCCAGAGCCTATAGATATTTTTCAAAGAGACATGGGTACAGCGAGATTAAGATCAATCTGTATTACAGAGGAAATGGTTTTTAAAAAATTGGAGGGGTTGAAAGTGAATAAATGTCCAGGTCAAGATGGTATTCATCCAAAATTGCTGTATGAAATTAGAGACCAACTAGCAAAACCATTGGCTATATTATGTTCTCAATCACTGACAAAAGGGATTGTTCCACGGGATTGGAAAGATGCAAGAGTGATCCCCTTATTCAAAAAAGGCAAAAAATCAGATCCAGCAGATTATAGACTGGTGAGTTTAACGAGCATAGTCTGTAAATTGTTTGAGTCAATAATCAAAGAAAACATTTTAATGCATTTAGACAAATTTAATCTAATTAGAAATAGTCAGCATGGGTTTACTAGAGGGAGATCATGCTTAACAAATCTATTAGAATTCATGGAGGAGGTTACTAAAATCATAGATAAAGGGGAGCCAGTGGATGTTATTTATCTAGACTTTGCAAAGGCCTTTGATAGAGTACCTCATCAAAGATTATTTCGAAAGTTAAAATCACATGGAATAGGTGGGGAAGTTGCCAAATAGATTGAAAATTGGTTAACGGGAAGAAGGCAGAGGGTGGGCATAAATAAGGAGTACTCTGAGTGGTGTGAAGTGAAAAGTGGTGTGCCACAGGGCTCGGTTTTGGGACCAATTTTGTTCTTGATATATATAAATGATTTGGACATTGATATGAGATCCATGATTGCAAAATTTGCTGATGACACAAAACTATGCAGTAGTGTCTCATCTAAAGCGGAAGTGGATATATTGAGGTCGGATTTAGTTAAAATTCGAGAATGGTCTGTAAGCTGGCAAATGGAGTTTAATGTAGATAAATGTACAGTCATCCACATGGGTAGATCCAATATGGAACATAATTACAGAATGGGAGAAAACAATATTAGAAAGATAGATAAGGAAAGGGACCTAGGGGTTATAATAGATCATACAGGAAAGGTGAGCGAGCAAGTTAAGGTAGCAGTGAAAAAGGCAAATGCAATGTTAGGTATGATAAAAAGAAATATTAAACATAGGAGCAAGGAAGTGATCGTATAAAGCTTTAGTTATACCTAGATTGGAGTACTGTGTACAGGTGTGGAGTCCTTATCATAGAGGGGACATAAACATGCTAGAAAGAATACAAAAAAGAGCGACAAAGATGATAGTGGGATTCCAGAATTACAGTTATGAGGAACGACTCAGAAAAACCGGCCTACAGTGTCTCGAAGAGAGAAGAATTCAAGGTGACTTAATACAGGTTTATAAGATGATCAGAGGAATCGATAAATTAGACTATAACAAGTTTTTTAAAATACAGCCACCTACAATAACATGAGGGCATAGCTACAAGCTGACTAAAGAGAGGTCCAGGTTAGATATTAGGAAATATTTTTTTAGTCAGAGAGTGGTGTCTGCTTGGAATGCATTGCCAGGGGAGGTAGTGGAGGCAGGGAAGTTAATGCATTTAAAAATAAACTGGATGCGCATAGCTTTTAGAGCAAGATGATGTAAATGTAACTGGTTGTATACAGACTCTGCAGGGTCTTCTAAACCAGTATAAAAACGTTAAGTTAAGTTAAGTTAAGTGATGTTAAGTGATGTTAAGTTATGTTAAGTTAAGTTAAGTTAAGTTAAGTTATGTTAAGTGATGTTAAGTGATGCTGATTACCTTGGCTGTGATACTTGTTCTTGCATCATGTGATATCTCATGGTCAAGGTGGGCATTGATTTACCAGCAATGATCGACTAGTCCTTCATCTGTCGATATCGACTAGTTCTTCATCAGTCGGTATTGACTAGTTCTTCATAAGTCGGTATTGACTAGTTCTTCTTCATTTGTCGGTATCGACTAGTTCTTCATCTGTCAGTATAGACTAGTTCTTCATTTGTTGGTACCTTTGGTGAAATTTCTGCAGCTTGTATCTAAAGTGTGCGCACGACATCACAATTTGGCTGGACTACCTCCGCTACCTTATGTGGTTACAGGCAAACTGGATTAATCGTGGTGCCTTTATGTAAAGGTTTTTGACTTTGTGACAACACTTTGTGAATATCTGGAACATTATTTCTGTGACATTTGTTGTGACCATAGAAGTTTGGTTCTGATCATGCTTCTTTTCCAACTGATTAGATGTCACACTCTTGCTGCCTTGGATACCTGTTTATGGGAAAGGCTTCGGGAGTAAAACCTGAGGAAAAATCTTTATTCTGTGCTATCTCCAATTGTCTTGATAATGTCTTGCTACTGGTCAAAGGTAGCTTAGGATGAGAGAGCGAGGTTGATATTTGCACAAATATTCCTCACTTTAATCCAAATCAATGCGCAAGTCCCTCATTTCAGTAGACAAAGACAATGGAAAGATTGTCCACACGGCTGAACAAAGAGAGTGGTCTTCATCTTTCATGATGGACGAACAACAGAATAAGCACATGTTAGGGGTCTCTGTGGTGAAGTGGTCATGCCGTTTGCCTCGTGTTCAAACGGTCGTGGTTCGATTTTGAGCTGCGAATGCGAATGTGAATGATGTCAATTTTTTCTGGAGATCCCTGGGTTCATCGCTGGAGCTACAGAGTTCGTGCTTTGTGTGATGCTCTCGACAGATGGGGTACTCATCTGCCGAGAGAGACCGAGCTAAACTGGGGGAAAAACCCGAGGCAATGAAGTCGAGCCCCCGTTTGAATTTTTTTTTTTTTAAAAGTTGTAGGATTTTTAAAATGGCATCTATTGATCTGCAGCTTGGTCTTCCTTGTACTTTGAAGTCAGATCTTCTCATGTTACAAGGATGCAGAATGTATCCCCATGCCATGAACCAAACCAACGTATGCTCTTTCCTGAAATGTATTCACCACAAAAGGTAGTCACCAGCTTCAGTATATTTCTTCACTTAGAGGCAAACTGGATTAATCCATTATTTTTCTGTGACATTTGATATGAACATAGCAATTGTGTGGATTTGACGGTTGTCTACTGTAACACTGATTACCTTGTCTGTGATACTTGTCATCTTTATATCGTGTGACATTTCATAGTCAGGATGGCGCAAATGGATTACCAGCAACGATATACTAGTTATTCAGTTGTTTTTGCTATTGATAAAATGTTTGCCTCGAATCTTTGGTTTGTGCACATCATCACAATTGAATTGGATTACCTCCAATAATAACACTTTATGGATATCTGGAACATTATTTGGTACAGTGCCCTTTGGTATCTTCTTCTTCTTCTTCTTCGTTCATTCTCAATCTTCCGCTACCAAACCCTGAAAGGGCTTAAGTAGCAGAATGTAGTCCAGAGAACGAAATGCGTTGTCGTAGTGTACAGCTTGGCTCCAATATTTGCACCTTTCGGTCCATCACATCCGATTTCAGCAAGCATTATTTTTTGAGTACCGGGTTAGCATTCCCTCTTCGATCCCTGCTGCAGCCTGTTATCCGGGATCACCACGTGGAGGTGTAGAAGGGTCTTGGCAGCTCTGGTTCGCTGGCCCGACGCTAGCAGTCAGCTATGGGTCGCTGACCACCGCAGCTCATGCGCTGCTCAGCATCTTGATCCCTTTGGTATGAACAACGAGATTTAGTTCTGGTCATCCTATATTTCCAACCTATTGGATATGACACCCCCACTGCCTTGCAAGATACTTGTTTACGCAAAAGGCTTCGAGAGTAAACCCTGAGGAAAAATCAGCATCCTGTGCTATCTCGAGTCGCCTCGATAATGTTTTACCACTGGCCAAAGGTAGCTCAGGATAAGAGAGTGAGATTCACAAATTTCCACAAATCCGCACTTTAATCCAAATCCCCGTGCAAGTCAGCCATTTCAGCGGACAGAGCAAAAGGAAAAGATTGTCCACACAGCTGAACAGACATAGTGGTCTTCATAACACGTGATGGATGAGCAACAGACCCCAAGGGACAGTTTTGACAATATTACTAATGTCAACATTTCTCATTGTATCTATCCTTGTGACACCAACGACTTGCGGTTGACACTTCCTTTCACAGATTGTAATTTTCTGCTCCTGTGGCTTGGACAAGGACCAAGTTTCAGATCAGCATCACAATGCTTATATAGAAATACTGTTAATCAGTTGTAACTTTATTGCCAAGATGATGTATGGCCGCTCAAGTAGTAGTAACAGTTGATAAGTCACAGTAGATGCTTTCTTACATCAAGTTTAAAAATCTCTGTCATGCTGTGGTCAAAATGTTTCCAAGATCTTAAGTCTGTTTGTTGTTGTGAATGTCCCTAATGAGTAAATTCACTCCTTTGTGCAGCCTGTGTGACAAGTAACAGGTTTCAGTGGTTTTCTTCACATCCTGAGCATAATGATGAAGGTGGACCAGGATCCTTCTGGTAGTTGTGCTATGCTTAGCTTCATCTGCCCTTGTTCACGGAAATCACATTGTTCCCCCACCTCATTAGCCAGGCTGCCAAGAGGAGCAGCCATTTTCTACGAAGAATTCAATGTGGGGGTCTTGGCCAGTATATTTTTCCTGACCTTGACAAACATGTCTGATCAGTATGCTTTGCCTGACTCTGACTAACATGTCTGATCAGTATGTTTTGCCTGACCCTGACTAACATGTCTGATCAGTATGTTTTGCCTGACCCTGACTAACATGTCTGATCAGTATGTTTTACCTGGCCCTGACTAACATGTCTGATCAGTATGTTTTGCCTGACCCTGACTAACATGTCTGATGAGTATGTTTTGCCTGACCCTGACTAACGGACATCTTAATACACGTCAACAACAACAGACTCAAACATTTGCAAGAACTCAAGTACCTCGGAGGATTTTCACTGAGAACAAAGGATTGGACAGAGAACTCGAAACCAGATGTCAAAATGCAAGTTCAGCGACCTACCAACTGGCCTCACTACTCAAACATCGGAACATCACCAACTGTCACCACTACTCAAACATTGGAACATCACCAACTATCACCACTACTCAAACATCAGAACATCACCAACTGGCCCCACTACTCAAACATCAGAACATCACCAACTGGCCCCACTACTCAAACATCAGAACATCACCAACTGTCACCACTACTCAAACATCAGAACATCACCAACTGTCACCACTACTCAAACATCAGAACATCCTCAACTGTCAACACTACTCAAACATCAGAACATCACCAACTGTCAAACTATCACCACTACTCAAACATCAGAACATCACCAACTATCACCACTACTCAAACATCGGAACATCATTATAAAAGCATACAGATAAACACTATCGGGGGGACGGCGTGGCCTAGTGGTTAAGTGGCACGGCTCACAACCAGAAGGTGCTGGGTTCGATCCCCATCACAGCACCGGTTGTTACCCCGGGGAAGCAAACCCTTAGAAAATGCAGGAGGAAGCAGACCCTTACATAAAATGCATGCTGAAGTCGGATGCACTGAGCCGACAGGCGCAAAATAAAAACCACAGTGTAACGCACACACGCCTTGGGGAATAGATAAATAAGGCGAACGCAAAAAAAAAAAAAAAAAAAAAAACACTATCGTCTCACCAACTCTGTGAAACACACAGATAAACACTATCTTCTCACCAACTCTGTGAAACATACAGATAAACACTATCTTCTCACCAACTCTGTCCTATCAGTGCCAAACCTGGTCGATGCCCAAGACCCAGGAAAAAAAAATTGCAGCCTGTGAAAAGTCATCAACATAATCAGAAGAGACAGAATGAAAATTAGAGATATCAGAAAAAGTGTAGGAACAACATCCTTCCAAGAACACATGCCTAGTCAGACGGTTAAGTGGTTTGGTCATCTCATGTCAGAAGGTTAAGTGGTTTGGTCATCTCATGTCAGAAGGTTAAGTGGTTTGGTCATCTCATGTCAGAAGGTTAAGTGGTTTGGTCATCTCATGTCAGACGGTTAAGTGGTTTGGTCATCTCATGTCAGAAGGTTAAGTGGTTTGGTCATCTCATGTCAGAAGGTTAAGTGGTTTGGTCATCTCATGTCAGAAGGTTAAGTGGTTTGGTCATCTCATGTCAGAAGGTTAAGTGGTTTGGTCATCTCATGTCAGAAGGTTAAGTGGTTTGGTCATCTCATGTCAGAAGGTTAAGTGGTTTGGTCATCTCATGTCAGAAGGTTAAGTGGTTTGGTCATCTAATGAGAATGAAACCAGATTGGCTGCCAATAAAAACATACAATAGTAGGAGATTGGGTTTTAAGCAAAGGGAAGACCACACAGCATATGGATAGACAACATCAAAGACATCATACACCATCATGGGCACATCTGGCTCAAGAGTGAGACCTACCACTGCCCACTATGTGTCACTGCCAACAGTGAAAGGTTAAAGTAAGCAAGTCCAAATAAAAGTACTCACGTAGACCATTTGATTCCATTCTAGACGCTGTATTCACTGTGTCTCCAAATAGACAATATCTGGGCATCTTCAGCCCTACCACGCCTGCACATACTGATCCTGTGATTATGGCAGACAATATGAATGGGCAAATGACAGAGACATTAGCACATCAGTTAATTCACGGCAAATGTTACAAATAATGTAGTGATAGCAAAGGCAGTGACAAAATTGCATATTTTAAAATCATTTATAATTAAACTACGAGGCATGTTCAAATGAAACCGGACCAAACTGCAACAAGTGAACATACATACGATGCGCATGATGACATCACTTCTTGTATAAACAGCACATATCAACCGTCAAGTTTGCAAAATGTAATTATCCTCCGACTCACAGTTTCCTCAGCGGACCGTTAAAAACATGGCGGGTGTGATACGGAATCCATCCAGAGTTTATCAGCGAGCAGTGATTCGGTTTCTAATAGCTGAAGGATGTCGACCAGTTGACATTCATCACAGGATGCGGGTAGTGTATGGTGACAAAAGTGTGTCGAAGACAACAGTGAAAAACTGGACAACGATATTTAAAGAAGGATGGGGGTTAAACGCAACAATATGTGCCTGACCTGGTCTCAGAAGACCTTTCGTTAACTCATGACCTTCTTTAAACATCGTTGTCCCGTTCTTCACTGTTGTCTTCGACACACTTTTGTCACCATACAATGCCTGCATTCTGCTATAAATGTCAACTGGTTTACATCCTTCAGCTGTTAGAAACCAAATAACCGCTCGCTGATCAACTCTGGGCGGATTCCGTATCAGACCTGCCATGTTTTCAACGGTCTGCTGAGGAAACTATGAGTCGTAGGATAATTACATTTTGCAAACTTGACGGTTGGTATGTACTGTTTACACCAGAAGTGATGTCATCATGCGCATCATACATATGCTATCTTGTTGCAGGTTGGTCTGGTTTCATTTGATCACGCTTAATATATTTTATAATAATTTATCATCATGTAGCATGCCCCTTGCAGAACGTCGCTCCCATCGCAGACAACCGGCCAGAAAATCACTCTTACTAAATCTCCAGCCTGCTCCAGAGTCATGCCCAAGTATTCCTTGACATCTTGGTGCTATTGTCTTCTTGGTCTGCCTGTGCTTCTCTTACCTGGCACTGTACCTTCCATTACTGCTCTCTCAGGACCATTGCGTCTTTAGATGTGGCCAAAGTATTTCATATTTCAGGTCATGATGTAATTTATGAACAAGTTCTCCTCTATGCCTAACTTCTGTAGAATATCTGCATTCTTCTTTTTATACCATTCATTAAAAAATATATCAAATATATAAAAAAATAGTCAAACTATTTTTTGATAATAATTTATAATCAAACTATATTTTAAAATAATTTATAGTCAAGCTATATTTATAATAATTTATAATCAAAGCAATATTTTATCATTACTATAGTTTAACAATATTTTATAATAATTTATAATCAAGCTATATTTTATAATAATTTATAATCAAACTATGTATTTTATGATAGTTAAATAAATAATAAAACTATATTTTATCAAAATCTATAAAACTATGACATCCTTGCTGGCGCTAGGTAATAATTATTTGTATCATTTACTCGCGGAGTGCAGTCGTATTTAGTATTGTATATTATCGTATATTTACAACTTAATTTTTTTTTTTTCTGTGACAAAATGAGGTTAACGTTCGGTTTCGCATACTCGTTTTATTCCAGCAGATGTGTCGCCTCAATGAAGTGATACATCAGTCATAGGTCCCTAACGGTTCCCCCCAGTTTGTCTCGCATACTTCCTTCAATTTGGTAGGTCTTCTCACAGGAGAGTTGATGCAATAGGCATGTTTGCAAGATGTGCTCTGATGTCTGGGGCTGTCTCTAACATGTGCATTTTACAGTCTGTGCCCCAATAATTTTAATCATGTGTGCATTTAGCTTGAAATGACCTGTTCTAAGACGAAAAATTCCAACCTACTGTTTCCTGTTCAGTTTTTTTAAGGACTTGGATCTACTGACCTCCTTGTTAGCAGCTAGGCAACCATTTGGTCACAGCCCATGGGTCTTGCAAGTGTTAACTGTTTGTTCACTTTTGCCACGAATTAGTTTATGTTTATTTTGGACGTGTGCTGTAACTTGAGGCAGTGATGTTAAGTAACATGTCCCGTTACAGAACGTATCTTCTTACAACCGCCATCTATTTGGCTATGTTTCTTGGTAAGTGTGCAGTATGGTAGGTTGTTATGTTTCTTGGTAAGTGTGCAGTATGGTAGGTTGTTATGTTTCTTGGTAAGTGTGCAGTATGGTAGGTTGTTATGTTTCTTGGTAAGTGTGCAGTATGGTAGGTTGTTATGTTTCTTGGTAAGTGTGCAGTATGGTAGGCTGTTATGTTTCTTGGTAAGTGTGCAGTATGGTAGGTTGTTATGTTTCTTGGTAAGTGTGCAGTATGGTAGGTTGTTATGTTTCTTGGTAAGTGTGCAGTATGGTAGGTTGTTATGTTTCTTGGTAAGTGTGCAGTATGGTAGGCTGTTATGTTTCTTGGTAAGTGTGCAGTATGGTAGGTTGTTATGTTTCTTGGTAAGTGTGCAGTATGGTAGGTTGTTATGTTTCTTGGTAAGTGTGCAGTATGGTAGGCTGTTATGTTTCTTGGCAAGTGTGCAGTATGGTAGGTTGTTATGTTTTTTGGTAAGTGTGCAGTATGGTAGATTGTTATGTTTCTTGGTAAGTGTGCAGTATGGTAGGCTGTTATGTTTCTTGGTAAGTGTGCAGTATGGTAGGCTGTTATGTTTCTTGGTAAGTGTGCAGTATGGTAGGTTGTTATGTTTCTTGGTAAGTGTGCAGTATGGTAGGTTGTTATGTTTCTTGGTAAGTGTGCAGTATGGTAGGTTGTTATGTTTCTTGGTAAGTGTGCAGTATGGTAGGCTGTTATGTTTCTTGGTAAGTGTGCAGTATGGTAGGCTGTTATGTTTCTTGGTAAGTGTGCAGTATGGTAGGTTGTTATGTTTCTTGGTAAGTGTGCAATATGGTAGGTTGTTATGTTTCTTGGTAAGTGTGCAGTATGGTAGGTTGTTATGTTTCTTGGTAAGTGTGCAGTACGGTAGGTTGTTATGTTTCTTGGTAAGTGTGCAGTATGGTAGGTTGCAATTACCTTCTGTATGTGGAGGAGCATTTGCCCGAGACAAAAATCCAGTGGCTGCAAAACTGGACACAAGTGGGAATCAAACCCAGAATGTTGGGATTGTGAAAAAGTGAGCAAGTTTCACCCCTAGGCCACACAGCCTCCAGGCAGTGATGTTAGGTGGATGAATTGTTATCATTGTCTGCCTTACCTGGCCAGTCTGGCCGCTTATTTCCCGATATTCTACTGTGAGCTGGAATCCACTGGAGATAGATTTTGTTGTGGTCTGAGAGTTTATTTCTCTGACAGATCAGTTCTCTTTCCATGTTATCTCGTGGCTCCTTTTGCTTGGCCTACAGGATTTTCATGAAGCAGCACTTAAATAAGATTCAGTTGTCCTTGAACCCTTTTCCCGCCAGTAGTTTGAAAGCTTCCATTGTCTGTTGCTCTGTTCTTAAAATTGTTGAGGGTTATTAGGCACACCATGCCTTTTCTATACAGATCCCGTCGGGCAGTTGTGTAATCAGTAGCAAAGCGTTATGATAATTTTAAGGTAAGCCGAGTCATGAACATAAAGGCACATAATCGTTCACCTGTTCTAAACTTCTCAACTTGGCAATGCATTCCAAGCATTCACTACTCTCTGACTAAAAAAATACTTTGTAATATCTAATCTGGACCTCTCCTTGGTCAACTTGTAGCTGTGCCCTCTTGTTCTTGTGGGTGGCTGTATTTGAAAAAACTTGTTATAGTCTAATTTATCCATTCCTCTGATCATCTTATAAATCTGTATTAAGTCACCACGAATTCTTCTCTCTTCTAGACACTGTAGGCCTGTTTTTCTGAGTCGTTCCTCATAACTGTAATTCTGGAATCCCACTATCAGCTTTGTCGCTCTTTTTTGTATTCTTTCCAGCATGTTTATATCCCGTCTATGATAAGGACTCCACACCTGTACACAGTACTTCAATCTAGGTCTAACTAATGCTTTATACAGTTTGACGATCACTTCCTTGCTCCTATGTTTAATATTTCTTTTGTGTAGGCATGGGTCCACATTGGTCAAGGATAGAAGTTAAACGAAACAACGTTAATGGAAAAGTTGGTGTTCATCTCCTGGGACACAAAGAAGGTAGCAAAGGACCTGGTGTACATCCATGTTGTTATTTATATCTCCAGTGTCATTTTGAAAAGTAATCAATTTAAACAATTAGCGTTGTTCAGAAGAGCTGCTTGCACGGCATAACAAAATCTGGCAAGATAAACGGTTAGCACAATGCATGAAAATCAGATTAATGCGTACATTGGTCCTGTCAATGTTCCTCTATGCTTGTGAGACATGGACAGTTACAGCTGCCATTCAGCAAAGGATACAGGCCTTGAAGATAAGATATTTCCGAAGACTTTTGAACATGACATGTTGAGTAACTTGTATGAATATCTGACATGTTGAGTAATGTGTATGAATACCTGACATGTTGAGTAACTAGTGTGAATAAATGACATGTTGAGTAACTAGTGTGAATATCTGACATGAGTAACTAATGTGGATACTTGTCATGTTCAGCAACTAGAATGAATACCGGACATAAATAACTACTGCAAATACCTGACATGAACAACTAGTGTGAATACCTGACATAATTAACCACTGTGAATACCTGACATGTTGGATAACTGGTGTGAATACCTGAAATAACTAGTGTGAATACCTGACATAATTAACCACTGTGAATACCTGACATGTTGGATAACTGGTGTGAATACCTGACATGAGTAACTAATGTGAATACCTGCATGTTGAGTAACTACTCTCAAAACCTGACATGAGTAACTACTGAAAATACCTGACATGTTGGGTAACTAGTAGGAATATCTGAATTGTTGGGTAACCAGTGTGAATATCTGAATTGTTGGGTAACTAGTGTGAATATCTAAATTGTTGGGTAACTATTGTGAATATCTGAATTGTTGGGTAACTAGTGTGAATACCTGACAGGTTGAGTAACTACTGTAAACACCTGTCATGAGCAACTAATATAAATACCAGACATGTTGTCTTTAGTGTGATTATCTGACATATTGACTAATTAGTATGAATACAGGACATGTTGTCTAGCGTGAATTTCTGAAAGGTTGAGTAGCTGGTATGATTACCTGACAAGTTGACAAACTAATGTTGACATGTTGACTCTAGTATGAATACTTGACATGTTTACTTTACTCTAGTAGGAATACCGGACATGTTGACTCTAGTATGAATACTTGATATGTTTACTTTACTCTAGTAGGAATACCGGACATGTTGACTCTAGTATGAATACTTGACATGTTTACTTTACTGTAGTGTGAATACCTGATATGTTGACTCTAGTGTGAATACTTGACATGTTTACTTCACTCTAGTGGGAATACCTGATATGTTGACTCTAGTGTGAATACTTGACATGTTTACTTTACTCTAGTGTGAATACCTGATATGTTGACTCTAGAGTGAATACTTGACATGCTGAGTAACCGTATTGAGTATTTAACATGCTGAGTATCTTGAATAAATACAAAATATGTTGAGTAATTTATATCAAAACATCACAGGTTGAGTAATTTGTATCAATACATGACATGTTGAGTAACATGTATGAATATCTGACATGTTGAGTAATTTGTATCAACACATGTCATGTTGAGTAACATGTATGAATATCTGGGTAACTATTGTGAATATCTGAATTGTTGGGTAACTAGTGTGAATACCTGACAGGTTGAGTAACTACTGTAAACACCTGTCATGAGCAACTAATATAAATACCAGACATGTTGTCTTTAGTGTGATTATCTGACATATTGACTAATTAGTATGAATACAGGACATGTTGTCTAGCGTGAATTTCTGAAAGGTTGAGTAGCTGGTATGATTACCTGACAAGTTGACAAACTAATGTTGACATGTTGACTCTAGTATGAATACTTGACATGTTTACTTTACTCTAGTAGGAATACCGGACATGTTGACTCTAGTATGAATACTTGATATGTTTACTTTACTCTAGTAGGAATACCGGACATGTTGACTCTAGTATGAATACTTGACATGTTTACTTTACTGTAGTGTGAATACCTGATATGTTGACTCTAGTGTGAATACTTGACATGTTTACTTCACTCTAGTGGGAATACCTGATATGTTGACTCTAGTGTGAATACTTGACATGTTTACTTTACTCTAGTGTGAATACCTGATATGTTGACTCTAGAGTGAATACTTGACATGCTGAGTAACCGTATTGAGTATTTAACATGCTGAGTATCTTGAATAAATACAAAATATGTTGAGTAATTTATATCAAAACATCACAGGTTGAGTAATTTGTATCAATACATGACATGTTGAGTAACATGTATGAATATCTGACATGTTGAGTAATTTGTATCAACACATGTCATGTTGAGTAACATGTATGAATATCTGACATGTTGAGTAATTTGTATCAACACATGACATGGTGAGTAATATGTATGAATATCTGACATGTTGAGTAACATGTATGAATATCTGATGTGCTACATGCCTGATGCACCAGTGTGAATGCCTAACATGTTGACACATCTGTGTGAATGCCTAACATGGTGACACACCTGTCTGAATGCCTGACATACCTGTGTGAATGCCTATCCTGATCTTGAGTTGATCATTTGGTCTATGGCGCACACGGAAGGTTACCGTTGCTTTAAGCAATGATAGAGACATCCTGGCAATCTCTCGAGCATGCATGTTTCCATTACGGTCAGGTAAACCAGACACCACCATGTACGCATCACCTATTGTCTCCACCTGTAAGAGGAACAACAACATGCATGTTAAATAAACCATGAGGTACTACAGTAGAGATGACGGACAGGCTTTATTTATGCTAGGTACTTTGCTCTTTCAGATGGGAATAACCAGTTGACTGGGGGAGGAAAACTAACGTCTGGTCACGCAAAATATATTGATCAGACATGTTAGTCAAGGTCAGGCAAAATATACTGGCCAAGACCTTCCCCTAGAAATGAGCTGTTTTCATAGCAGCCTGGTAAACAAGGTTAAGGTTCGACGTGATTCCTGTAGTAGTGAGCGATACTCAGATGAAGCCAGGCATTGCAGAATCGCCTGGAGGACCCCGGTCCAGCTTCATCAGCGCACGCAGGATGTGAGGAAAGCTGCTGCTACCTGCCACTTAATGTTCTTTTTAGGGTGCACAAACGAGTAAACTTACTCATTATGGGCATTCAAAACAACAACAACAATCAGCTGACTTTCTTGTGTCGTGTCTCTCCTTTTCTCCCACCTCTGAGCAGATCCATTATTAAAGCTTAACCGGGATCAAGATGCTGAGCAGCGCATGAGCTGCAGTGGTCAGCGACCGATAGCTGACTGCTAGCGTCAGGGCCAGCGAACCAAAGCTGTTAAGACCCTTCTACCCCTCCACACGGTGATCATGGATAACAGGCTGCAGCAGGGCAGACTGGCTAAGGAGAAGGGATCGAAGAGGGAATGCTAACCCAGTACTAAAAAAAATGCTTGCTGAAGTCGGATGTGTTGGACCAAAAGATGCAAATATCACAGTCAAGCTGTAAACTACAACACAACACATTCCATTCTCTGGACTACATTCTGCTACTTAAGCCCTTTCAGGGCTTGGTAGCGGGAGACTGAGAACGAACGAAGCCAAGCCAAAGCTTAACCAGGAAGCTAATTAGTAAGTTGTCCATCGCAAGCGATGATGGTGACATCATCAGACGGTTGTGTCTTGATGATATAACTTGTGCTGTACTTGGAAGAAACTGCTGGTCATCAACTTCACTCTCTCAAGTTACCTTGGACCAGTGACAAGACATAAGATGACTGGAGGTAACTCAGGATGCAGGCACTCTGGTCATCAACTTCACTCTCTCGAGTTACCTTGGACCAGTGACAGAGGAAAAAAACGACATGTACAATATTCTCGCTATCAAACAAACCCCAAAATACCAAACTAAGTCTTAACGGCAAATACCTGCAGCCAAACGATAGCCCAAACTACCTGGGAGTCACATTTGATCGGCGCATGACAGGGAAAAGTCAGATCGAGAGAAACCGAATGAGAGCCAGAGAAAGAATGGCAATCATGAGGAACCTTGCTGGCATAAGCTGGTGAGCAGACGAAAGTATACTAAAGAAACTGTACACTGGAAGAGTGAGACCAGTTCTCGAGTATGGCATTGCGGCATGGACAACAGCAGCAAAGACGAACTTCGATAAAATTAGCAAACTTCAAAACCAAGCCATGAGAGTTATAACAGGAGGCATGAAGTCAAAGCCAATTGTAGAACTTGAAAAGATTACAAAACTGCAATCCATGACTGACAGAAGAGACTGCAGCGCCCAGCAGCATTCAGAGAAACTCAGAAGACTGACTGACCATCCAATGCACCAGAGACTTAACAATTTCGGAAATGGGAAACTAAAGCGGAGAAACTTTGCAGAAATAGCCAAAGCAAAGATGCACGAAGACCCCATGAATGCACTAACAACACCAAAGCCCATCCCTACTGTACGAAAACCTACCTGGAGGCAGGATATATTTCCAGAGGTGGTAGAAAATATACCAGGTATTGGAAACAAAAACTGCCAGACTGAAAAAGAAAAAAGAGATACTACCCTGAGTTACATAACGGAAAACTACCCAAGCATGGACTGGACCCATGCATACACCGACGGTTCTGTAACAAACACAACACAGAACGGAGGGGCAGGAGCATTTCTGAACCTACCAAATGGCAGAAAAATAACACTGTCATTTGTTTCTGGAAAATACACAAGCAATTTCAGAGCGGAGGCAGAGGCACTGAGGGCGGCAGTGGAAGAAATGGTGACAGGTAAAAGGAATGAAAGCCATATAGTCCTGCTTACAGATGCTCTCGCCGTAGTCACAGTGCTAAAAAGCCAGAAAAATACTGAACTTAATGACTTTAGAGCAGCACTCTGTCAACTATGCCAGCAGTCTCCACCAAAAAGGGTAGTGGTACAGTGGGTCCCATCACACTGCAACTTCCAAGGCAACGAGGAGGCAGACAGACTGGCAAAAGAAGGTGCAAAACTACCACAAACAGATACTAGAATGACCTACGAAGAGTCAAAACTGCTTATTAGAGCTAGATACATGACAAAATGGGAAACTAACACACTGGCTACACAAAAAACGATGCCTATTACCAGTTGAACAGAAGAGAGCAGGTCGTGGTCTTCAGACTTCGCACTGGCCACAATAGACTGAGGTACCACCTTTTCAACAAATTGAAGATAGGTGCCACCGACGAACGCCCGTGTGGTACCGGGAAAATGACCGCTGAGCATTTGCTGCAAAACTGCCCGACATACGAGGATCAGAGAGAGCAGATGTGGCCATCACCAGTGGCAACACTAGACAAGCTCTATGGCAGTGTCGACAGCCTCAGGATGACCGCTGCTTTTTTCGAAAAAATAATGGTTGCTGTCTGACTGCGTACGAAGATGAAGAAGAAGAAGAAGGACCAGTGACAAGAGATAAGATGACTGGAGGTAGCTCCGGATGCAGGCACTCTGGTCATCAACTTCACTCTCTCGAGTTACCTTGGACCAGTGACAAGACATAAGATGACTGGAGGTAGCTCCGGATGCAGGCACTCTGGTCATCAACTTCACTCTCTCGAGTTACCTTGGACCAGTGACAAGACATAAGATGACTGGAGGTAGCTCCGGATGCAGGCACTCTGGTCATCAACTTCACTCTCTCGAGTTACCTTGGACCAGTGACAAGACATAAGATGACTGGAGGTAGCTCAGAATGCAGGCACTCATGCAGGTTATACCTCTCTTGAGACCAGGGGTTGCTTGAAAACCTGCAGTATTTGACCGTCTACCGTTTCCGCTCATCGCTTTGAAAGGCAAGTGCCTTACAGAAAATCCTAGTGTAATAGTTAATATAATTTACCACAGATTGTCTACAGGCAGGACTGAAACTTAAGGGACCTACTGGTCTGGGGTCTGTTAGTCACTCAAATCTACAGGCAGAACTGAAACTTAAGGGACCTACTGGTTTGGAGTCTGTTGGTCACTCAAATCTACAGGCAGAACTGACACTTAAGGGACCTACTTGTCTGGATCCTGTTAGTCACTCATATCTTTAGTCTGGACTAACACTTAAGGGACCTACTTGTCTGGATCCTGTTAGTCACTCATATCTTTAGGCTGGACTAACACTTAAGGGACTTACTGGTCTGGATCCTGTTAGTCACTCAGATCTTCAGGCTGGACTAACACTTAAGACCTTCTGGTCTGGATCCTATTGTTCACTCAGATCTTCAGGCTGCAGTGACACTTAAGACCTTCTGGTCTGGATCCTATTGTTCACTCAGATCTTCAGACTGGACTGACACTTAAGACCTTCTGGTCTGGATCCTATTGTTCACTCAGATCTTCAGGCTGGACTGACACTTAAGACCTTTTGGTCTGGATCCTATTGTTCCCTCAGATCTTCAGGCTGGAGTGACACTTAAGACCTTCTGGTCTGGATCCTATTATTGTTCACTCAGATCTTCAGGCTGGAGTGACACTTAAGACCTTCTGGTCTGGATCTTATTATTCACTAAGATCTTCAGGCTGGACTAACAAGAGACCTACTGGTCTGGAGATTGGTTAACACTCAAATCAGCATCTATCAAAACCCATAATGGATCTATCATGCTTTATTACAAATTACAGCACATTATAAAAGTTTACACAGACATGTTAGGCATCAACTCCGCCTGTTGATATAGTTTGATCAAAGAATAATTCTCTGATGTCATCCATATCTTAACCTACTTAATCATTTGCTACCTGTACAGAATAATTACATTTTGGAGATTTTTAATGAACACATCTCAGGGTACTGGCACTACTCTAGTCACTCACTTCAACAACTCTGAAATCTAGGGTAGCGCAATTTGAGGATAAAGTGCTAGGGAACTCTTCTATTAGGTCTCAGTTTGAGGATAAAGTGCTAGGGAACTCTTCTATTAGGTCTCAGTTTGAGGATAAAGTGCTAGGGAACTCTTCTATTAGGTCTCAGTTTGAGGATAAAGTGCTAGGGAACTCTTCTATTAGGTCTCAGTTTGAGGATAAAGTGTTGGGGACCTCTTCTATTAGGTCTCAGTTTGAGGATTAAGTGCTAGGGAACTCTTCTATTAGGTCTCAGTTTGAGGATAAAGTGCTAGAGAACTCTTCTATTAGGTCTCAGTTTGAGGATAAAGTTCTAGGGAACTCTTCTATTAGGTCTCAGTTTGAGGATAAAGTGTTGGGGACCTCTTCTATTGGGTCTCAGTTTGAGGATAAAGTACTAGGGATCTCTTCTATTAGGTCTCAGTTTGAGGATAAAGTGCTAGAGAACTCTTCTATTAGGTCTCAGTTTGGGGAAAAAGTGCTAGGGGACTCTTCCATTAGGTCTCGGTTTGGAGATAAAGTGTTAATGGTAGTATTGCATTAGGTCTCAGTTTGGGGATAAAGTGTTAATAACCTTGCTATATTAGGTCTTAGTTTTTTCTAACGTCTGAATTCAAAGTTCTTGTCCTCACCTGTTTGTCACCCCTATAGGTAAGTAGGCAGGTATTTATTTACATTTAGAATCAATCATGGTCCCTTGCTGCAAGAACATAGCAATCTAACTGCTCTTTTACTCAATGTACTCACATGTACACAAGGTGCTCACATGTACACAAGGTGCTCACATATACAAAATTTTAAAACATGGGTATATAACTTACCTTGTACACATCAAAATTCTCAATGATGGAGTCAAAAGTTGTGTATAAATCATTCAGAAGGTCTACCACCTGAGAAAAAAAAGGCATAATTTGATCAATTGTTTAATAATCCAAAGATTATCGAGAGCAGTCACAAAATAGTCGTACAAAGATCAGGCTTTTTCAACTGCGTGGTACAGAAGCTCCACAGAGAAGTCTCTAGGGGTTCTGCGAGAGATTGCAACTAAACAAAATAAAAGTTGTTTGTAAAATACTTATCTGGCAGTTGTGGGTGGAGATCAAGCAGTGCTTCATGTCACAACCTAATGAATAGGCTACATGTCTATCCATACTGTGATAGTTTGTCCATCACAAGTGATGAAGACCACTCTCTTTGTTCAGCCGTATGGACAGTCGTATCTCTTGCTGTGTCCGCTGAAATTGGTGACTTGCGCGGAGATTTGGATTAAAGTGAGGAAGAAACTGCGCCTTTTGTCAACCTCACTCACACAGCCTAAGCTACCTTTTGCCAGTGGCAAGACATTCATCGAGACGACTGGAGATAGCATAGGATGCAGATTTTGCCTCAGGGTTACCACCGAAGCCTTTCCGTAAACATGTAACCCACAGGGTAGAAAGGTGGGAAGGCATCCAACGCAGTTTGTCGTGCCTTTTCGATAACCACAAGAGGTCGTATGGACAACACTCAGCGTGTGAGTGAGTCTGGCATCTTTCCCCAGCTGTATTCAGTTCATCATAGTAGCATCTAAAATTCCCACACGCCATATTCGTGAAGGTGAACCGGCAGAACTAATCCGTGAGCTACGACACAGGTATAACTAGTTTTAGCGTAGTGCCATTCAGCCGGCGTCCAGACCAGGATAAACGGATGGAAGAAATCACAAAAAAAGAACGAAATAACAAGTCCTGACGGAAAACAACTCCACGTATCCGTGAACACAAGTGTAAGTCGTCGACTAGTGTGAATTCCAGGCAAATCCGTGGTCTGGCGGCATCCATAATGATCCAAAACAGTAAAGAAATGAAGACTCGCAGCCAGTTACGGCGCCATCTTTGCTCCATACTGTATAGACATGATTTATACTAACTTCACTACTCAGGATCGACAATACATTTTTAATGTTGATGGCGTAGGAGAGTGTACAGCCAGCAAGCTACATGAACCATCAGCATCCATACCTTACGTTATTTGATGAGAGAAATTTAGCACCTATGGGTATTTCCGGAGTGCAGTGACGTCGATTCTTAGAAACAAAAACAGAAATGTTGTTGATAGAATTATAAGAAACAATGGAGATTGTCTGAAGGAAGTCAGGCGGAGAGTAGCTATTGCAATTCAGAGGTTGAATAAAATTAGGAACTTAATTGCAGATCTCTAATGATGATCATAAAAAAATCCTGCAAACTTGCATCTTCCCTGTGGCAACATACAGATGTGAAATGTGAACCACCACACAAACACACTTAAGAAAAAGAATTAATTTTATTAACTAAAAGGCCACAGAAGGGTGCTCAAAACAAAATAGATTTAAAAAAATTGAGATATCCCAAAAGAACAGGATGTTAAGGACAATTGGTTAGTAAACAATAAGTTGTCCAGAAAAGTAAAATATTTTGACCACATCAAACGTCCCAATGGTATGGAGAAAATGATACTGGAGGGTATGGTGTCTGGAAAATGGGAGAGCAGAGGCAGAGCCAGGAGAAGATGGACACAAGCCATCACGAAGGTCCTGAAAATGACAGCAACTGAGGCGGGAGTTCTAGCTATAGACCGAGAGTGTTACGGTTCGACTGTTGTGAGAGGCTAGAGACCGAGAGTGTTACGGTTCGACTGTTGTGAGAGGCTAGAGACCGAGAGTGTTATGGTTCGACTGTTGTGAGAGGCTATAGACCGAGAGTGTTACGGTTCGACTGTTGTGAGAGGCTAGAGACCGAGAGTGTTTCGGTTCGACTGTTGTGAGAGGCTAGAGACCGAGAGTGTTACGGTTCGACTGTTGTGAGAGCAGTGTTTGGCAAAGGACAGGCTACATAATGATGATAAGATTAAAGAGAAGAGTACGGACAACTATTACTTGACTAGTCAATTACTGTCAACAATGATGGAAGTAAATATAAAATATTCTTTTGGCGTGATAGACAATCTGAAAATAAAACAATTACATCACCCTAGTGCCGTGACAAATGTCACTGGTACGATGAACAAATGAAACAATACTAGTTTTTTTAGTTTTAGTTTTCTTTCCACTTGTGCCGATTAGCATTGTGGGGAGCTTGAGTCGTCTATCCTGCGCCAAGTGCGTTGCGTCGGTCAATGTGAGCCCTTATCTTTGTACAATCACTCTAATGTCATCTATCCACCTACCTCACGGCCGCCCCCTTGCCCTGAAGCCAAATCTACCAGCATTGTAAGCCATCAGTGGAAGATGATGAGGGTGCATTCTCATGAGATGACCAAACTAACTTATTTTCTGCCTGGAAATGTATTCGGCACAAGACGTAGTGCCGACCATACTTCGATTGTCGTCATTCCGCATTCTGTCTCTTGTGGTAACACCAATGACTTTCCTCAAACTCAAACACTTCATTTCCCAAGTCGAAATACTGCTCTCGCACGCCCTTGACAGAGGCCATGTTTGGCACTGGTAGCACAAAATCGGCATAAATATACTGTTTATCAGCTGTTGCTTTGTTGTCAAACTAATTCTTGCATATCTAAGCAACGGAGACAGCTGATAAGTCACAGCAAATGCTTTCAGGCACCTTGTCTCAATTTCCCTGTCGATTCTACCGTCTGCCGAAAAAATCCTGCCCAAATACTTGAACTCATGGACCTGTTGAAGAGCAATATCATTTAGACTTATCTTGAATGGCCCAGGAATTTTACTGATCTTCATAGTTTCTGCTTTGTTCTCGCTAATTCGCATTTTGTATTTAGCACAGGAAGTGACAAGCGCGTTCATGTGGTTTTGCAGTTTGTTTTCATCGCCGTACAGCAAGAACTGATCATCTGCAAAAAGTAATTTGTGAATTGAGTTATGTTCTGCTTCAGATGTCTCAATTTGACCAGTCTCTGATGAGATTTTGTCCATATAAATGTTAAATAACAGAGGAGAAAGCACATACCCTTGTCTCACGCCGGTAATGATTTGAAAAGCATCTGTGACACCATCAGTCATTCTGACAACGTTTGTACTCGAACGATACAGTGCTCTGACATTATCAAGAAGCTGGCCTTGTACACCATAATCTTCCAAAGTTGAATCCTGTCTACCTTATCGAACACTTTTTCCTGATCAATGAAAGCAACACATAGATTTTCCTTGTATTCATTATCTTTCGCTTATTTGCCTTAAGGTGATATTGTGAACAAGGCGTCCGTGCAGCTCATACCTCGGCGGAATCCAAATTGAGCTCTGGATAGTTGAGGTTCAACTGGTTGTATACAGACTCTGCAGAGTCTTCTAAACCAGTATAAAGACGTTAAGTTAAGTTAACAATAGGTCTTATTCTATGTTCCAGGATTTTGGCCTACATTTTACCAGTGTGACTAAGTAGCGATATGCCATTGTACGTGTCACAGTTTCTTTTGTCGCCCTTTTTCTTCCAAATTGGAACATTTATAGCTTGCTGCCAGTCATCGGTACGTGTCTGTCTTTCCATGCCTTTGTGAAGAGTTTATGTAGCCAGAGAAACCCTGTTTCCCCACATGCATGAATCACCTCCGTTGTTATGTCGTCCTTGCCTGGTGACTTATTTTTGGGACTATTCTTTATAATTCTCTCCGTTTCTTGAATCCTTATGTCGGATTCGGTATGATCTGGGTTGCATGGTAGAAAAACTGAATCTCCTATGGAGGTAGTAGGGTTGAAAAGTTCTTTAAAATATTCCTTCCACCGATCCCTTCTGCTGAGTTCATTAAATATAGGAAAGCCAAACTTGTCATTGATGGTTGTAGTAGGATTGAAGCACTTGTCTCTAAATCGCATCGCCTTGACACTATTGAAAAAGTCTCTAGGACAATTTTAAAACATAGAGGTGAGTTGCTCGCCATAATGTCTCCAAGATTCTTCTCTGGCATGTTGTATTACCCATTTGGCGTTTCGTCTTGCTGTCTGCTAGACGATGTTGTCATCTTGCGTTTTGGAGGTAAACCCTTGTAAGCTTTCTGTTTAGACAGTATAGCCGCCCTTACCACATCACTCCACCAAGCGGTTCACTTCTGATGTTTTCCGTGACGTAAATTCTTTGTTCCACAGTACTTATGAAGCGCAGTCGTCACAGATGCTTTAAAGATCGTCCATTCACTATTTATATCCCTAGGTTCTTCTGTAAGTGCTATAAAGACATTTGTAACTTCTCGACATTCACTATTCCTAACAGCTTCCTCGCCTAACTTATGAAGGTTTGTTAACAAAATTGGTTTGACTGTCTTTGTATTCTTCCTGTGTGGAAGTATTTGTGTCAGCACGACTGGTCGTTGGTCAGTATCCATACAGATGTTAGGAATAACCCTAGAATCTATTATGTTTCTTCTCTGCCTGTGTGGAAGTACTTGTGTCAGCACGACTGGTCGTTGGTCAGTATCCACACAGATGTTAGGAATAACCCTAGAATCTATTATGTTTCTTCTCTGCCTGTGTCTGATAAGAATGAAATCGATTTGGGACGCTACGTCTGTGTTGATCCACCTGTACCACGTTTTGACTGTGCCGGTGCTGGAAGATGGTATTTGTTAACTTACACATCGAGAGAATGATTGAATTTCATTATCATAATTAAGAATTACTGGTCATGCTAAATGTACTGTTGGGTGTTGATGAAATTATTTGTATGCACGGTATCCCGAGACCTAGAAAAAATTATAAGACATCTGTGATAAAAAAGCCAAAGTAAAGTGTGTGGATTATGCATGATTTAGTCAGTAGAACATACTACAGGAATCGGTTGCTTTGCTGGATTATGAAGAAAAGTGGGCTGTCAGCAACAGAAAAAAATTATCCACCTAGAACATGAGCTCCAGATAGAACCATAGAAACTAGTGGACACACGTGTACATGGATAAATTAGCCACGGAGAGCAAAATAAGGGGGAGGCAGTGAAATATACATCGCACACTCCAACGGTGGCATACACAAATTATCCATACCAGCAGGAGAAACCAATTTCAGAGCTGAAGCAACAGCTATACATGTACCAACTCAAGATTCTTATTAGCTAAAACATTGCTACAAGAGAAACGGTAAATACAGACTCCAGGAGCATACTCCAAGCCCAAACAAGATAGGCTCTTATATGAAATAAAATATAACATTGAGTTGCTGTCTAAAAAAATACAGATCTAGATCAAAAAGGGCAAAAAAGCAGATCCAGCAAACTATAGACCTGTGAGCTTAACGAGCATAGTCTGTAAATTGTTAGAGTCAATAATCAAAGAGAACATTGTAATGCATTTAGACAAATTTAATCTAATTAGAAATAGTCAGCATGGGTTTACTAGAGGGAGATCATGCTTAACAAATCTATTAGAATTCATGGAGGAGGTTAATAAAATGTTAGATAAAGGGGAGCCAGTAGATGTTATTTATTTGGATTTTGCAAAGGCCTTTGATAGAGCACCTCAGCAAAGATTATTTCGAAAGTTAAAATCACATGGAATAGGTGGGGAAGTTGCCAAATGGATTGAAAATTGGTTAACTGGAAGAAGGCAAAGGGTGGGTATAAATAAGGAATACTCTGAGTGGTGTGAAGTGAAAATTGGAGTGCCACAGGACACGGTTTTGGGACCAATTTTATTCTTTCTATATATATAAATGATTTGGACATAGGTATGGGATCCATAGGAAAAGCTCCAGGAGCTGATGCAATACCAGCAGAGGTATATAAGACAGCTGGCCCATCCCTCACCAGAAGGATCACTGAACTCTTCTACCACATGTGGGCTGAAGGAAAAATTCCGCAGGAGCTAAAGGACGCCTCAATCGTTCACCTGTACAAAAGAAAAGGCAACCGTCAGGAATGCGACAATCATCGTGTAATATAGCTACTCTCCGTAGCAGGCAAGATCCTAGGGCGCTTACTGCTAAACAGGCTCAACAAACACCTTGAACAAAGTCACCACCCCCCAGAAAGCCAATGTGGATTCAGAGCCGGAAGAGGAACAGTGGACATGATTTTTGCCGCTCGCCAAGTACAAGAGAAGTGTCGAGAACAAAATCAGGCCTTGTACACCACATTTATTGATTTGACAAAGGCATTTGATACAGTAAACAGAGGAGGGCTGTGGATGATAATGTCTAAGTTTGGCTGCCCCAACAAGTTCATAACCATGGTGAAACAGCTACACGAAGGCATGTGTGCTCGTGTACTGGACAGCGGTGCAATCTCTAAAACGTTTCTAGTATCAAACGGAGTAAAACAAGGATGTGTACTCGCCCCGACTTTGTTCAGCATGATGTTCGCGGCCACGATGACAGACGCCTTCAGATCATTGGAGCTTGGAACAAAACAACAATTGAATAGACTCTGCAATAACTACACAGTAAAACAAATTATTAAGAATAATACTCGAGAAATCTGGATGAACAGGTAGGCGGTGGGAACAACAGGTCGCAGTGTATTTAACGAAATGTCACAGCCAAAAAGTAACGATGACATAAATAAACTACATAGAAGAGATCAAAGTCTCATCTTTCAGTTCTGAACAGGGCATACCAGAGTCAATAGCCACTTCAACTGTATCAATCCTCAGCACCTGCCCTTGTGCAGACATTGCTTTCATTCTGATGAAACAGTTCGACACCTACTCATTGAGTGCAAGGCGCATGCAGACACGAAGAAAAGATTCTTACAGGCACTGCGAACAATTGCCAACACACTGTACGGAGCAGTGAAACAACTGAAGAAGACCTGTATTTATAAGAATGGCATTGGGCAGCCAAAAGTAGGCTTGTTTGGCAAAAATTGGATAACAACAACGCACCAATTTCAGGGTGCACAAAAGAATAAATTTACAAACAATAACAACAGCCGCTCTTCCACTCAAAATCCTACATTTGATACAATGCTCAGAGAAATGTTTGCCAGTAAAGATCAGCCATACTTATCTTAACGTCTTTAAACTGGTTTAGAAGACTTTGCAGAGTCTGTTTACAACCAGTTTCTTTGAGGGTGGCTTACCAATCTTGATAGATGCAACATTTGAGCAAAGTAGACCGCAGCCTGTTAGAAGCCATCTATACTGCTCTTAACAAACCACCTGGACCTGGCCAGAGTTATGCCGTATCACACTGCCATTGTGATCTCTGTTACCAAATTATGACCCCCATTATTACTGAGAAAAACAAGGAAACACAAGGAAATACAAGGAAACATGAGGAAACATGAGGAAACACAAGGAAACATGAGGAAACACAAGGAAATACGAGGAAACACAAGGAAACATGAGGAAACACAAGCAAACACGAGGAAACACAAGGAAACATAAGGAAACACAAGGAAACATGAGGAAACATGAGGAAACATAAGGAAACACAAGGAAACATGAGGAAACACAAGGAAACACAAGGAATCATGAGGAAACACAAGGAAACACAAGGAAACATGACGAAACACGAGGAAACATGAGGAAACATGAGAAAACACAAGGAAACATGAGGAAACACAAGGAAATACGAGGAAACATAAGGAAACACGAGGAAACATAAATGGTAGCCCCCAAAACTAATGAAACAGATAAAGTTGTCATCAAGAAAGTTAATAGCTTACTTCCATAGGTGTGCTCTCGGCAGACATGGCAGTGAAACCACAAATGTCACTGAAGTATATGGACACACTGTCATACCATTCTGCTGTAACAGACTCCCCTCTGATCAGCTGGGAGGCAACTTTCCTGTACATTGATTAAAGTACAGATGATATCACAGTGTAAAACAGTTATAGGAGGATGGTATATGATATGAGAGTGTAAAACAGTTATAGGAGGATGGTATATGATATGAGAGTGTAAAACAGTTATAGGAGGATGGTATATGATATCACAATGTAAAACAGTTATAGGAGGATGGTATATGTTATGAGAGTGTAAAACAGTTATAGGAGGATGGTATATGTTATGAGAGTGTAAAACAGTTATAGGAGGATGGTATATGATATGAGAGTGTAAAACAGTTATAGGAGGATGGTATATGTTATGAAAGTGTAAAACAGTTATAACTTAACTTAGCATTTTTATACTGGTTTAGAAGACTCACCAGAGTCTGTATGCAACCAGTCACATTTGCATTACCCTGCTTTAAAAGCTATGCATATCCAATCTATTCTTAAATGCATAAACTATCTCTGCCTTTGCCACCTTCTGGGGTAATGCATTCCAAGCATTCATCACTCTCTGACTAAAAAAATATTTCCTAATATCTAATCTGGACCTTTCTTTAGTTAATTTGTATCTGTGCCCTCTTGTTCTCATTGGTAGTTGTATTTAAAAAAACTTGTTATAGTCTAATTAACCTTTCCTCTGATCATCTTATAAACCTGTATTAAGTCACCTCAAATTTTTCTCTCTTCTAGACACTGTAGGCCAGTTTTTCTGAGTCTTTCCTCATAACTCTAATTATGGAATCCCACCATCAGCTTTGTTGCTCCTTTTTGTATTCTTTCCAGCATATTTATATCTCCTCTACGATAGACTCCACAGCTGTACACAGTACTCCAATCTAGGTCTTCTTCTTCTTCTTCTGCGTCCGTTCTCAATCTCCTACTACCAAGTCCTGAACAGGGCTTTACATGTAGCAGGATGTAATCCGGAGAACGGAATGTGTTGTGTCGCTAGTTTACAGATTGACTGCGATATTTGCACTTTTTGGTCTGACATATCTGTCTTCGGCAGGCAATCTAGGTCTAACTAATACTTTGTACAATTTGACTATCACTTCCTTGCTCATATGTTTAATATTTCTTTTTATCATACCTAACATTGCATTTGTCTTTTTCACTGCTACCAGAACATGCTCACTCACCTTACTTGCATGATCTATTAAAACCCCTAGGTTCCTTTCCTGATCTATCTTTCTAAAATTGTTCTCGGCCATTCTGTAATTATGCTCCATATTGTATCTACCCATGTGGATGACTGTACATTTAAAGGAGGATGGTATATGATATGAGAGTATAAAACAGTTATAGGAGGATGGTATATGATATGAGAGTGTAAAATGGTCATAAGAGGATGGTTATGTGATCATCATCATCAGGTCTTTCAGTCCTAGGAATGGTCAACAAGCTCATGGATTTTGTCCTTCTATTTCTGCCTATCCTCTGCAGCCGTCTTTAGCTCATCATACATCTTCACAGCCATATCTCCGCAAGCTTGAGACAAAAAGATATTTCTAGGTCTTCCCCTCCGTCTCGTTCCCTGCATAATATCCTCCAAGACCTTTTTGACTGGGCCCTCTCTCCGCTGATTATGTTCCAACCAGCCAATTTGATTTCTTTTTATCTTCTGTATCAACTTTCTCTCTTCTCCCATCTCTGCCAATACCTTTTCATTTGATTTCTTCTCGGACCAGCTCAATCTTTCCATCTTTCAGTAATACCACATCTCAAAAGCCTCCAAGTATTTTTCCTCTTTTTAATTTATAGTCCATGTTTCAGAGCCATATATTGCCACAGTCCAAACATATGTGTATAAGATTCTTTTCGTTAGAGACATACTAATGTTATTGGATGTAAGAATTCTTTGTTTCTCTCTAAACACTTTCTTTGCCATTACAATTCTAGATTGTATATCTCTATAGCATCGCACCTCTTCTGTTATGGTTTGACCAAGATATGGGAATTGGAATACCTGCCCGACTTCTTTCCCTTTTATGGTTACTCTTTCACTGGTTGGTTCTTTGACTATGATCATTGTCTTGGTCTTCTCTATGTTCACTTTCATGTCAAAGATATCTGCAGTGTTGCTAAATCCATTGAGAATTTTTTGTAGATCTTCCTCCATCTCTGCTATAATGGCTTGGTCATCAGCAAATTTTATTGCCTCCAGCTGTTCACCCTTGACCTTTATCCACAGATTGCATTTCTTCATTGCTTCAGCCATCATCACCTCTGAGTACGCATTGGACAGGTGAAAGTGGACATCCCTGTCTTACTCCCTTTCTTATAGGTACCACGTCCATGAGCCCTTCTCTTATTGATATGATGGTCTTTTGGTTTGTGTATAGGTTCTGCATCAGCCGGAGGATTGGTTCTTCAATTTCGGCATGTTTAAGGATCTCAAAAAGCCTCTTTCTGGACACTATCAAACGTCTTCTCATGATCTATGTAGCAGATGTACAGGGATCTTCCCCGATTGAACAATTTCTCCGCAAGGAACTTCAATGTGCCAATTGCCTCTCTGATGCCTGATCCTCTTCTGAACTCAAATTGATATGACAGTGTTAAATAGTTATAACTTAACTTAACGTAATGTCTTTATACTGGTTTAGAAGACTCTGTAGAGTCTGAATACAACCAGTGTCATTTACATTTCCTTGCTCTAAGAGCTATGCGCATCCAATCTATCCTTAAATGCATTAATTGTTCCTGCCTCTACTACTTCCTTTGGTAATACATTCAAAGCATGCACTACTTATAGAAGGATGTTATCTGATATCATAATGTTAAACAGTTAAATGAAGATGGCATATAATATTTACAGTGTAATAACAAGAACAAAAGATAGTTTTAAAGGACAACCGCCAAAAGTTGGTACAGATACTCACAATTATAGCACATAAAGAAAACCAACATCACTACACTTTCAGCAGACCCATAGGTGCATAATCTCTTCCAGCTGACAGCAAAAGGTATGAATACTGATGCCTTCTTAAAATCATTGGATCTGTTCTACCAGTTGTCACAACTGCTTAACTTAACGTCTTTATACTGGTTTAGAAGACACTGTAGAGTCTGTACACAACCAGTTTCTTTTACAATAATTTGATCTAAAAATAACTATATGCATCTAATCTATTGTTAAATGCATTATTTAATCCTGCCTCCACTATTATCTTCCTAAAGGCTTGTTAAGGTTTCATGTTCCTGTATTGCATTTTAATGTTTCCCTTACAGCGGCGTCCCAATTGTTTTTTGGTTTTTTTTAGAATTCTTTATTGCACAATTTTAAAACAAAATTTTGTGTGATGTGAGGTGAAGTGAGGTGAAAATTCCCATGAGATGAAACGTGAGATGGTGGGAGTTACACTTTGTGACGGCGTTCTAATGTACAGCATTAATGGGGAAAGGAATTCATGTGCCCTAGGGGCGACTTCAAATGTGCACCACATTTTTATTCTGCTCCTATTTGTTAATAGATTTGGCTTTCTGTCCACAAACAAACAGATTTTGACAGATGTAGTCATAACCATAATTCTAACTGGCAAAACAACACTGAGACCCCTGTATTATAAACTGTTTATGTCACCCTGTGTATGTATTCATGTTTCTCCTTTGTTTCTGTTTTTCTCAATGCTGTCACATCCATATTTTAATTGTATTATCTACCCTTGCGTCTTAGGTATTCCTCTCTTTCCTCCCTTGACTGTCCGCGCGTGTTTATTTATTACTGATCTTTGCTCCTTTACCACATCATTAGAGTTCATGTTTTTACAATGGTTAGTAGGGTTTTATAAATCTAAATTATACATCTAAATATTGTTCCCTGTACTAGTCTATGCTTGGTCTATGTTTGCTTACAACTCCTACAGTTCTTGTAAGACAAAAGTCTTACCTGCATCACATGTCTGCCTCACTAAACCAGTTTCATAACGTCCGCAATGAGGCAGAAACAAAGGATTGCAATGGCAAAAAAAAGCTTCAGAAAAAAAATTTTTTTAACCTCAAAGAAAATCAGGATTGAACTAAGGAAAAGAAGAATTGTCAATCATAAATGGCCAATTGCACTGTATGGAGGTGAAACATGGATATTAGCAAAGAAGGATGAAGAAAGCTTGGAAGTATTGGAAATATGGTGCTACCGTATAATAGCAAGAGTGGGTTGGACAGAAATAAGATTAAATGATAATTTCCTAACAGAAGTGGGCGCACAAAGACAAGTATTGCATATGATAGAAAAACATCGGTTGAATTGGCTGGGTCACAATGTGGGACATGAAAGTCTTTTACAGAAGATACTAGAGGGTAGGATTCAAGGCAAGTGAGGACTGGATGACCAAGACACATCTTTGCATCTTAGGCATACAGTACAAACTTATGCAGAAATAAAGAGAATTGCAGAGGATAAGGTAAAATGGAGAGAAGTACTCAGACACCCTTATCAAATTTGAGAATGGTCTGTAAGCTGGCAAATGGAGTTTAATGTAGATATATGTAGTCATTCACATGGGTAGATCAATTCTTGAATGTATTAATTGACACTGCCTCCACTTTTTCCTGTGGCAATGCATTTCAAGCATTCACAACTGTTTGACTAAAAAAATTATTCCTGGTATCTAATCTGGACCTTTTTGTTTTTTTAATTAATTTGTAGCTATGTCCTCTTGTTCCTGTAAGTGAATGTATTTAAAACAAAACTTGTTATAGTCTAATTTATCCGTTCCTTTGATTATCTTATAAACCTGTATTAAATAAGTAGAGAATTGTTTTCAGCAAAGTGTTATGTCTTTAATGAGACCAAAATATTGTCAATGTCTTGATTTTGTTCATCAATTCTCTTGTACCCTTAATTTCTCCAAGACTTCCTTATTTGTTCTCGTTTCTATTCAGAAGATGCACCACATTCTTCTGTATATTTCCATTTTAAATGCATCAACTTTTGTCAAACATTTGTTGATTGTCCAAGTTTCTCCGCACATAGTAATGATGAGAATACATTACACCTGGTCACTCACATTTTTAATTTGTGAGTAACTTGCTTGGATGCCTTCTTCTTCTTCTTCTTCTTCTTCTTCTGTGTTTGTTCTCAATCTTCTGCTACCAAACCCTGAACAGGGCTTTGCAAGTAGCAGGATACAGTCCAGAGAACGGAATGCGCAGTGTCACTAGTTTACAGCTTGACTGTGATTTTTTACACTTTTCAGTCTGACACATTCGGCAGTGGTTGGATGTCAATCTATGACTCTTCATGATAAAAAACAGATTTGACAATCCCTATTCTCTCTTGATTTCCATTTTGCAATTTCCCTTAAAAAAATTATATTTACAAGATAGGAGAAGCTACTGTCGGAGATTCCGAGTCTATGTTGCTAGTTGTCAGGATTTTTATTTATTTAGTGTTGGTATCCAATACATATACCTGACTTTTCTTCTTTACTTCAGTCACTGATTCCTGTAATTCTTGTTTGCTTTCAGCCAACAAAACTGTATCATCCGCAAATGTTATAATATTTTTAACGAAATATTCTTTTGCTCAACTAGCTCAACTATAAATCCTAGCAGTGTGATCTCGAATGAACTGTTATTTTTGTTAGGGAGAAAAATAATGAGCACTAGAAAATAAATCACATACATGGGCAGTGGTGGAAGAAACTGATCAAAAGTATATTATGCATTGTCATAAACTACAATAAATGTGTGATTTATTTACGTAGTAGGGGGACTCAGTGGTCTTGAGGTAAAGTGTCCGCCTTGGGTGCCAGAGGTCGCAAATTCGTATCGTGGTGGAGTCTCAGATTTTTCTCACATGAATCTTCTGGTAAAAATTCGCTTGATCTCTGGGTAGTGAGATTGGACTTCTGTGTTCAGTGTTGAACACGTTAACAATTTCTTGGCAGCTAGAAATCAAAAAGAGTAGGCTTAACGGCCGCTGCCAGGACAAAATTCCAGCCAAAAACCTACCAAAGTTCTTTGTACCTTTCCTCGGGTGGTTTGTTAAGAGCAGCTATAGATGGCATCTAACTGGCTGCGGGTCTACTTAGCTCTACTGCTTAAGTCTAATAAGATGGACTCGCACATTAGTTAAACCACCCTCCAAGAAACTGGTTGTATACAGACTCTGTAATCTTCTAAACCAGTATAAAGATAAGTTGAGTTAAGTTTTATTAATGAAATCTGTGATTTATTGATGTAGATATCTATGAAATGTGTGATTTATTCTCATAGACTACATGAAAATGTGTGATTTATAGTCACATATATGGATAAAATAACACTGGAGGCAAAAAGGGAGCATCTGTCAAGAAATGTCAAGGAAGAAAAGACAGAGGTTGACCACTTAAATGAACTTGTTTTTGTAGATGATCAATGTCTACTTTACAAAAGGGAAGACAATATGAACAACAACATCTGACAGCGCTCAACTCTGTATGTGAAAGATACAATATGAGAATGAACACATCGAAAACAGAAACTATGCAGAAAAACCGATCACCTGAAAATATGTACATTATGGTAAACTGGACCAAGATCAAATAAGAGCAAGTACTGGTAAACTGGACCAAGATCAAACAAGAGCAAGTACTGGTAAACTGGACCAAGATCAAACAAGAGCAAGTACTGGTAAACTGGACCAAGATCAAACAAGAGCAAGTACTGGTAAACTGGACCAAGATCAAACAAGAGCAAGTACTGGTAAACTGGACCAAGATCAAACAAGAGCAAGTACTGGTAAACTGGACCAAGATCAAACAAGAGCAAGTACTGGTAAACTGGACCAAGATCAAACAAGAGCAAGTACTGGTAAACTGGACCAAGATCAAACAAGAGCAAGTACTGGTAAACTGGACCAAGATCAAACAAGAGCAAGTACTTTGGCAAGGATTTCACACAAGATGGAGGTGTAGATTGAGGGATTGAGATGAATGCCAAAAAGCAAATGCAATTGCCTACCAGCTGTCACCATTTTTGAAACCCTCTAACATAAACATGTCCACAAACAGAATGCTGATCAACAGTACAGTCGGCTGCCAACTCTCTGTTCCAAATGTGGACTTTAACAAAATCTCTAGAGCCAAAGATTATGACATGTGAGATGCGATGTCTCCGAAAATAATCAACATAACTAGGAATAAAGATGTGAGTTGAATAGTTGAAGCTAGACCCTGCTCGGAATATATTGATGAGGAAAGAATCAAATGGTTAGGCCACTTGATGAGAATGCAACCTGACCAACTACCTCTGTGCGCCTAAAACACACAGCGACAGGGTTTTTCAACTGTGGCAAACCGAGAACAAGATAGATAGGAAATGTTGGTGATACTATAAATCATCGTTGGAAGACGACTACTTCAGCGACGAGACCTTGACAGAAAACTATGGCTCCCAACAATGCCTTACGGCACAAGTGGATAAGATAAGACAAGACAAAACAAGACAAGACTAGACAAAACAAGACAGACAAGACAAGACAAGACAAGACAGGATAGGATAAGACAAGACAAGGCAAGAGAAGACAGGACAAAAATAAAATATGTGATATATTTTCATAGACAGCAACAAAATGTGTTATGTACTGATATAGACTACTATGAAATGTGTGATTTATTGACACAAACAACAACAGAATGTGTCATGTATTGACATATATCACTAAAACTGGTTGTATACAGACTCTGCAGTCTTCTAAATCAGTATAAAGACATTAAGTTAAGTTACAACAAAAAGTGAAATTCGTTGACAGAAACCACAGGAATATCTGAAATATAATTACAAAGACAAGACAGAAATGTAGCACAAACTTAGGCAGCATGTTGTAGAGCAGGTCTTCTGCCTTCTTCTTCTGTTGAAGGTAGTCTGCTGTCCGCTCCTCAACCAAAGCCTCTAAGTTGTTGGCGTACTGCTCCATGCGTGACAGAAGATTGTCTAGAATGTTCCCCTTGTCTCCATCCCTGGTGAATAGAAGAGTTGTGCGCTGATCTTGGCGACTACAAAAACTTCTTGGTTGGAAAAGTTAGGAAAAAATGACAATAACATATATGTCAACCTTGAATTAGCTAATTCAAAAATCTGGCAATTATGTTCAGTGGTCATGAGGTAAGGTGTTTGCCTCGAATGCCAGAGGTCGCGTGTTGGAATCACAGTGAAGACCAGGACTTTTATCGTGTGGGTCTTCTAGTAAAAATTCCAGTGATCTCCGGGAAGTAAGATTGGACTCCAGTGTTCAGTGTTGAGCATGTTAAAAATTCCCCCTAGAAATGGGCTGTTTTCATGGCAGCCAGGCTAACAAGGTGGGGGATTGACGTGATCCCCATAGTAGTGAACGATGAGCAATACGGATGATGCCAAGCATAGTACAGCCACCTGGAGGACTCTGGTGGTCATCAGCACGCTCGGGATGTGAGGAAAGTTACTCTAACTGGCCACTTATCTTTTTCCGGGCCCACAAAAGAGTAAACCTACTCATTGCGGGCCTTCGAAACAACATATAAAGACGCAAATGAAAAAATATATAAATTTATTATCATCATCATGTGAAACGTTTTACCAGAACACATTGTGATTCAAGAGGGACATGAAGTCATACGACAACTGGGAAACAATTGCTCAGGATCGAGCTGTTTGGAGACAGTCAGTTGGAGGGAGCATAGTGGCTGCTGATGCTTGTTAGGCCTTCTGGTTGCAGAGAAAAGAGAAAGACTGCAGAGATGAAGGAACACCTTGGCAAGTCAGCCTCCTCAGCATGGTTGTACGATCTGCGGCAGGGACTGCTCTCACACATTGGCCTTTATAGCCAGAGCAGACAGGGTCGAAATACAGGAGACATAGCTGGAGAAAACTCACATGGTCTGCAGAGACTGAGATGCCTATGATGATATAATTGTCTTAGCAATGTACCAATACACATACTATAACTAGAATCAAACATATCACAGAAATGAATAAAATCATGAATAAAATACAAATTCTGTTGAGTCCAAATTGGAAATGTTTTCCATTGTTTGGAAACAGCATCAATGAAGTTGTTATAATCTTCGGATGCAAAACATATTTTTGTTGAATGTTCAACATGCAAAATAAATTGAACAGAGCAACTTCAACACCCATGGGGGATAGTTTTGTTGTTTGTATTTGCTTCGAATGTCCACAATGAGTAGGTTAACCTGCATTAAATGGCAGGTTGCAGTAGCTTTCCTCACATCCCGAGCGTGCTGATGAAGGTGGACCTGGGGCCACCCAGCGGTTGTGCTATGCTTGGCTTCATCTGCGTATTGTTCACTACTATGGGGATTACATCGATCCCTCATCTCATTTGCCAGGCTTCCATGAAAACAGCCTGTTTCCAAGGAGGGCTATGAGGAAGCTGAGGTGAGGGTCTTGGCCAGTATCTTTTGTTTGACCCTGACTAACATGTTTGTTCTGTATCTTGTGTCTGACCCTGACTAACATGTTTGTTCTGTATGTTGTGTCTGACCCTGACTAACATGTTTGTTCTGTATGTTGTGTCTGACCCTGACTAACATGTTTGTTCTGAATGTTGTGTCTGACCCTGACTAACATGTTTGTTCTGTATGTTGTGTCTGACCCTGACCAACATGTTTGTTCTGTATGTTGTGTCTAACCCTGACTAACATGTTTGTTCTGTATGTTGTGTCTGACCCTGACAAACATGTTTGTTCTGTATGTTGTGTCTAACCCTGACTAACATGTTTGTTCTGTATGTTGTGTCTGACCCTGACTAACATGTTTATTCTGTATGTTGTGTCTGACCCTGACTAACATGTTTGTTCTGTATCTTGTGTCTGACCCTGACAAACATGTTTGTTCTGTATGTTGTGTCTAACCCTGACTAACATGTTTGTTCTGTATGTTGTGTCTGACCCTGACTAACATGTTTGTTCTGTATGTTGTGTCTGACCCTGACTAACATGTTTGTTCTGTATGTTGTGTCTGACCCTGACTAACATGTTTGTTCTGTATCTTGTGTCTGACCCTGACTAACATGTTTGTTCTGTATGTTGTGTCTGACCCTGACTAACATGTTTGTTCTGTATCTTGTGTCTGACCCTGACTAACATGTTTGTTCTGTATCTTGTGTCTGACCCTGACTAACATGTTTGTTCTGTATCTTGTGTCTGACCCTGACTAACATGTTTGTTCTGAATGTTGTGTCTGACCCTGACTAACATGTTTGTTCTGTATGTTGTGTCTGACCCTGACCAACATGTTTGTTCTGTATGTTGTGTCTAACCCTGACCAACATGTTTGTTCTGTATGTTGTGTCTGACCCTGACAAACATGTTTGTTCTGTATGTTGTGTCTAACCCTGACTAACATGTTTGTTCTGTATGTTGTGTCTGACCCTGACTAACATGTTTGTTCTGTATGTTGTGTCTGACCCTGACTAACATGTTTGTTCTGTATCTTGTGTCTGACCCTGACAAACATGTTTGTTCTGTATGTTGTGTCTAACCCTGACTAACATGTTTGTTCTGTATGTTGTGTCTGACCCTGACTAACATGTTTGTTCTGTATGTTGTGTCTGACCCTGACTAACATGTTTGTTCTGTATGTTGTGTCTGACCCTGACTAACATGTTTGTTCTGTATCTTGTGTCTGACCCTGACTAACATGTTTGTTCTGTATGTTGTGTCTGACCCTGACTAACATGTTTGTTCTGTATCTTGTGTCTGACCCTGACTAACATGTTTGTTCTGTATGTTGTGTCTGACCCTGACTAACATGTTTGTTCTGTATGTTGTGTCTGACCCTGACTAACATGTTTGTTCTGTATGTTGTGTCTAACCCTGACTAACATGTTTGTTCTGTATGTTGTGTCTGACCCTGACTAACATGTTTGTTCTGTATGTTGTGTCTGACCCTGACTAACATGTTTGTTCTGTATGTTGTGTCTGACCCTGACTAACATGTTTGTTCTGTATCTTGTGTCTGACCCTGACTAACATGTTTGTTCTGTATGTTGTGTCTGACCCTGACTAACATGTTTGTTCTGTATCTTGTGTCTGACCCTGACTAACATGTTTGTTCTGTATCTTGTGTCTGACCCTGACTAACATGTTTGTTCTGTATGTTGTGTCTGACCCTGACTAACATGTTTGTTCTGAATGTTGTGTCTGACCCTGACCAACATGTTTGTTCTGTATGTTGTGTCTAACCCTGACTAACATGTTTGTTCTGTATGTTGTGTCTGACCCTGACAAACATGTTTGTTCTGTATGTTGTGTCTAACCCTGACTAACATGTTTGTTCTGTATGTTGTGTCTGACCCTGACTAACATGTTTGTTCTGTATGTTGTGTCTGACCCTGACTAACATGTTTGTTCTGTATCTTGTGTCTGACCCTGACAAACATGTTTGTTCTGTATGTTGTGTCTAACCCTGACTAACATGTTTGTTCTGTATGTTGTGTCTGACCCTGACTAACATGTTTGTTCTGTATGTTGTGTCTGACCCTGACTAACATGTTTGTTCTGAATGTTGTGTCTGACCCTGACTAACATGTTTGTTCTGTATCTTGTGTCTGACCCTGACTAACATGTTTGTTCTGTATGTTGTGTCTGACCCTGACTAACATGTTTGTTCTGTATCTTGTGTCTGACCCTGACTAACATGTTTGTTCTGTATCTTGTGTCTGACCCTGACTAACATGTTTGTTCTGTATCTTGTGTCTGACCCTGACTAACATGTTTGTTCTGTATCTTGTGTCTGACCCTGACTAACATGTTTGTTCTGTATGTTGTGTCTGACCCTGACTAACATTTTTGTTCTGTATCTTGTGTCTGACCCTGACTAACATGTTTGTTCTGTATGTTGTGTCTGACCAGACATTAGTTATCCTCCCCATGGAATAGATTAAAAACCACTATTGCAATACCCCAATTCAGCTTTTGTTTCCAACACCATCACTTCAAGCTGTACTCTTTTGTTTCCAACACCATCACTTCAAGCTGTACTCTTTTGTTTCCAACACCATCACTTCCATCTGTACTCTTTTGTTTCCAACACCATCACTTCAAGCTGTACTCTTTTGTTTCCAACACCATCACTTCCATCTGTACTCTTTTGTTTCCAACACCATCACTTCAAGCTGTACTCTTTTGTTTCCAACACCATCACTTCAAGCTGTACTCTTTTGTTTCCAACACCATCACTTCAAGCTGTACTCTTTTGTTTCCAACACCATCACTTCAAGCTGTACTCTTTTGTTTCCAACACCATCACTTCAAGCTGTATTCTTTTGTTTCCAACACCATCACTTCAAGCTGTACTCTTTTGTTTCCAACACCATCACTTCAAGCTGTACTCTTTTGTTTCCAACACCATCACTTCAAGCTGTACTCTTTTGTTTCCAACACCATCACTTCAAGCTGTACTCTTTTGTTTCCAACACCATCACTTCAAGCTGTACTCTTTTGTTTCCAACACCATCACTTCAAGCTGTACTCTTTTGTTTCCAACACCATCACTTCAAGCTGTACTCTTTTGTTTCCAACACCATCACTTCAAGCTGTACTCTTTTGTTTCCAACACCATCACTTCAAGCTGTACTCTTTTGTTTCCAACACCATCACTTCAAGCTGTACTCTTTTGTTTCCAACACCATCACTTCAAGCTGTACTCTTTTGTTTCCAACACCATCACTTCAAGCTGTACTCTTTTGTTTCCAACACCATCACTTCAAGCTGTACTCTTTTGTTTCCAACACCATCACTTCAAGCTGTACTCTTTTGTTTCCAACACCATCACTTCAAGCTGTACTCTTTTGTTTCCAACACCATCACTTCAAGCTGTACTCTTTTGTTTCCAACACCATCACTTCAAGCTGTACTCTTTTGTTTCCAACACCATCACTTCAAGCTGTACTCTTTTGTTTCCAACACCATCACTTCAAGCTGTAACTCTGTGGGTATTTTTGTACAATTATTTTGTTGTATTGAATTCTGTTTTAGAACTAGCTCATGGTTTTAGTTGAAACTGCTGACCTGTTCAGCTTCCTAATAATTGACTTGAGAGATTGAAAGTCTGGTCTGTCTGCAGGGTCTTCTGACCAGCACCGCCTGGGGATGTTAGAGTAAGTCAGTTATGGCTTGGAAGGTAAGAAAAACTAAATTTGATGGTGTTTCAATAATATATCAAATTTAATCCTAAGATCATGTGTACACCTGGTGGCAGTGTACGAGGCATAGACCATCACACAAATATCTGGGAAGAAGATCAAGGCTTTCGAAACAAAGTGCTACAAACAAAATCTCTGCTGAAATCTCTTTAGTCACCTGTTATGTTCTGTTCTGTTGGTCTTATGCTAAAATCTATTTAGTTTCTTGTTTTTGTTCTGTTGGTCTTCTGTTAAAATCTCTATAGTCACCTGTTCCGTTCTGTTGGTCTTATGCTAAAATCTTGTTAGTCACCTGTTATTTTCCGTTCTGTTGGTCTTATGCTAAAATCTTGTTAGTCACCTGTTATGTTCTGTTCTGTTGGTCTTATGCTAACATCTCTTACGTCACCTGTTATGTTCTGTTCTGTTGGTCTTATGCTAAAATCTATTTAGTCACCTGTTATGTTCTGTTGGTCTTATGCTAAAATCTATTTAGTCACCTGTTATGTTCTGTTCTGTTGGTCTTATGCTAACATCTCTTAAGTCACCTGTTATGTTCTGTTCTGTTGGTCTTATGCTAAAATCTCGTTAGTCACCTGTTATGTTCTGTTGGTCTTATGCTAAAATCTCTTTAGTACCAGTTATGTTATGTTGGTGTTATGCTAAAATCTCTTTAGTACAAATGTTCTGTTGGTTTAATGATAAAATCTCTTTAGTACCAGTTATGTTATGTTGGTGTTATGCTAAAATCTCTTTAGTACCAGTTATGTTATGTTGGTGTTATGCTAAAATCTCTTTAGTACCAGTTATGTTATGTTGGTGTTATGCTAAAATCTCTTTAGTACCAGTTATGTTATGTTGGTGTTATGCTAAAATCTCTTTAGTACCAGTTATGTTATGTTGGTGTTATGCTAAAATCTCTTTATTACCGGATATGTTCTGTTGGTGTTTTGCTAAAATCTCTTTATTACCAGTTATGTTGTGTTCTTTTGGTGTTATGCTAAAACCTCGTTAGTCACCTGTTCTCTTCTGTTGGTCTTATAACTTAACCTAACTTAATGTCTTTATACTGGTTTAGAAGACCCTGCAGAGTCTGTATACAACCAGTTACATTTACATCACCTTGCTCTAAAAGCTATGTGCATCCAGTTTATGCATCCAGTTTATGCATCCAGTTTATGCTAAAACCTTTTCAGTCACCTGTTCTGGTCTGTTAGTGTTTTGCTAAAATCTATTTAGTCACCTGTTATGTTCTGTTCTGTTGGTCTTATGCTAAAATCTATTTAGTTTCTTGTTTTTTGTTCTGTTGGTCTTCTGCTAAAATCTCTATAGTCACCTGTTCCGTTCTGTTGGTCTTATGCTAAAATCTCGTTAGTCACCTGTTATTTTCCGTTCTGTTGGTCTTATGCTAAAATCTCGTTAGTCACCTGTTACGTTTTCTTCTGTTTTCCAGAATCAACATCACTCCAGGCATTCCCACAGGTGCTCAGTATCTCTAAGTAAATAGTGAAGGGTGTGGTTACTGATGGTTCTTACAGCTCGTTGACTGTACACACTTTTAATTTGCCCTCTCTTGCGCCAAGTTCCCTTGAACCTTGTTCGATATCAAGAATCTGCAATCTGTGAATTGCTGATTCGTCTATCGCAGTGTCTTCATCTAACAGGTGGTCATTGATAGAATACAAGATGTCACTCCGATCCATATCTAGTGTACCCTTTATTAGATCCTGTAAAGCCAGGATCTCAGCTGTTCTGTTGTGATGAACCCCAGAATGACCAGGGCAGTAGTCCAAACCAGCTGTTCTTGATCCACTGCCTTTGACACAGCTTCCTCCTCCACCATTCTTGTTCTGGCTTCCTCTTTTACTGTTCTTGGTTAGGCAAATTCACAAATGGTTAGGCAGACAGACACACAAATTATTAGGTAGACACAGAAATAGTTAGGTAGACATAAAAATGGTTATAATATTACAAATGTTTGCCTAGGTGACATTAGCCCGTTGTGACGATCGACCACTACCATGTCCAACTGCTGAGGATGTGTTCATGCGTATCGTGTTGACCGAAATCCCTACAGACTCCCCGGATGGAGCCGTGTACTCCGCTGCCTTGGGATGAGGGGTGCGAGGAGTGTATGTGTATGACCAATGTTTGTGTCAGGCTTTCCGTGTCTGTCCGTGTCAAGTTCCCAGTTTTTCCATGTCCCGTCACAGAGGCTTCTGATTGTGTCCACCTTTTGGTCAGCGTGACCCTTGCTGTGCCGAGAATAGGAGGTTGGGAAAGGTATCGTGTAACCTCTGGTGGAGGGAGGGGCGGGAAGGAGGAAATCGGCGTCAGTCCGAGCAGAAAGGTCCTTGAGTAGGGGCAACCTGGACTGAACTCTGGTGTACAGTTAAGCGGAATGTTGAACTCCCACGGCTTGAGCCAGTCATGAAATGCAGTATAACAAACAGGATAACCGATCAAAAGCACATCAATTCCACAGAATAAAGTCGTTGATACCACCTGATGATGGACTAGGGAAATATTATCCCAACAGGAACCACCAAACATCGGAAAATGACACAAACATCGCAACGAATCGAGAGCACAGCTATCAAGGCCAGGCCATTCTTACTTTATTTCCAAATAGTTAGACAGACAGACAAATTGTTAAGTGGACACATAAATAGTTAATCAGACACTCAAATGGTTAGGCAGACACTCAAATGGTAAGGCATACATGGTTAGGCAGACACATAAATGGTTAGGCAGACACATAAATGGTTAGGGAGACACATAAATGGTTAGGGAGACACATAATTGGTTAGGGAGACACATAAATGGTTAGGGAGACACGTAATTGGTTAGGGAGACACATAAATAGTTAGGGAGACATGGTTAGACAGACACATACATGGTTACGGAGACATGGTTAGACAGACACACATGGTTAGGAGACATGGTTAGACAGACACACACATGGTTAGGGAGACATGGTTAGACAGACACACACATGGTTAGGGAGACATGGTTAGGCAGACACATACATGGTTAGGGAGACATGGTTAGACAGACACATACATGGTTAGGGAGACGTGGTTAGGCAGACACACAAATGGTTACTCAGATACACATAGAAACAAACAGTATATAAAACACACAAATATAGGATCATTGAGAGCCCACCTGATCACACCAGCCAACTCATCACAAGGGCAGTCGTATTCTTCAAGGGTAGGCCTGAAATATGGCTTCAGCCCTAGCTTGACCTTGTCGTAGATTTCTGTTGCGATAACAACACAGTTTCATTTGTATGTTTCACCAATGGAAAGATGATCATATTTTTTCCGATTTTTATTTCATTAAAGAGAAGATTTCTCTAACATTTGAACGTATGAAGAAGGCAGCAAAATAATTTAACTGAACTTCATTATACTGGTTTAGAGCTGCCAAGACCCTTCTACACCTCCACACAGTGATCATGGATAACAGGCTGCAGCAGGGCAGACTGGCTAAGGAGAAGGGATCGAAGAGGGAAGGCTAACCCTGTACTCAAAAAATGATTGCTGAAGTCGGATGTATTGGACCAAACGGTGCAAATATCGCAGTCAAGCTGTAAACTATGACACAACGCATTCCGTTCTCTGGACTACATTCTGTACTTAAGCCCTTTCAGGATTTGGTTTGGTAGCAGGAGATTGAGAACGAGCGAAGCCAAGCCATTATACTGGTTTAGAAGGCTCTACATAGTTTGTATACAACCAGGTTATTCTACTCCACCAATACTAAAAATAATTGTGATCATCCAATCTATTTTTGAATGCATTAATTGACCTTGCCTCCACCATATCCTGTGGCAATGCATTCCAAACATTCACCATTCTCAGACTACAAAAATCATTCCTAATATCTAATCTGGACATTTCTTTCAACAACTTGAAGCTGGGCCCTCTTGTTCTTCTAGCTGGTTGTACTTTAAAAAACTTGATATAGTCTAATTTATTCTTTGCATTGATTAAGATATAAACTTTTATTAAGTCACCTTCAATTCTTCTTTGTTCTAGACACTATAGACCAGTTTTTCTCTTTCCTGAAAACTAAAAATGTTGTAATCCATAGATGATTTCTTTAGCTCTTCTTTGTATCCTGTCTATCATGTCTATTTTCACTTTATGGTAAGAACTCCACACCTGAACACAATACTCTAATTTAAGTCTCACCGATGGTTCATATATGAGGCGTTCACATGAAACTTGACCTAACAGCACCAAGCGAATATACCTACAATGCGCATGATGACGTCACTTCTGATGTAAACAGCATATACCAACTGTCAAACTTGGAAAATTTCATTATCCCCCCCGAGTCATAGTTTCCTCAAGAGACAATTGAAAACATGACAGATGTGATACAGAATTCGTCCAGAGTTGATAAGTGAGTGGTGATTTGGTTTCTATCAGCTGAAGGACATCGACCAGTTGATAAAAATGTGACGACGTAAGCTCCAGCGACGGCCAACCCAAATTGCTGCATCAATTTTGGTGATGGCATCTTCTGATGCAACAATTTGCACCTGACCTGGTCTCGGAAGATCTTTCATTAACTCACGTCCTTCTTTAAACATCGTTATCCAGTTCTTCACTGTTGTCTTTGACACACTTTTGTATTTGCTGTTTGGCCATATTTGGACATGTGACCCGCCTTTCTGAGGATATCACAACCCACCATCTCTTAAAGCAGGCCATAGACATCAAGATGAGAAAGGATCCTTTCCGTCATGGGCCCCACCTCCGTGGATGTTCACACACCACCTGGTTAGGTCAAATCGGAAAGACATCATCTACATTGTATGCAGACGGGAACTTGGCCACCCTTCGTGGATGGTTGGCATAAAGGATACTTGTCGTTAAGCAAACTTCCCTCCCTACCTACCTCCCTCCCTACCTACCTCTCTACCTACCTCCCTCCCTACCTACCTCCCTACCTACCTCCCTACCTACATACCTCCCTACCTAACTACCTACATACCTCCCTACCTACCTACCTCCCTACCTACCTCCCTACCTACCTCCCTACCTATCTACCTACCTCCCTATCTAACTACCTACATACCTCCTTACCTACCTACCTACCTACCTCCTTTTCTACCTACCTGAGGAGGAAGACTAACTTCTGGTCAGGCAAAATATACTGGCCAAGACGCTCATCTCAGCTTCCTCGTAGCCCTCCCTGGAAATGGACTGTTTTCATGGAAGCCTAGCTAACGAGGTGAGGGATTGACATGATCTCCATAGTAGTTATACACACAGATTGAGCCAAGCATAGCACAACCGCCTGGAGGACCCTAGTCGACCTTCATCAGCATGCTCAGGATATGAGGAAAGTTACTGCAACCCACCGCGTTACATCCTTTTCTGGGCGCAAAAAAGAGTAGACCTACTCATTGTGGGCATTCAAAACAACACCAACCTACCTACCTACCTTCCTACCTACCTGTCTACCTACCTACCTACATACCTACCTGCCTACCTACATACCTACCTGCCTACATACATACCTACCTGCCTACATACATACCTACCTGCCTACATACATACCTACCTGCCTACATACATACCTACCTGCCTACATACATACCTACCTGCCTACCTACCTACTAGTTCTTGTTCTCCTTTACACATATTTAAGTAGATCCATTTCTATTTTACCTTACCTAACAAAACCATATAGAGTCACCCCATATCTCGCTCTCTGTCTCCCAGGTGTACATTCACACATGCACATACACGCACAGAAAGAGAGAGAGAGAGAGAGAGAGAGAGAGAGAGAGAGAGAGATAACACTATATACAATAAGCTGGGGCCATACCAATCTAGTGTATTGTAAATCAATAGTAAGGTAAGATAAAGGAAGTCTTTTAGCAGACTAAACCACTCGCCAAGAGTGAAGTGTTAGAGACCTCAGTAAACTAAGTCTCAGCTTGTAAGGTGGGGTGGCCAGTTCCCATCCTTGCTGCCTTTTCCTTCCCTAACCATAAATCATGTGAAGGCTAATCAGTGAATAGGTCACAAATGGCTGCTAAACAAACAACTAAATGAGAAACAAACTTAAAAACCATAAAAAAATCCATTGTTCCTTATTTCTCATCATAATTTCCAGAAACACTGACACACTTATGACATCTCTTTATCAGTGCACCAACACTGACACACTTATCCCATCTCTTTATCAGTGCACCAACACTGACACACTTATCCCATCTCGTTATCAGTGCACCAAAACCTTCACATCTTTCGTCTGAGTTCTCAGCGACATTTCCACTTTAATTTCAACCTCCGTCATTAAACATTTTTTGTCATTTATTTTTTCTCACTAAAAACATGATCTCGAAGTTTGATAGATTTCCTTTAAAACATAACGGGTTAATGTTTGGCTTGGCTTCGTTCATTCTCAATCTCCCACTACCAAACACTGAAGGGGCTTAAGTAGCAGAATGTAGTCCAGAGAACGGAATGTGTTGTGTCATAGTTTACAGGTTGACTGCGATATTTGCACCTTTCGGTCCAACACATCCGACTTCAGCAAGCATTATTTGAGTACCGGGTTAGTATTCCCTCTTCGATTCCTTTGCCTTAGCCAGTCTGCCCTGCTGCAGCCTGTTATACTGGATCACCGCGTGGAGGTGTAGAAGGGTCTTGGCTGCTTTGGTTCACTGACGCTAGCAGTCAGCTATAGGTCGCTGACTGCTGCAGCTCATGCGCTGCTCAGCATCTTGATCCCGGGTTAATGTTTGTTTACCATACAGACAATAAAAAAAAAACCAACAGAACAACATCTTGACAAGCTGGCTTTCATTCTAAGGGCTAACTGACGGCAAGAACTTCTCAGAACTACAGAACTAATGGCTGCAAATGTTACATTTAGATAAATTCATGGTCAGACTAGGAATATCATTTTGTAAAAGGATAAATGATTGAAATATAATTATGACACAAGGGGAGCATACAGCCTGGCTTGTTAGACTTAGATTGCAGCATGCCGGGTTTGAATTCATGGACAGATAGAAAACAAATTCGGCCATTGGTCATACCTTTTACTACCGCTCCTCTAGTTGATCCAGCTGTAAATAGGTACCTGAAGTATGCGTTGGGGAAGGTAAAAACAGCAAGGAAGGGAACTGGAAAAACAATATCGCTTGCCAAGGTGAGGTAGTGCATTTGGCTGCAGACTGAACAAAGTGAACAGCCTATTGTAGTTGCTACACTGTCTATTGTTACTCACCTGTCAGCTCGAATCATCCAACCTACCTGCTGAACAGATCCTTCTGTTGTAGTTGCTACACTGTCTATTGTTACTCACCTGTCAGCTCGAATCATCCAACCTACCTGCTGAACAGATCCTTCTGTTGTAGTTGCTACACTGTCTATTGTTACTCACCTGTCAGCTCGAATCATCCAACCTACCTGCTGAACAGATCCTTCTGTTGTAGTTGCTACACTGTCTATTGTTACTCACCTGTCAGCTCGAATCATCCAACCTACCTGCTGAACAGATCCTTCTGTTGTAGTTGCTACACTGTCTATTGTTACTCACCTGTCAGCTCGAATCATCCAACCTACCTGCTGAACAGATCCTTCTGTTACAACCTTAACATAACGACCAGGTTAAGCTTAATCCGCTATCTTTTAGCGTACTTAAGAAAATTAATGTGGTGAACAAGTTTAACTGTAAACAGGAAGCTTTAATTTATGAATATTCCTTGTAGTCTTTTGCACTCCCCCCAGCATTTAAAATACACCCTCCACCCCCCCCCCCCCCCCGAAAAAGAAAAAAAAACATACAACAGCACACTGTTCTGTGATTGTACATTCGGGAGCACCGACACCATTTTGTATCTTAGCTGCACACTTTCTTTGATTGTACACTCTGTGAGCACCGACGCCATGTTGTATCTTAGCTGCACACTTTGATTGTACACTCTGTGAGCACCGACGCCATGTTGTATCTTAGCTGCACATTTTGATTGTACACTCTGTGAGCACCGACGCCATCTTGTGCACACGTGCACGCAGCACCTAGTTCCTGCTACTTATAGTAACAGCAATCACAAAGCTCGATGTTTCTACCGCTAAATCACACTTTCAGAAACTACCAACATTTTTCAGCTACCTTATATCAGCTTGTGACCTACTTACTGACTTACCTTCTTAGGATATTGTATCCCGCACATTCAAAAGGATATGCCAGTACTGCGTAATTAACTTCCTCAACGAGGCATTGATCCGGCTCACTCACCTTGTGGAGGCAGGTCTATGTTCTGCAAATAGAAAACTCCGTTCCTGTAAACGATCTCCTGACAGATGATACCAAAGCTGTAAACATCTCCTTTGGCTGTTCCTTCAGGGGGAGAGTAAGCCATTCGCAGTAACTCAGGGGAAGTCCACAGCATGTCTGTAAGCAGCAAGTGGAAATATAAGGAAAACTCTAATAAATGTGCTAGTGGAAATATAAGGAAAACTCTAATAAATGTGCTAGTGGAAATATAAGGAAAACTCTAATAAATGTGCTAGTGGAAATATAAGGAAAACTCTAATAAATGTGCTAGTGGAAATAAAGTGTTGTTGTTTAATGCCCATAATGAGTATGTTTATTCGTTTGTTGCCCATGAAAAGAATGTTAAGTGATGGATTGTAGTAGCTTTCCTCACATCTTGATGATGGTGGACTGCGGTACTCCAGGTGGTTGTGCTATGCTTGGCTTCTTCTGTGTGTCACTCACTACTACGGAGAAAATATCGATCCACATCTCGCCAGCCAAGCTGCCTTGTAAACAGCCTGTTTCCAGCTACATGGAAGAGAGATTTTGGTCTTAGTCAGTGTATTGTGCCTGACCCTGACGTGGTTTCCTGGTTAGTGTATTGTGCCTGACCCTGACATGGTGTCCTGGTCAGTGTATTGTGCCTGACCCTGATGCGGTGTCCTGGTCAGTATGTTGTGCCTGACCCTGACGCGGTGTCCTGGTCAGTGTATTGTGCCTGACCCTGATGCGGTGTCCTGGTCAGTATGTTGTGCCAGACCCTGACGCGGTGTCCTGGTCAGTGTATTGTGCCTGACCCTGATGCGGTGTCCTGGTCAGTATGTTGTGCCTGACCCTGAAGCGGTGTCCTGGTCAGTATGTTGTATCTGACCCTGACATGGTGTCCTGGTCAGTATGTTGTGCCTGACCCTGACATGGTGTGCTGGTCAGTATGTTATAACTGACCCTGACATGATGTCTTGGTCAGTATGTTGTACCTGACCCTGACATGATGTCCTGGTCAGTATGTTGTACCTGACCCTGACATGGTGTCCTGGTCAGTATGTTATACCTGACCCTGACATGGTGTCCTGGTCAGTATGTTGTGCCTGACTGGACTAGCAACTCAGTTCCAGTAAAAGCAACATAACTAAGGTCCACAGGAGAGTGGAACTCTCATTGAGGGCAACCCGCCTGCGGGTATAAGGAAAAGATTCTTACAAGCACTGCCGACAATTGCCAACACACTGTACGGAGCAATGACACAACTGGAGAAGACCTGTACCCATATAAGACTGACATTGGGCTGCCAAGAGCAGGATTGCTCAGCAGCTATGGGATAACAACAACAAAAACAGGCGAGTGGTATATGCTGCACCAATTGATCCCCACCTCGTGGGTGAAATCTTTTCTTGTCTCATTATTTACCGGTGGTCTTTTCATGAATTTTCCACATGGACGAGGAAGAGATGAAAACCAGTGGACAACTCTGAGCCACTATGATGAATGCCATTACTACAAAAAGGCTGGTAAAGCTGACTACAGTTGGATCGGGTAGCTGACCTATATGTGACGATCCTGATACATAGACACACCTTACTTCAGGGATCCACCCTTTGAAATAATGATGCCTCCAGGACAACAAGAACAAGCCCTTTGCAACATCTTTCTTACAACTGAGGAAAACGTGTGGCTTTGTCCAGGACGCATTGGGCTGTCGCGAGAGACCAGCTCAGAGCTTAAGGGATGATATCATATAACCATCATCCTCATCTCTCTGTCCATCATCTGTGAACAAGCTTTTCAAATATCTGAAACCTCTAACTAGATAGAGTTCTTCTTTCTCTTTGACGTTCATCCTGAATAGGACATTGTGTTCTGGCTTACAGCAAGGCTGCGATATCTGTGCTTTTCAGTCTAACACAACGGGTTTCAGCTGGCGTTTTTGGAAACAGGGTTTGTCTTGACTGTCACAGCTGTTACAGAGAGCATACACTTGAAACACTGATCTATCCTTGCAAAATCCCATTTATCTAAGACAACATTTATTCTCCTCACAAAATCCCATTTATCTAAGACAACATTTATTCTCCTCACAAAATCCCATTTATCTAAGACAACATTTATTCTCCTCACAAAATCCCATTTATCTAAGACAACATTTATTCTCCTCACAAAATCCCATTTATCTAAGACAACATTTATTCTCCTCACAAAATCCCATTTATCTAAGACAACATTTATTCTCCTCACAAAATCCCATTAATCTATTGATATATTTAGATCCTATCTATCTGTAACAGTATTTATTTTCCTCACTAAATCCTATCCACCTGTAACAATATTTATTTTCCTCACTTCTTCTTCTTTGTGTTCCGGATCATTTGGTCATGCTATATCTGCAGGCCAGTCGCCATGATGAAGTCTGTAGTCTTCACCAGGTCGGAGCGGCTGCCCCCACAGCTTTTGTCCCAGCTCCGCACCCTCTGGCCAGGTATGGCATCCCATTTCCCTATAGATTGGGCATTCCTGTAGAATATGCTCAGGGTTCTGGCCTCCTGTTCCACATGGGCACTCATCCGTGTGTGAGATCTGTAGTAGGTATAGATGTTCTAGTAGTTCGCAGTGTCCAGTTCTCAGGCGAAATAAGGTAGTTTGTTGATTTCTTTTGAGTTGGTGAATTGGGTCTGGTGTACTGCTTATGTTTCTGTCTTCTCTCCATTGATGTGTACACTGATTTCTGATGATGTTCTTGATTTCTCTGTATGGTACTCGGTAATTATATTGTGCTTTCTTGCTGCCATCTTTTGCCAGAGCATCAGCTCTCTCATTTCTCGTGATTCCGCAATGGGAGGGTAGCCACTGGAGTGCTATTGTTGAGGATCTCTGGAGTTTTCCTAGTTCTGATCTGATCTCTGATAACAGTGGTTCATTGTTTGTTTTTTGTATTGCCTCTAATAGTACTTTGCAGTGACACCTGACTAGATCCTATTTATCTGTGACAATATATTTTTTTGTTTTGCATCCGTCTAATTTCTCTATTCCCCAAGGCGGTGTGCGTTGTAGTATGTTTTTATATTGCACCGGTCGGACTAATGCATCCAACTTCAGCATGCATTTTATGTAAATGTCTGCTTCCTCCTGCATTTTCTAAGGTTTGCTTCTCCGGGGTAACGGCTGGTGCTGTCAATGGGATCGACCCCAGCACCTTTGGATTGTGAGCTGTTTCACTTAACCACTAGCCCACACCATCCTGGTGACAATATTTATTCTCCTCACTAAATCCAATCTACCTGTAACAATATTTATTCTCCACACTAAATCCAATCTATCTGTAACAATATTTATTCTCCACACTAAATCCAATCTACCTGTAACAATATTAATCTCCACACTAAATCCAATCTACCTGTAACAATATTTATTGTCCTCACTAAATCCAATCTACCTGTGACAATATTTATTCTCCACACTAAATCCAATCTATCTGTAACAATATTTATTCTCCACACTAAATCCAATCTACCTGTAACAATATTTATTCTCCTCACTAAATCCAATCTACCTGTAACAATATTTATTCTCCACACTAAATCCAATCTACCTGTAACAATATTTATTGTCCTTACTAAATCCAATCTACCTGTGACAATATTTATTCTCCACACTAAATCCAATCTACCTGTAACAATATTTATTGTCCTTACTAAATCCAATATATCTGTGACAATATTTATTCTCCTCACTAAATCCAATCTACCTGTAACAATATTTATTCTCCTCACTAAATCCAATCTACCTGTAACAATATTTATTCTCCTCACTAAATCCAATCTACCTGTAACAATATTTATTCTCCACACTAAATCTAATCTACCTGTAACAATATTTATTCTCCTCACTAAATCCAATCTACCTGTAACAATATTTATTCTCCACACTAAATCCAATCTACCTGTAACAATATTTATTGTCCTTACTAAATCCAATCTACCTGTGACAATATTTATTCTCCACACTAAATCCAATCTACCTGTAACAATATTTATTGTCCTTACTAAATCCAATATATCTGTGACAATATTTATTCTCCTCACTAAATCCAATCTACCTGTAACAATATTTATTCTCCTCACTAAATCCAATCTACCTGTAACAATATTTATTCTCCTCACTAAATCCAATCTACCTGTAACAATATTTATTCTCCACACTAAATCCAATCTACCTGTAACAATATTTATTGTCCTTACTAAATCCAATCTACCTGTGACAATATTTATTCTCCCCACTAAATCCAATCTACCTGTAACAATATTTATTGTCCTTACTAAATCCAATATATCTGTGACAATATTTATTCTCCTCACTAAATCCAATCTACCTGTAACAATATTTATTCTCCTCACTAAATCCAATCTACCTGTAACAATATTTATTCTCCTCACTAAATCCAATCTACCTGTAACAATATTTATTCTCCACACTAAATCTAATCTACCTGTAACAATATTTATTCTCCTCACTAAATCCAATCTACCTGTAACAATATTTATTCTCCACACTAAATCCAATCTACCTGTAACAATATTTATTGTCCTTACTAAATCCAATCTACCTGTGACAATATTTATTCTCCACACTAAATCCAATCTACCTGTAACAATATTTATTGTCCTTACTAAATCCAATATATCTGTGACAATATTTATTCTCCTCACTAAATCCAATCTACCTGTAACAATATTTATTCTCCTCACTAAATCCAATCTACCTGTAACAATATTTATTCTCCTCACTAAATCCAATCTACCTGTAACAATATTTATTCTCCTCACTAAATCCAATCTACCTGTAACAATATTTATTCTCCTCACTAAATCCAATCTACCTGTAACAATATTTCTTCTCCTCACTAAATCCAATCTACCTGTAAAAATATTTATTCTCCTCACTAAATCCAATCTACCTGTAACAATATTTATTCTCCTCACTAAATCCAATGTACCTGTAACAATATTTATTCTCCTCGCTAAATCCAATCTACCTGTAACAATATTTATTGTCCTTACTAAATCCAATCTATCTGTAACAATATTTATTCTCCTCACTAAATCCAATCTACCTGTAACAATATTTATTCTCCTCGCTAAATCCAATCTACCTGTAACAATATTTATTGTCCTTACTAAATCCAATCTATCTGTAACAATATTTATTCTCCTCACTAAATCCAATCTATCTGTAACAATATTTATTCTCCTCACTAAATCCAATCTATCTGTAACAATATTTATTCTCCTCGCTAAATCCAATCTATCTGTGAGAAAAGAAAGACATAAACTGACTCTGGTAATAACTGTGCTTCTGTTTGTCTTCATCGCTGGTGTTGCCAGTGCCCCTCAGGTGATGAAGGCCAAAGTCAGTTATCTTGACCACAAATCGACTGTCCACAACACAATTGGTACTCTTAAGATTGCCATGAGAATGGATCTCTGTACCTTGCAGGTAAGCCATTCCCTGACATGAGAAATAATTATGCTATTCATTAAATGTTTACACAAACAAATATATACGAGTGACAATTATTAGGTAACAATAATTTTATTAATAATATTTTTACAAGAATGTGAACGATACATTTTGTGTGCCTTATTTTTTGACATAATCCCCGTTCCTGGCAATATAAGTTGTTCACTGGCTTGTGGATGTCCTCAACTGCCGTAGAGGTCAGGGATTCAAAACTGATTGCCATAGAAGTCTGTGAATCTTAGATGTATGTGAGTGTCAGTGCCAGCGACCCAGAGTTTCCAAGACACTTCTCCACCTCCACGTGCTGATCCTGGATAACAGGTTGCAACAGGACAAAGATGATAGTGGGATTCCAGAATTACAGTTATGAGGAAAGACTCAGAAAAACCGGCTTACAGTGTCTAGAAATGAAAAAAATTTGAAGTGAATTAATATAGGTTTAAATGATAATCAAAGGAACGGATACATTAGACTATAACAAGTTTTTTCATAATACAAACACTTACAAGAACAAGAGGGCATAGCTATAAACTAACTAAAGAAAGGTCCAGATTAGGAAATGTTTTTTTTTAGTCAGAAAGTGGTGAATGCTTGGAATGCATTGCCACAGGAAGTAGTGGACGCATTGACAATTAATGCATATAAGAGTAGATTAGATGCACAGAACTTTTAGAGCAAGGAAATGTAAATGAAACTGGTTGTTTACAGACTCTGCATAGTCTTTGCAGTATTAAAACGACAAGTTCAGTTTTAAGTTAGGACAGACTGGCTAAGGAGACTGGATCAAAGAGGGAGTAGTAAGTCGCATGTCCTTTAACAGTACGTAGCTTCTTACAACCGCCACCTATTTGGCTGTTATAAGTTTCTTGGCAAGTGTGCAGTACTGTAGGTTGCCATTACTTTCCGTACGTTGAGGAGCATTTGCCCGAGAAAAAAACTCAGTGTCTGCCAAACTGGACACAAGTGGGAATCGAACCCGGAACGTTGAGATTGTGAAAACCGAGCGAGTTTCAACCCTAGGTGACGCAGCGTCCATTCACAAAGAGGGAATTCTAGCTTTTACCAAAAAATGCCATGCTGAATTCGGATGTGTTGGACTGAAAGGTGCAAATATTGCAGTCAAACTGTAAACTACGACATAACGCATTCCGTTCTCTCGACTACATCCTGCTACTTACAAAGCCATTTTATGGCTTGGTAGTGGGAGTCTGAGAACAAACAACAAACAAGTAGAAGTATGACCAACAACATATGAGAAGGAAAGGTGACGTCTTGATGACCCTAGAACTTGAAGTGTCCAAGCCCACCAATGACCTCAGTAAAACCTTGATCCAATATGGTACTCCAGTGCAAAAGAGAGCATTGTGTTTGAACATCATTTAACTACCTGATATCTGTCGCTTCTTTTGCATATAGTTAGAATACTTTGTGTGTAACATGACAATTTAAAACAAAAAAGCTATCTAAAATAATTTAAGCTATTCTATTTCAATACAATTTTTAGATAATAAAAGTGGGAAACAAATCTCCAGTATTAAACATTTTCTTGGGGGACGGAGTGGCCTAGTGGTTAAGTGGCACGACTCACAACCAGAAGGTGCTGGGTTCGATCCCCATCACAGCACCGGTCGTTACCCCGGGGAAGCAAACCCTTAGAAAATGCAGGAGGAAGCAGACCCTTACATAAAATGCATGCTGAAGTCGGATGCACTGGGCGACAGGCGCAAAATAAAAACCACAGCGTAACGCACACACGCCTTAGGGAATAGATAAATTAGACGAACGCAAAAAAAAAACCCCCAAAAAACATTTTCTTAGTTCAATTCCCAACCCCCTCTTCCCATTAAACGAATGCTACCCAATTCTATAAACATATTTTAGTTCACAGTTTATATTATATCATCTGAATTCACATAATTTATGACATTTCAAATCACATCATCATGTCCTTTGTAGAACATCGCTCCCATCACAGTATGTCTGAAAGAAACTCGTTCCCTTGCCAAAATTCAAGCCTCCTATACAGTCATACTCACGCATTCCTGGATATATTGGTGCCATCGTCTTCTTAGTCTACCCCTTCCTCTTTTGCCTGACCAAAGTATTTGCATTTTCTAGCCAAAATGGAATTGATAAACCAGTTCTCCTCTATGCTCAACTCTTGCTGAATGTCTACATTTGTTTTTTTCTCTGTCCAGGGTATCTGAGGATCTTTCTGTAACATTTTGACTCGAAGGATTTGATTCTTTGTCTGGAAGTTTTGGTAATCGTCCATGATTCACAGCCATAAGCTGCCACAGGAAAAACACGGGCTCTAAAGACCTTTACTTTTAACATGTTGTTGATACTCTGTCATTTATGTTGTATAGAGAACATATAGATTTAAAATTACGCACATTTAAAATTGGTTCATATGAACCAGAACCAAACTGAAAAAAACATTGATCTTCCTTCTTCTTCTTCTTCTTCAGCGTTCATTCTCAATCTCCCGCTACCAAGCCTTGGACAGGGCTTTGCAAGCAGCAGGATGTAGTCCGGAGAACGGAATGCGTTGTGTCGCTAGTTAACAGCTTCACTACGATATGTGCACATTTCGGTCCGACACATCCGTCTTCGACAGATAATTTTTATTCTTATTTCAGATAATCTATTTGCAACTGGTTCACTCCACAGAACCGATATATTGGCTTGTAAACATAATGAGGATGTTCGTCCATCACAGAAAATGAAGACCACTCTCTTTGTTAGACTGGGTGGACAATCTTCTTCTTTTGCTCTGTCTGCTGAATTGGACGACTTGCGCGGTAATTTGGATTAAAGTGAGGAAGCTTTGTACAATTTGTCAACCTTACTATCTCGTCCCGAGCTTCCTTTGGCCAGTGGCAAGACATTATCGAGATGACTAGAGATAACTGAATAACTAATTGATCGTTGCTGGTAATCCAATTGCACCATCTTGACTATGAAATGTCACGTGATATAAAGATGACAAGTATCACAGACAAGGTAAGCAGCGTGACAGTTGACAGCCATCAAATCAACACTAACGCTATGTTCATTTAAAATACCACAAGGAAATAAATACAAATATATTTAATCGGCTTGCCTCTAAAGGACGAAATATACAGTAACGTAATAACACGCTTTCAGCCATCCTATACACAAGTAGCATGTGTCCACTCTCTGTTTAAAGGTTGAAATTAATTCAGTTTATTGTTCAAGAACGAACTAAAAGGTTTATCTTGCTTTCCATGTAACGAAAACTTATTTACAATGTCCCAGGGCCATACATTGACTTGAACTATTGTCATCAACAGCCCTTCTCAAACATTGACTTCAACTATTGTCATCAACAGGTCTTCCCTTCCCAAATAGTGACTTCAACTATTGTCATCAACAGCCCTTCTCAAACATTGACTTCAACTATTGTCATCAACAGCCCTTCCCAAATATTGACTTCAACTATTGTCATCAACAGCCCTTCCCAAATATTGACTTCAACTATTGTCATCAACAGCCCTTCCCAAATATTGACTTAAACTATTGTCATCAACAGCCCTTCCCAAATATTGACTTTAACTATTGTCATCAACATCCCTTCCCAAATATTGACTTCAACTATTGTCATGAACTGCCCTTCCCAAATTTATAAATTGTTCCTATATTTTTGCTCCATGGGAGCTTTACATTAAAAAGTATATGTGTTCAGAATATTCCGAAATCAATTAGTTAAAAACGAATTAAGAGCATAATTAATAGTACATAATACGAACAGCCACACACAGAAACAACTTTACACATAGTCAAACAGTTCATAAGAACAGCAAACAATGAAACTTGGCTGAACAGATGGCTTATGGGAAACACAATGAGGGAGGTCTACAGACACATGGTAAGTCCTAATCGAAATGATTGTATCAATCAACTCACAAGAAAGGTTCAGGGCACCATTTTCTGACTGAGAACCCAACACATCTCACTAAAAAGCACCTGAACCGAATCCAACCACAATACACTCCAGAGTGTCAGCTGTGTACACACTCATACGAAACCGTTGATCATCATCTATTTGAGTACTCAACGCTAAACAATGTTAAGTAAATTCTTCTTCCTCTGAGACCCGACACATGGAATCATTTCTGCAACACTTGTATAAACAGCAGCTAACAAATGTGTGCAAATACCATTACGTGACATTGGACTGAAGGGCGAGAGCTCGGATGCAGCTGGGTCCGTAACAGGAACAACAACACGAACATCAGAAGAACCTAATTATAATAATCTTCCTGATCTTGATGCCACGTTCTTCAACGTAGCTGAGGGTCGCAACTTCGTCTCCAGAAGACCCGATCTTGAGCCACCAAAGTCCAGTGCGTGGTGCGTGCAACATGTGACCTGCCCTGTGCTCTATCGACAATCGTTTCGTTGCAACATGTGACATGCCCTGTGCTCTTTCGACAATCGTTTCGTTGCAACATGTGACCTGTATAGTGCTCGTTCGACAATTGTTTCGTTGCAAGATGTGACCTGCCCTGTGCTTGTTCGACAATTGTTTCGTTGCAAGATGTGACCTGCCCTGTGCTCGTTTGACAATTGTTTCGTTGCAAGATGTGACCTGCCCATCTATGTTTTGCCTTGTCTGAATAGATGACCGCATCCTTCAACTGGGACAATCATCTTATGTCAGAATTGCGGAGACGTTGCAGACGTTGGTTCCAGAGAATGATTTCGACCAAACTTCTCTCAAGGGAGGCCTGGGTCACTCTCAATTTGTCTTCTAGTGATTCTGTTAGTGTCTACGTTTCAGCACCATAGCACATTGTACGGAGTCGTGGAGTAGAAGAGGGTGGCTCGTACGTCCTGGTCATGGCAACCATCTAGAACCGAGTTAATTGACGAGAAGGCTGTCCAATCCGCTCGGCGACGTCTTCTCAGTTCTGGTTCCAGGTTATTCTCCATATTGACAAGGCGCCTAATATTGTAATAATATATAATTTAAAATCATATGTATTCTACTGTTCTAAAAATTGATCATCAAATTGCCAAAATTTGGTTTTATAATTAAATGAACTTCCAGTTTGTGTTACAAATAACATTTATTTGTATGAAAGAAATTGATGCAGAAGGTTATAAATCTAGATTTGATTTATTTGTTAGTATTTTTCAATATTAAATAAAAGACTAAAAATTAATAAAAGATGAATCAGCTATTTTGAAGCAACCAACCCTGACGATGTCTTGCATGATGGAGTAACGGAACATCCAATCCAGTTTGATTTGATCGTTCTCCAGCACATCCTAGTTTGCAAAACAAAGTATTACATAAAAGTATGAGTATTACACAAAAATAAGAGTATTGCATAAAAATACGAGTATTAAACAAAAATACGAGTATTGCATACAAATACGAGTATTAAACAAACATACAAGTATTACAAAAAAATACGAGTATTGCATAAAAATACGAGTATTACATAAAATACGAGTATTTCATACAAATACAAGTATTAAATAAAAAATAGGAGTATTACATAAAAATACGAGTATTACATAAAAACATAGTTTCTCATAATTTCAAATGTTCAAAATAGGGATAATCTTTAACAGTAACATACAATGGAAGTATATGTCACAAAGTGTTTAAATATGACATAATATGTATATCAAGAAATGTATAAACTAGAGATTTCACACATAGATTTCCAAACATAATATTTTTCAATGCCTAAAATATGGTTGTTGTTGGTAGATGGAATCTTGTCTTTGATTTCACTAACATGGTGAATTACAGATTTTTGTTTAATTTTGATTTTTGGCTGCCAGTTTTCCACAAGAAGTCTGTTGGCCTGATCCAGTTTCACTCCCCTACTTTGCTTGCTATATGACATCAAATTATTTACAATGTCACAGAGCCGATATGTTGCTTACATGTTACCGATACGTTACCGATATGTTGCCGATATGTTTGTTATTGTGTCTACTGTATGTATGTTTGTTGTGTCTACTGTATGTATGTTTGTTGTGTTTACTGAATGAATGTTTGTTGTGTCTACTGAATGTATGTTTGTTGTGTCTACTGAATGAATGTTTGTTGTGTCTACTGAATGTATGTTTGTTGTGTCTACTGAATGTATGTTTGTTGTGTCTACTGAATGAATGTTTGTTGTGTCTACTGAATGTATGTTTGTTGTGTCTACTGAATGAATGTTTGTTGAGTCTACTGAATGTATGTTTGTTGTGTCTACTGAATGTATGTTTGTTGTGTCTACTGAATGAATGTTTGTTGTGTCTACTGAATGTATGTTTGTTGTGTCTACTGAATGTATGTTTGTTGTGTCTACTGAATGAATGTTTGTTGTGTCTACCGAATGTATGTTGTGTCTACTGTATGTATGTTTGTTGTGTTTACTGAATGAATGTTTGTTGTGTCTACTGAATGTATGTTTGTTGTGTCTACTGAATGAATGTTTGTTGTGTCTACTGAATGTATGTTTGTTGTGTCTACTGAATGTATGTTTGTTGTGTCTACTGAATGAATGTTTGTTGTGTCTACTGAATGTATGTTTGTTGTGTCTACTGAATGAATGTTTGTTGTGTCTACTGAATGTATGTTTGTTGTGTCTACTGAATGTATGTTTGTTGTGTCTACTGAATGAATGTTTGTTGTGTCTACTGAATGTATGTTTGTTGTGTCTACTGAATGTATGTTTGTTGTGTCTACTGAATGAATGTTTGTTGTGTCTACCGAATGTATGTTGTGTCTACTGAATGAATGTTTGTTGTGTCTACTGAATGTATGTTTGTTGTGTCTACTGAATGTATGTTTGTTGTGTCTACTGAATGAATGTTTGTTGTGTCTACTGAATGTATGTTTGTTGTGTCTACTGTATAATTCAAACTGTACACACAACAACATATATTCAAACTGTCGATCAATCACTGGTACGGCTAGGCAACCATGGCACGTCGCATCGAATGACCGTGTCCATGACCACGTCTGATGGCCTCGTCCCAGGCGGCCTGCAGTTCTGTTGGGGAGGAGGCGATCTGTTTTAGCCAGGTGTTGCGAGGACGGCCCCGAGGACATCTCCAGGATGAGACTCTCGGAGCATCTCGTGGGCTGGGACTTCCCGGGAAAGGCGAGAAACGTGACCGAAGAAGGAGAGGCGACGGCGATCAATAGTTAAGACAATACCTGCAAGTTGAGTACGTCCAACTATTTCAGTTCAGTTCAGTTCAGTTCATCCCGTAACCCATCAGGTCGTTGGGGCACACATAAAGACATGAAAATCCCACGCCAACCCTCTCTGTCTGTCGCCGCCTGACGTATCTCACCGTGACGAAGGCCGGACCACTCAGCGATGTTGTCCACCCATCTCTTCCTTGGACGTCCTCGCCCTCTCTGTCCCGGTACGGATCCAAAGAGTATCGAGTTGGGAATTCCGTTGGACCTCGCGACGTGCCCGCACCAGGCCATTTTTCGTCTTTTGATAGTTGTGAACAGATCTTCAAAAGGACCAATAGCGTCTTCAACTCTCTGACGGATGTCTACGTTCGTGACACGATCTTTATATGTAACATTTAGGAGTTTTCTATAGCACCGCATTTCCATTGCACGTATTCTGCCCTGGATATCTGCTGTAATGGTCCAGGTCTCGCAGGCAAACATAAATATTGACAGCACCAAAGAGCGCAGTAGTCTGACTTTTATGCCGAGGGCGAGGCGCTTGTCTCGCCAAAGAGGTTGCATCCTAGTCAGCGCCGCTGTTGTTTGTGCTTTTCTGGCAATTACCTCTGGCTTCGAACCCTCATCGCAGATCAACGATCCAAGATATTTGAAACGTTTCACCACCTCAAGTACCTGCCCATTTGCCTCTATGACAGATTGAAACCCTGCAACGTTATTGGTCATGAGTTTTGTTTTATCAGCATTTATTTCCATACCAAAACTCAGGGCCGTTCTATCCAATCTACCAATCAACTCCTGGAGTTCCCTTTCTGTGCCTGCCAATACATCAATATCATCAGCAAAGCGGAAGTTTGTGATAAGCCTGTCACCTATTGTAACCGTGCCAACATGTCCTTTTAAGGTCGTCTCCATTATTCTCTCCAAGAAGATATTGAAGAGTGTGGGGGAGAGTATACAACCCTGTCGCACACCCACCGTCGTACGGAACCAATCGCCTAGCGTTCCCTCTACTGAGACAGCGCTGGTCGCCTGCTGATAAAGGTTTGCAATTACCCTCACAATATCACTGTTGAGCTTATAATGCCTCATTGTTGACCATAGCGCCGCATGCCACACTCTGTCAAACGCCTTTCTAAAGTCAATGAAGGCATGGTAGAGTGGTTGATGATACTCTGAGTACTTCTCATTCAGTAGACGAAGGTTAAATATCTGCTCGATGGTACTCCTTCCCTCTCGAAAGCCCGCTTGTTCTTCGGCAATGATACTCTCCGCCTGAGGATTCAGACTGTTAAGTATGTTAAGTAATATCCTCAAGAGAACTTTACTTGGATGACTTATCAGACTGATTGTTCGATAGTTCTGACACACATTTAGATTTCCCGATTTAGGCAGTGGTATAATGACTGATTTTGTCCAGCAGGTGGGCCACACTCCTGTCTGCCAAATTCTATTGCAGATGTAAGTCAGGGTAGTGATTGTCGCCTCACCTCCCACTTGCAGGAGCTATGCTGGAATATTATCCACACCGACAGCCTTCCCTCTCTTCAGCATTTTTACGGCTTCATATACTTCTTCCCTTGTTATCGTTTGATTTTCCACTACCAGACTCACTGCAGGAGACATTGCCATTCTTGGGTCACCTCGATCTTCATGCTTATATAGCTACGAACAGTACTCTGTCCAGCGCTCACGAATGTCTTGAGCTTCTGTGAGACATTTCCCACTCTTGTCCTGAATCGTCGTATTTCACTGTTGGAAATTATTTCATGCCAGACTATCCAGAGTATGTGCCTCTGGTTACACAGGTGGAAGGCCTCAAGACGCTTCCGGTCCTGCTGTAATAGCGTCCAGGACCCGGTCCTGCTGTAATAGCGTCCAGGACCCGGTCCTGCTGTAATAGCGTCCAGGACCCGGTCCTGCTGTAATAGCGTCCAGGACTCGGGGCCATACAGGAGAATGGGGACAATGCACGAGGAGCTCCAGGGACAGCCTTCGCTGGGACAAACTCAGCGGAACGAGTGCATGTATGAAGCTTCTAAGCCCATCCTACGGTTACTCAAACTGTAGGCCTTACGAAACGTTAATTTAATCACCAGACATTACAATAAAATGTTATCCTAACAGCGGACAGGTTATCGCATGTTAAAACGGTAGGCAGACTGCTAAAATAGCAGATAGACAGACAGGTTAGGGTGACACTGACCTGTAAACTTCCTTTAGGACAGTACTCAGTGAGTATACACTTATTGGAACAGTCAATGCAGGCACCGACAAATCTGACTGTATGATCGTTCTGTAGGTCTTTCATCTGACAGAAACACCATATATGTTATACAGGTAGAATACACTATATGTGTTATACACGTAGAATACACTATATGTGTTATACAGCTAGAATACACCATATGTGTTATACAGATAGAATACAATATATATGTTTTACAGTTAGATTACACTATATATGTTACACAGCTAGAATACACTAATATGTTATATAGCAAGAATACACTATATGTTACACAGCAATAATACACTATATATGTTACACAACTAGAATACACTATATGTGTTACACAGCAAGAATACACTATATGTGTTACACAGCAAGAATACACTAATATGTTATACAGCAAGAATACACTATATGTGTTACACAGCAAGAATACACTATATGTGTTGCACAGCAAGAATACACTATATGTGTTACACAGCAAGAATACACTATATGTGTTACACAGCAAGAATACACTATATGTGTTACACAGCAAGAATAAACTATATGTGTTACACCAAGAATACACTATATGTGTTACACAGCAAGAATACACTATATATGGTACACAGCAAGAATACACTAATATGTTATACATCTAGAATACACTATATATGTTATTTGTATTTTTTGTATTTTTGTCGACAAACAAAGATAAAAGATTCATCGTAAAATGAAATCCATGCGCAGAGTGCTTGGAGTCACAATAATGGATAGAATTAGAAACGAAGATATTAGGAGACAAGAAGGCCCAATAACAGCGCTAGACCTCATCAAGAGACAGCAAACTATATGGTTCGGTCACGTGGTAAGGCCAAACACCAGACAGTATCCCTCAAACAAAAGCAATGCATAGGAACAGCGAGCTGCACGAAAGGAAACAATACAAGACGCTCCAACTACACATGCTGTTCACATGTGCCCTACATGCGGTATAGTTTGTCAAGCTGAGATATGACTGTACAGTCATATGCAGTCACATCTGAATGAACATACCTGACACTGTCACATCTCCGATTGCTAATGGCTAATAACTAACTTTGTGTAGAGAAGATTTCTTGTCTAATTTTCTAGTTACCCTAATTCTTGTTCTCTCAATCTGAAATGTCCAATTCCTACATGTTTCATTGATTACACCAAGGCCTTCGATACGGTAAAACATTCAAATCTGTGGAGAATCATGAAGGAAATGGGATTTCCTTTGCATATTGTCCATCTCATTGAAACATTATACCACGCTGTCCGCGTATCTGGTCAAACAGATTGGTTTGCAGTACAAAAGAGAGTACGACAGACATGTATCCTCTCACCTTATCTGTACAACATATATGCGGAATGTATAATGAGAAATGTTTGAGAAGATGAGAACAGTGAAAGTTTCGACCCATTTACGATTGGGGGGTACGAGATTCCAGAGTTACGATAAGCAGACGACACAGTGATACTACCAAGAAGTGCGGAAGGGCTAGAGCAGCTAATTTCAGCTGTAAATGGACATAGTAAAGATCAAAACATGTTTATAAACATACATAAAACAAAGATAATGACCACTGACAAAACACGATGTCAGCATAAATTTACAGTGGGTGGTGAAGAAATAGATCAGGTCATTCATTTTAAATATCTGGGCTCCAGAATTTAAAAAAATGGCGACTGCTCGAAATAAATTTTTGGTCACATCAAGAGATACAACGGTCTCGAGAGATCGATGATGGAAGGTATGGTGCCAGGCAAAAGAGGAAGGGGTAGACCAAGAAGACGATGGCACCAAGATATCCAGGAATGCCTGAGTATGACTGGCGGAGGTTGGAGTTTTGGCAAGAGAACGAGTTTCTTTCAGACAGACTGTGATGGGAGCGACATTCTACAAGGGACATGCTACATGATGACATCCAATTTGATAAATCAAACTTTTGTTTATTACTTGAAGCACCCATTCATGTATGTCTTGTTCACTTTCAGATAGCTTGGTTATCCTGTTGTGAAATCGGCGCCTTGGTGATTCTCAATGCTCTTCATTTCGTCATAGATTATCCTGTTATGGATATTTTTCTCTGATAATATTATTGTTGATCCTACATCTACTCACTGGCACTGTTATGGGAGATTCCGAAAGTCGCGTTCATTTAATATTCCCCACATTACCTGACGTATTTCTCTTGTATCTCTCTATAACTATTAGGCAATGTCTCAGACTTAAAAAGCTAAATTTAGCCTACTTTAAACTAGCTAAGAACATGCGCTATTATTGATTGTTCTGTAAATAACTAGCAGCCACAAACAACAACAAGGAGCTTATAGTGACAGAAAGGAGTGGAGGGCAAAGACATGCCAGGTAACCAGCTTTAGTTAGCTCAAATATCGTCAAAAAAAGGTATGCATTATATCGATCTATAACCGGCAGAAAACCTTAGTACTAATATCCGTTATTGATTTGATAATGCAGAGCAGACATATTGTTCAAGATCTAGAGATCTGGATTAAGATCCAATGCGTCTCTATTTATGATGCTCTGTAATAATAGAATTATAATTATTTTAGCCTCTTCCACAGTTTTGAAATATTTCACACAAATCTGGCTCATTCTCTGTTAAGTTACTATTAGTTCAACATGCATGATGTATACTTGTAGGGAGAGCGTCTGCTAACAAAGAAGAAACAGGATAGACACTAGTGGCGTTTCCTTTCAGCGAAGATGGCACCGTAACCGACTGCCGGTCTACATTGCTCTTCTGTTTGAGTTAATTATGATTGCAATCAGACCACGAATTTGTCTGGAATTCACACTATAGCCCGTCTTTTAATTCATGAACAAAGTCCAAAACAATTGTCTCCCACACGGCATGTCAGATACAAATATGGGTTTTGTGCATGCTGTCTCAGAATATCCATGACGTTATGAAAATATTTGTTTCTCTAAGAAATTTTATGTTTTTAGAAAACTGTTTTCATTATTCTATATAAAAAGCAACCTCGGTGAACTTGAAAACATTTAAACATGTTTAAGGTACACAAACGTGCTGTTTTAAAAATAAATGTTTTGACCTTCAAATACGCTCACTACATGCACATTTATGATTTTCCCGTGCATCAATTAGACACTGTCGAATGCGCAAAACAACAAACGTCATTCATGCGAAACTGTCTAATAGTTATAGGCCTATACGCCAGTGTTAGGATGATGGGGTCGGTATCACAGGACATGAGAGACGCCAACATAATCAGCATTTTCAATGAAAAGAATGACGGAGGACTCTACAACAATTTAATAGGAGAATATCGCTCCTCAACACCGCAGACAGAGTGCGTGCTCACATCATCTTGACAAGGCTGCGATGCTGGCCTACAGGGTGTACCTGGAGTCTCAGTGTAGTTTTAGCGCATAAAAGCCCGCCGTTGATATGGTCTTTCCACTGAGACAACTGCAAGAGAAATGCAGAGAACAACAAAGACCACCATTTCTTGCCTTCATCGACCGCACCAAGGCATACGACCTGGTAAACAGAGAGTCTTTTTCAAGTGTTGTCTAGAGTTGTCTGTTCATGCCCACTTTTATGTGGACATGAAAGGTACAGTGCTGCATGACGGTCCAGAATTTGAGGCCTTTGACATTAACAGCGGAGTTGGACATGGTTGTGTCCTGGCTCCGACTCTATTCGGCATTTTCTTTGCCATTGTGCTTAAACACGCCTTTGTAACTGCCACAAAGGGGGTCTTTCTGCCTACTAGATCAGATGGGAGACATTTCAATTTAACCTGGCTGCGAGCAAAACGTCAGAGAAGGGAGACTGTCATTCGGGATATGTTCTTCGCAGACGAGGCTGACCTGGTCGTCCACAGCCAAGTCAAATTACAGATCCTCATTAATAGGTTGGCAGGATCTTGTAATCTGTTTGGACTCCCCATCAGCGTAAATAGAAAAAAATGATGGCCTAGTGTGCAGATCCTCCGACATTGTCTTAAACGATAACAATTTGCAAGTTGTAAATCAGTTAAACTACCTCGGATATCTCATCACCGACAACCTTTCACTGGAAGCGAAGCTGCAGAAGCGATTAGGAATTGTCTCATCGGGCTCTCACAGAGGTGAGTTAACGATCTTCCGAGACCAGGTCAGGCGCAATTTGTTGCGATAACTCATGTCCTTCTTTAAACATCGTTGTCCAGTTCTTCACTGTTGTCTTCGACAAACCTTTGTCACCAAACACTGCCTGCATTTTACGATGAATGTCAACTGGTCAACATCCCTCAGTTGTTAGTAATCGAATCACCACTCGCTGATAAACTCGTGACGGATTCCGTATCACACCCGCCATATTTTCAACGGTCTGCTGAGAAAAATATAAGTCGGAGGATAATGCAATAGTGCAACCTTGACGGTTGATATGTCAAGTTTACACCAAAGGTCACATCATCACGCGCATCTATATATAGATAGATAGATAGAGAGAGAGAGAGAGAGAGAGAGAGAGAGAAAGAGATAGAGGCAGAGATAGAATGAGAAGGGACACGTGCATGATAAATCATTTAGCAAAATACAGGTGATTGCAGCCATAAAAACAAGTATAATAAGTAACAACTAAATCCACCCATACACGCACTACCCTACCCTCATACACGCACTACCCTACCCTCATACACGCACTACCCTACCCTCGATCACGCACTACCCTACCCTCATACACGCTCTACCCTACCCTCATACACGCACTACCCTACCCTCATACACGCACTACCCTACCCTCATACACGCACTACCCTACCCTCGATCATGCACTACTCTACCCTCATACACGCTCTACCCTACCCTCATACACGCACTACCCTACCCTCATACACGCACTACCCTACCCTCATACACGCACTATCCTACCCTCATACACGCACTACCCTACCCTCATACACGCTCTACCCTACCCTCATACACGCTCTACCCTACCCTCATACACGCACTACCCTACCCTCATACACGCACTACCCTACCCTCTTGATTTCCAGCAGCATGGGTTTGGTGATGGTGATATTGCTTTTGTTGATCGGCTTCATAGCAATGATGGCGCCCTGGGGATGGAAGAAACATTTCTATCAACTTGTCAGTGTCTAATATGCCGCTTCCAGAACTACTACAACTCCATAGAAGATGTCAGAAACTGAGTACATCAGGTCTCATAGCTTGCAGCAATATTCTGTTGAAGCTAAAAGCGTCCAGTGTCGCTTTATCTATCTTGTATGGATAGCAGCTGAGAGGACGCAGTAACTGGCTGCGGGTCTACATTGCTCTGCTGGTTTAGTTCATTATGGATTCCACGAGACCAAGGATTTGCCTGGAATTCACACTAATCGACGACGTACACTTGTGTTTACGGAAACGTTGTTGTTTTCCATTTGGACTGGTTAATTAGTTCGTTTTTTGTGCTTTCTTCCGTTCGATTATCCTGGTCTGGGCATCGGCTATATGCCTAGCATTACGCGTAAACTTGTGTCCAATTTCACGGCCTAGTTCACACGACTGGATTTCATAAATTGGCGTGTGAGAAATTTAGACAGGACTATAATGAACTGAACACAGCTGGGCAGAGATGCCAAACTCTCTCACACGCTGAGTGATGTCCCTACGACCTGGTTATGGAAAAGGCACGACGCACAACGTTAGATGCCACCCCCCCCCCACCCCCTCTCCGCCACCCCACCCCCTCTCCGCCACCCCACCCCTTCGCTGCTTTGCGGGATACCTGTTTGAGGGAAAGGCTTCGGTAGTAAACCCTGGAGAAAAATCTGCATCCTATGCTATCTCCAGTCGTCTCGATAAATATCTTGCCACTGACTAAAGGTAGCTCAGGACCAGAGAGTGAGGTTGACAAAAGGCGGAGTTTCTTCATCACTTTAATCCAAATCACTGCGCAAGCCACCAATTTCAGCGGACAGCAAGAGAAACGACTGTCCACACGGCTGAACAGTGGTCTCCATCACTTGTTATGGACGAACATCATGGACACAGCAAGAAAAAAGACTGTCCACACGGCTGAACAAAGAGAGTGGTCTTCATCACATGTGATGGACGAACATCATCTATCTTATATTTGAAGCATTGTAAGCGCTGGCTTGAGACATTTTAAGGGTCTTTTGTAAACACGCATGATTTTTGTTTATCTCCTCCTGTTCGCTTGTTGTCCTGCTTCTGCCTTTCAGCGCCACGTCATGAAAAGGTTTCTTGACCGGGCCCTAGTATGTGCTTGTGCCTTTCAGTGTCAGGTTATGAAGAGGTTTCTTGACCGGGCCCTAGTATGTGCTTGTGCCTTTCAGTGTCAGGTTTTGAAGAGGTTTTTTGACCGGGCCCTAGTATGTGCTTGTGCCTTTCAGCGCCACGTTATGAAAAGGTTTCTTGACCGGGCCCTAGTATGTGCTTGTGCCTTTCAGTGTCAGGTTATGAAGAGGTTTCTTGACCGGGCCCTAGTATGTGCTTTTGCCTTTCAGCGTCATGTTATGAAGAGGTTTCTTGACCGGGCCTTAGTATGTGCTTGTGCCTTTCAGCGTCAGGTTATGAAAAGGTTTCTTGACCGGGCCCTAGTATGTGCTTGTGCCTTTCAGCGTCAGGTTATGAAGAGGTTTCTTGACCGGGCCCTAGTATGTGCTTGTGCCTTTAAGCGTCCTATTATGAAGAGGTTTCTTAAGTGGGACCTGCACAGGAGCATCTGCCCATGTACAGGTCGACTAAGAACTCAGAACACGAGGAGCTTTACTGCTTCTGTTATTTCTGTTATCCATCCTTAGCGTGGTCACCCCTTGGCTTTGAATCCATTGTATCTGTACAGCCTCGCTTTCTGAGGGATACTATTTGGTGTTTGTCGTGTCACATGGCCGAACCATTTGGTTTGCTGTCTCGTGATGAGGTCTAGAACTGGTGGTGTACCTACTTGTCTCTTGATGAGGTCTAGAACTGGTGGTGTACATAATTGTCTCCTAATATCTTCGATTCTGATTCTATTAACTCTTGTTACTCCAATGGTTCCAGGAATTTCATCTCTGTTTCGATGTTTATTTGATCTATTTTGTTAATGTCCAATTATGGCCCCCATAGTACAATGTAGATAAGAATATCGTGTTGTATAGCGTTCTTTTTGTATCTATTGTCACATAGTTACACAGTACTATCGGACAATTTGGCAAATGATTCGTCCTGTTCTATTACATCTGTTTTGGTTTTCTGTGTCGCCTTTTCCATCTGCTAAGATTATGTTACCCAGGCACAGCCAATTTGTTTCCTGTTTAACTTTCTGGCTATTGTTGTTTCTATTTCTACTCTTGCGATCCTCATAACTTCGATTTTTCTCCATGTTCATTTAAATACTGTAATCCGTACAGGCCTCGTTATGTGGGGAGTTTGTTGATGTTTTTTTGATTTTTTTTGCGTTTGTCTTATTTCTCCATTCCCCAAGGCGGTGTGCGTCGCATTAAGGTTTTCACTTTGCGTCTGTCGGCCCAGTACATCCGACTTCGGCATGCATTTTATATAAATAAGGGTCTGCTTCCTCCTGCATTTTCTAAGGGTTTGCTTCCCCGGGGTAAGCTGTTTGTTTTTACATAAATAAATACCACCCTGTAAGTTTTGTCCAGCTCTGTCTCCTGTATTTCGACACTGTCTGCTATGGCTGTAAAAGTCGATCCGCGAGGGACAGTCCCTGCCACAGATCAAACAACCATACTAAGGAGGCCGGCTTGCCTGGCTGTTCCTTGATCTCTTCAGTCTTTCTCTTTTCTCTGCAGCCAGAAGACCTCTACGAGCGTCAGCAGCCACTATGCCCCCTCCAACTGACTGTCTCCAGATAACTCAATCCTGAGCAATTTTTTTCCCATCATGACCATGTTCATATTGAATACGTCCTTGGATTGCAGTGTGGAACGACCGATTCTTCTCTCAAATAGTTAGCTGTCCATAACGGATATCCTTTGGCAGCCTCTTATCTTCCATACGGTAAACATGCCCCAACCATCGAAGATGCCGCTGGCTCAAGATCGAGTACATGCTGTGAGTGTTTGCTCACTATAAGACCGAATTATGTGACACTTTCTCTTGCCAACCAATCCCCAATATACGCGTAGACACCTCATGTGAAATGTGTTGAGCCGCAATTCCAAAATAGTGAAAGTGGTCCAAGTCTCACTTCCATACATAAGAGTGCCAAGAACGCAGGTCTGACAGACCCGAACCTTGGTCTAGTGAGACAGCGCAGAGTTTTCCCAGACTCTCTTCATCAGGTGGGCCATGACGGTACTTGCCCTGTCAAGCCTACTGTCTATCTCGTTCTGAAGCGAGAGAGTGTTGTTGATGGCAGACCCCCGATAAGTTAACCTGTTGACGATATCCAGAGTGACATCATCAATCTTTATGGATGGCGGAGTGGTAATAACCTATGCGCAGACCTTTGTCTTTTTCAGGCTTATGGTGAACCCAAAGTGCACCACTCGGCAAATCTGTCTCCCAATCTATGTAAGGCCTCCTCACTATTGGTCACTAGAACTGCATCATCCGCAAAAAGCATCTCCCTAATGAGCACCGTCCTCACCTTGGTCCTCGAACGCAGTCGGGACAGTTCAAACAGCCGTCCATCTGACCTGGTGTGCAGATAAACACCGTCCACAGATGTGCCATAAGTGTAGGATAGGGCCATGGAGAAGAAGATCCCAAAGAGGGCTGGCATGAGCATACATCCCTGCCTCACTCCACTCTTGATGGGAAAAGAGCTTGAAGATGATCCATCGTATAGAACTGAGCCCCTCATATCAGTGTGAAATAAATTATCATGCTACGCAGTTTTTGGTGGCAGCCGATCTTCTCGAGGAGTTCGAATAGACCCTTCCTACCAACCAAATCGAAAGCCTCGGTCAGGTCTAGACAATTTTGTTTCCCCTAAAATCATCATGAATATAACATTGAAAATATAGTGAAAATATAATGAAATTAAATGAAGAAGATACATCATATTAAATAAATATGAAAATGACAAATATACATAAATAAAAAGATAAATATAAATAATTAAATAAATCAATAAACTGAATTGAGTTCTGTCATCTGACTTGAGAAAATCCACGAGGACTTTTTTTTTCTTCTGGTTCTGGAATTTCATCTCTTTATTTCATCCTCTGATGTGTCATCGCTATCACGTGTTCGACTTACTCCAGATGTAAATTATACAAGAGAAACATAACTATGTCAATCTTACAGACTTGTATTACAAATATAGGTACACACACATTCATCATCATCATCACCATCATAATCATCTTCTATCCACCCGTGTCGTTACACGTCGTGGGAAGGTGTAGTTTTCTGTCGTGTGGACGCCGATGTTGTCATTCCGTGTTTCTTCAGTGTCTCGATGACACCATCTTTCCATTTTTGTTGGTGTTCTGCCTCTTCCTCTGCAGCTCTGATGTCTGGTATTGTAGATACGAGCAGCTGGTAACTTTGGTTGCATTCTTGTCAAGTGTCCGAACAATTTTATTCTCTGACTTTCTATGTATTCCATGCACGATGTTGGTCCAACATTCTGTCTGACTACTTCGTTTCATACTCTGCCCAGCTTTGTGATCCCCACAGGCTTACTCAAATACCTCATTTCTCATACCATGATATTTCTTTCTCAAACACCTCATTTCTCATACCATTTTGTTTCTTTCTCAAACACCTCATTTCTCATACCATTTTGTTTCTTACTCAAACACCTCATTTCTCATACCATGATATTTCTTTCTCAAACACCTCTTTTCTCATACCATGATATTTCTTTCTCAAACACCTCATTTCTCATACCATTTTGTTTCTTACTCAAACACCTCATTTCTCATACCATGATATTTCTTTCTCAAACACCTCTTTTCTCATACCATGATATTTCTTTCTCAAACACCTCATTTCTCATACCATTTTGTTTCTTTCTCAAACACCTCATTTCTCATACCATGATGTTTCTTTCTCAAACACCTCATTTCTCATACCATGATATTTCTTTCTCAAACACCTCATTTCTCATACCATGATGTTTCTTTCTTGTGCCTTGAGGAGCGCCCATGTCTGACACTGGTAACAGAGTGTTTTATTTACCAGATGCCTTGTTTTTCGTCAATGGAATTTGTTAATGTCTTACTAATGGTCAGAGCTGATTAGAAACCGCATTAGCTTTCTGTGTTCTTGATTCCATCAGCTTTCCATGCTGCCCACGTATTTGAATTCTCTGACTTGTTTAAGGTCTGTACTTTTTACCTGAATATCTAGTATTTTCTCTATTCTGTTGATTGTTATTGCTTCCATTGTTGCTGAACTAATCCTTATATTATATCTACCGCAGGCATTGGAAGGGAGCCGCGTAGCGCAGTGGTTAGCGCACTGGCTTCGAATCTGAGTGGTTCTGGGCTCATTCCCCAGTTGAGGCGGAAATGTTTTTTCAGACCGCAACGGCACCCGGGTTGACCCAGCCTTAAATGGGTACCGGTTCAGTCTGCGAAGTAAAAGCGGCGAGGGATAGCCTTTGAAATGTGAGATCGCTAACATCTTACACCCCTACGGCAGTAATGCTATGGGTTACTTTACTTTACTTTACTTTAGGCATTCTCAAAGGCATTCATATGTTCTTGGGCGGTTTGTCTATCAAACACATTAAACATATGTAACATATACAGACATGCAAATAGTGAATAATAATATAGCGACACAACAACAAAAATAACATAACTAGACAAATACTAAAGCATATACAGCTATGCAAATTATGCAATGATAAAGCGACACAAAAACAAAAATAACATAACTAGACAAATACTATCTCACACAGACCAGCAAAGAAGGCGCTGAAAAAGATAAATGGCCACTTAACCTTGTAATATCCAGTCTTTGTAAAGAGTTGTCTGTTACCAACAGCGTTCAAGTGACCAGAGATTGTGTCACCTGACAGACCGCTGGAGAATGAGCTCTTCTGAAAGTGTGAACAAAATAAACCTTTCAAAGCGAGGTAACTCAGGAAAATACATCCTCACAAAAATTAGTTCCACAATCTTCAGAAGTTTAGCTTAAATAACTTCATTGGCTAACGGGTGAAGAACAGTATTACATAATTCGCAAATAGAACTAACTTATCTGACTATAAAAACGTTCTTCATCATCATTATAGCTTGTTTTTTTTTGTTGTCTTTTTTTTTGCGGAACGTCACTCGCATGACATCCGATCTTCAAGATACTCAATCCATGGCCAGCTCTCCCACCTCGTCAACACCAGAGCGTCTGCAATGTCCCCTGTCAATGGGACATGACTCAACACACACGCACTCTTTACACAACTTCAACACATGCCTTCAGGGTGAAGCCCTTCTATTGCACTTTGGTTGGGACTGACCTCTGAGATCGCCCTAACTAGCAAAGGTACATACAGACATACACACGCATCCAATAATCACTGTTAATACGTTCTGATATCTACTGAAAGACTACGGTTCGGGGTGGAAAAGAGCGTGCATCCGCCAGTAGATTACAGAGTGGCAAACCCCCCCCCCCCGCCCCCCACCCATGTTCCTTGCCCATCGTCTCCTTGGTTTGACTCCTTCTCAAGAAGGACGTGAGTTGACATAAGATCTTCCGAGACCAGGTCAGGCACATATTGTTGCGTTAACTCACGTCCGAGACCAAGTCAGGCACATATTGTTGCGTTAACTCACGTCCGAGACCAGGTCAGGCACATATTGTTGCGTTAACTCACGTCCGAGACCAGGTCAGGCACATATTGTTGCGTTAACTGACGTCCGAGACCAGGTCAGGCACATATTGTTGCGTTAACTCACGTCCGAGACCAGGTCAGGCACATATTGTTGCGTTAACTCACGTCCGAGACCAGGCCAGGCACATATTGTTGCGTTAACTCACGTCCGAGACCAGGTCAGGCGCATATTGTTGCGTTAACTCACGTCCGAAACCAGGTCAGGCGCATATTGTTGCGTTAACTCACGTCTTTCTTTAAACATCGTTGTCCAATTCTTCCCTGTTGTCTTCGACACACTTTTGTCACCATACACTGCCTGCATTCTGCGATGAATGTCAACTGGTCGACATCCTTCAGCTGTTAGAAACCGAATCAACGCTCATTGATCAACTCTGGACGGATTCCGTATCACACCCGCCATGTTTTCAACGGTCTATTGAGGAAAGTATGAGTCAAAGGAAAATGAAATTATGCAAACTTGACGGTTGGAATGTGTTGTTCACACCAGAAGTGACGTCATCGTGTGTATCGTACGTGTGTTCACTTTCTGTAGTTTGGTCCAGTTTCATTTGAACACGCCTCGTACACTTGGCTTAGCTTGGCTTCGTTCATTCTCAATCTCCCACTACCTAACCTTGAAAGGGCTTAATTAGCAGAATGTAGTCCAGAGAACGGAAAGCGTTGTGTTATAGTTTACAGCTTGACTGCGATATTTGCACTATTCGGTCTAACACATCCGACTTCAGCAAGCATTTTTTGAGTACCGGGTTAGCATTCCCTCTTCGATCCCTTCTTCTTATCCAGTCTGCCTTACTGCAGCCTGGTATCCAGGATCACCGCGTGGAGGTATAGAAGGGTCTTGGCAGCTTTGGTTCGCTGGCCCTGACGCTAGCAGTCAGCTATGAGTTGGTGACCACTGCAGCTCATGCACTGCTCAGCAATTGATCCCCCTCGTACATTTAATGTACGCGTATCCTTAAAGCTGTTTGCTGCAAATAAATACTACAGAGATTAAATAAAATGAAAAACTCACAGCAGAACACTAACGAAATGACAATAACAACGATCTCGAAGACTTGCATCTTCCCGCGGGCAACGTACCAATCCTATACATGGTCAAAAACACTAACCATACGGAAGATGATCGAATCCTCCCAGTTAAAATGCTAAAGAGTGGGCTCAAAATACCATGGATTGCTTTTTCTTCTTCTTCTTCTTTTGTCCTACTACTCTTGACATGCGGCGTCGCAGAGAGGCGGGATGAGTAGATTTCTTTTTTGGGCCAGGTAAGAAGCTTGTGTGGTCGTCAAGTGGAACCTCCTGAGTGTTTCAGACACACCTTCTATCCTGCGACGAGGCTGGCCCCTTGCAGGAGGACCTGCTACTTGCATGTGATAGGCTCTTGCTGCTGGTTGGTTAAAACGCATTCGAACCAAGTGGCCAAACCAGTTGATTTATTGGTCTTCAATGTAGGGTTTTATTGTGTTCGTTCCTAACATCTGCCTCGATAGGGAGTTTCGGATACGGTCTTGTCAACTGCACTTCGCACACAGCGCATATCACAGATCTGAATCCTACTCTTGTGACGTCCCAATAAGGACAAGGATTGACACTGGTAACACAAAGTTGGAATGACAAGCGTGTTGATCAACATCCTCTTTGTTGAAAGTTGTACTCCGGGATGTTTTAGAATCGGTGCAAGCTGGCAGTTGACATTGCTTGCTTTCTGAATACGATATGCTGTCTCTCTGCCCACTCTGCCATCATCAGTGAAAACACTTCCCAGGTACTTGAACTCTCGAACCTGTTGGAGGTTTGTGTGGTCGCTGTGGGAGCGTTGCTTCACATGTTTACTGGTTATTGTCATAGATACAGTCTTTTCTATGTTGATCTTTGACAGGCAGAAGTGAGGGAGGTGAGGTGATGTTGTAGGTCACCCCCGTTGTAATTGGAGATGGTTTGATCATCATCATGAGGTCAGTTAGGGTTTCATCCTGTGGATTTGCTAACTGGGTAATTGTAGCATGAGAAGATCTGGGGTAGTTGTCTCGCCGCCGAGACTCAATTGCAACCAGTGTTCGTAAAGCGATCTCAGTCCCGCCAGGCGGAGCGATAGCGCGGGCTTGCGGAAAACGCTCGCCTGCCTTTCCCCGTAGAGCGAATTGGGTGCGGTTTGTTGTAGCGTCTCCTCCACCGAGGTGCGCTCGTCTGGTCCGTATCAGGAAACGTGGTCCGTCCGTGGTGATTTATCTAAGGCTTATAGCAGAGCTCGACAGTACGTCTCGCTGGTGGTCCGACTCTCGCAAAGAGCTTGTGACCGGCAAATGGAAAGCAGGAATCGTGCCTTCTCCTCCTCGGGAGAAGGGCAGGCCGGCAGGCCAAATTGTCTCTAGTCCCAGTGAAATTTATCGCCGAGGTCGTTGGGATCGGTTCTGCACAGAGCGCTGCCATCCCTCCTCGAGCGAGCCCGGTCGGTCGGTCGTCTGGTGCGTGTAGGAGGCCCCTGTCAGGCGGTCCTAGGTCGACGGAGTGAGGGACGGGTGGAACAAACCGTCCGTCCGTCCCGTCAGTCGGTCCCTGCGGCCGTCCCAGCGAGGCTTTTCACACACCCTTCCTCCGCCGACCGGTGTGTGCTGTACGTATGTCTCCGACAGATATCTGGTTGATCCTGCCAGTAGTCATATGCTTGTCTCAAAGATTAAGCCATGCATGTCTAAGTTCACACTGTCTCACGGTGAAACCGCGAATGGCTCATTAAATCAGTCGAGGTTCCTTAGATGACACGATCCTACTTGGATAACTGTGGCAATTCTAGAGCTAAAACATGCTTACCAAGGGTCCGACCCTCGCGGAAAGAGCGCTTTTATTAGTTCAAAACCAATCGTTGTTTCCCCTCGCGGGGTTGCGGCGTCCCCACTGGTGACTCTGGATAACTTTGTGCTGATCGCATGGCCTTATGTGCCGGCGACGCATCTTTCAAATGTCTGCCCTATCAAATGTCGATGGTACGTGACATGCCTACCATGTTTGTAACGGGTAACGGGGAATCAGGGTTCGATTCCGGAGAGGGAGCATGAGAAACGGCTACCACATCCAAGGAAGGCAGCATGCGCGCGACTTACCCACTCCCGGCACGGGGAGGTAGTGACGAAAAATAACAATACGGGACTCTTTCGAGGCCCCGTAATTGGAATGAGTACACTTTAAACCCTTAAACGAGGATCTATTGGAGGGCAAGTCTGGTGCCAGCAGCCGCGGAAATTCCAGCTCCAATAGCGTATATTAAAGTTGTTGCAGTTAAAAAGCTCGTAGTTGGATCTCAGGCGCAGGCGGGCGGTCCGGCTCGCGCCGGTTCACTGCCCGTTGTCTCCTGCCCTACCGTCTGCCGGCTCTCTCCCACGGGTGCTCTTCGCTGAGCGTCCTGGGTGGCCGGCGCGTTTACTTTGAAAAAATTAGAGTGTTCAAAGCAGGCCTCGGCTGCCTGAATAATGGTGCATGGAATAATGGAATAGGACCTCGGTTCTATTTTGTTGGTTTTCGGAACTGGAGGTAATGATTAACAGTGACAAACGGGGGCATTCGTATTGCGGCGTTAGAGGTGAAATTCTTGGATCGCCGCAAGATGAGCTACTGCGAAAGCATTTGTCAAGAATGTTTTCATTAATCAAGAACGAAAGTCAGAGGCGCGAAGACGATCAGATACCGTCGTAGTTCTGACCATAAACGATGCCAACTAGCGATCCGCAGGAGTTGCTTCGATGACTCTGCGGGCAGCTTCCGGGAAACCAAAGTGTTTGGGTTCCGGGGGAAGTATGGTTGCAAAGCTGAAACTTAAAGGAATTGACGGAAGGGCACCCCCAGGAGTGGAGCCTGCGGCTTAATTTGACTCAACACGGCCAACACTGAAATGACTGACATGCCGAGACCACTTTCCGTGGGTCTAATATGGAACTGGTGCTGGATTTAGACCCTCAGAAATCTGGGGTTATGCCCTCTGTGGCTCGGTTGGTCTGCATCCAGTGTCTGAAAAAGGAATTGACGGAAGAGCACTATCAGGAGTGGAGCCTGCGGCTAAATTTGACTCAAGACGCAAACACTGTAGAACGACTGACAAATCGAGAGCACTTTCGTTGGGTCTAATAGTGAACGTGTGCTGGTATTAGACCCACGGAAGACAGGTCAGCTCTCTAACCTTCTAATGAAGGACCGCTACGGAAACCGCGCTCTAACACCGCGGAAACCGCAGGCTCCAGGTACCTGGTCACGGACAAACAAAAGCCCTCGATTAATTCGTCCTGGCCAAAAAATGAACGGGTGCTGGAAATAGATCATCGGAAGACAGGTCAGTTTTACCCTACAAATGACAAGGCGTTGCTACGGAAATCCTGCTCAACTCGAGAGGAACCACAGATATTTGGTGCACGTACCAGGCTGATAAGAGAGGCTACCATGTGAGGGATAACGGCCGAACGCCTCTAAGCCAAAATCCCGCGCAAAAAGCTCAGCACGATTGCAAGGGGAGGCCTCGACATGGTGGGGACCTGGGGCCCCAGCCCCGCCCGGTCGAGCCGCAGAATGGGGACTCTGCCGACCGCCGATCAAAGCGGGCGGGAAGCTGCTCGATATTCACCCCATACGGCGATGAGGTATGAAACCATTTGTATAAGACTTAGTTCTCGGTCGGGGTACCCTAAGCAGTAGATCAGCTACCTCACTGCGAACTGCTGAGACTCAACCCTTGACCATGAGATATGTCCGCTCCCCAGGCGAACAACATTTCCGTGCAATGACCAGGCTTGTCCCCTGGGCAAATGCACTTTTTCGAGAGGAATCACAGGTCGCTGACATTTGGTCCACGTGCTTGGCTGATAAGCTACCATCTGAGGGACTACGGCCGAACGCCTCTAAGCCAGAATCCCGCCCTTAATCTCAGCACCGCTGTGATGGGAGGCTACGACATGGCTAGGATTTGCGTCCCAGCCCGGCCCGGTCGAGCCGCAGGAATGCACCTGATAAAATGCACTCCTTCCTCGCTCTTTGCATCTGTCTGCTATCAGTCATTCCAATGGACGCAGAACAGATGCAGTCCAGCGGACATTGCACCTCCTGTCCTATGGTGACAACCTCCCGGGTGGCGGGGAATGCTAGGCCGTACCATCACTGCAGATGAGCCGAGAAAATAAAGCGAGCAAAAAGATACCTCACTCATATGCATATGCTACGTTGCTGGCAGGACGTGACGATCCTGGGAAAAAGTCACACTGGACTGCCTCTCTTCCGGGATAGTACAAACTAGTACATAGTCCATCATATCATTGCCAAACGCTATAGACACGAGTAGGGAAGACTCGTTAGTCCTGCAAGACAACTTCCTAAGAGAGACAACTCTGACCAAAAACAACTGCTGCCTTGCAGTAAGACTGGGGACAGCCAAAGGCTAAGGAGGGCAACCCTACAAAAACGCCTGTTGAAATCGGATGCACTGTGCCACTGGCTAACAAATCAAAACAGTGCAACGTAAATATCGCTGTAAACAGCGTACGATGAAGAAGAAGAAGTATCATGAGAAGAAGAGAAAACATATCTCTGACGTCTCTTCAGCGAGAACCAGTCAAACCGGCGCTTGTTCGTACACCACCATCGTTGTTAACATACAAAGCACGAATGTTATCACGTACCTGACCTTTAATACCATATTTCCTCATTACCTTCCATAGCTTACACTTATTTACCCTGTCAAAGGCCTTTTCGTGGTCTATGATTTTTTACGCTTAACTGCCGGAGCGGGAAAATGGCATCATTACACCCTCGGTCTTTTCTAAAACCTGATTGTGATGAATTAAGCAGTGGTTCTACAATTGCTTGAATTCTCTGTTCGAGAACCCTAGCAAACATTTTTCCAACGTGGCTTAGAAGCGATATGCCTCTATATGAGCCGCGTTCTGTTTTGCTGCCGCTGTTCCGCAAAATAGGCACCACAACCGTTCTCTGTCAATCTCTAGGTACCATCCTTTCTAGCCACGCCTGATGAAATATCTGTGTTAACCATCGGATACCGACTTTCTGGCAGACTTTAATATCGTCCGTCAGTATATTATCCACCCCTGGGGCTTTGTTGTTACGGCTTTGTCTAAGTGACTCTCTGACCTCTTGTTCTAGTTTTATTCTGTCATTTTGGGCAGTTTGGCCTGGGTCTTGTACTATAGTTTGGTTTTGGGCAGTTTGACCTCCGTCTTGTACTATAGTTTGATGTTGGGCAGTTTGACCCAGGTCTTGTACTATAGTTTGATGTTGGACAGTTTGGCTCGGGTCTTGTACTATAGTTTTGTTTTGGGCAGTTTGACCCGGTTCTTGTACTATAGTTTGATGTTGGACAGTTTGGCCCAGGTCTTGTACTATAGTTTGATGTTGGACAGTTTGGCCCAGGTCTTGTACTATAGTTTGATGTTGGACAGTTTGGCTCAGGTCTTGTACTATAGTTTGATGTTGGACAGTTTGGCTCGGGTCTTGTACTATAGTTTGATGTTGGACAGTTTGGCTCGTGTCTTGTACTATAGTTTGATGTTGGACAGTTTGGTTCGGGCCTTGTACTATGGTATGATGTTGGACAGTTTGGCTCGGGTCTTGTACTATAGTTTGATGTTGGACAGCTTGGCTCGGGTCTTGTATTATAATTAGGTTTTGCTCAGGTACTGAGTTTGTCATCTTACGCTATTTAAGTATTTAGAAGTTCTGTGAAAACAGTCTTCCTTGTAGCTCTCGCAAACGGAGAGCACCAATCTTTCGGTAAATAACCTCTGGGTGGTGTATAATGTACCATGGATTGCGAAGTATAATGTACCATGGATTGCGAAATCTGTAAAATGCAGAAATTACACAGTAGCTAAATATAAAAACAATCTGTTTTGTAAATAACACGACTTCTTGGAAACCAACATATTTTGGCCCCAGATTTCTGCTGAAACTATTTTGTCTGACTTTTATTGCGAGTGGTCCGCCGGGGTCTTTGTGTACCACAAGAATAGCACCCTTAACCCACATAGGGCATGTCGTAAAAGGCGACTTACTGTGTGAAATGGCATAACACCAGTCAATATTACGTGGTTTGTTAAGAGCAGCATAGATGGCGCCTTACAGGCTACGTGTCTACTTTACTCTAGGGTTTGAGTTTATTAAGATAGACTTGCATATCGGTTAACCATCCTCTGCAACATTTGTCCTAGATTAGCGGAGTACTACGATGATCTAGTGTAGTCCGTTAAGCAGGACTGTTTTTTATCATGGCTACATCTACCTTATGCCAGAGCTGGTACCTCCCCCACAGGGGAACAGACCCCTGTAGAAGTAAAGGTCGACTAAGACTTAGACTACTGATGTTGTTAGATACGACTTTCCAACTACATGTCTTGTCCCCCAGATGCCAGACTTCTTACCCCTATACTTAGTCTGCTACCCTGTGGCTCCAACGTTTTGTTCTTCTCCAGGACGCCAAACAAGATGTCGTCCCACCTGATCCGCCAGCTCATTTCTGCCAGTTCAGCTTCAAGCTTGATGTGTCTGTTTGGGGTGAAACAACCAATCAAAGCATAGTCAGACATTTCGTTAGTCAGTGAGGAAGGAAACACTGTCGTGAGAGCATGTAAGTTGTGGTGAGACTAAGTTGTGGTGAGGCTAAGTTTTGGTGAGACTAAGTTTTGGTGAGGCTAAGTTGTGGTGAGGCTAAGTTTTGGTGAGACTAAGTTTTGGTGAGACTAAGTTTTGGTGAGACTAAGTTTTGGTGAGACTAAGTTTTGGTGAGACTAAGTTTTGGTGAGACTAAGTTTTGGTGAGACTAAGTTTTGGTGAGACTAAGTTTTGGTGAGACTAAGTTGTGATGAGGCTAAGTTGTGGTGAGGCTAAGTTGTGATGAGGCTAAGTTGTGATGAGGCTAAGTTGTGATGAGGCTAAGTTGTGATGAGGCTAAGTTGTGGTGAGGCTAAGTTTTGGTGAGGCTAAGTTTTGGTGAGGCTAAGTTGTGGTGAGGCTAAGTTTTGGTGAGGCTAAGTTTTGGTGAGGCTAAGTTGTGGTGAGGCTAAGTTTTGGTGAGACTAAGTTTTGGTGAGGCTAAGTTTTGGTGAGGCTAAGTTGTGGTGAGGCTAAGTTTTGGTGAGACTAAGTTTTGGTGAGGCTAAGTTGTAGTGAGGCTAAGTTGTAGTGAGGCTAATTTGTGGTGAGGCTAAGTTGTGGTGAGGCTAATTTGTGGTGAGGCTAAGTTGTGGTGAGGCTAAGTTTTGGTGAGGCTAAGTTGTGGTGAGGCTAAGTTGTAGTGAGGCTAAGTTTTGGTGAGGCTAAGTTGTAGTGAGGCTAAGTTTTGGTGAGGCTAAGTTGTGGTGAGGCTAAGTTGTGGTGAGGCTAAGTTGTGGTGAGGCTAAGTTGTGGTGAGACTAAGTTGTAGTGAGGCTAATTTGTGGTGAGGCTAAGTTGTGGTGAGGCTAAGTTGTGGTGAGGCTAAGTTGTGGTGAGACTAAGTTGTGGTGAGGCTAAGTTGTGGTGAGACTAAGTTGTGGTGAGGCTAAGTTGTGGTGAGGCTAAGTTGTGGTGAGGCTAAGTTGTGGTGAGGCTAAGTTGTGGTGAGGCTAAGTTGTGGTGAGACTAAGTTGTGATGAGGCTAAGTTTTGGTGAGGCTAAGTTGTGGTGAGACAAAGTTGTGGTGAGACTAAGTTGTGGTGAGGCTAAGTTTTGGTGAGGCTAAGTTGTGGTGAGGCTAAGTTGTGGTGAGGCTAAGTTTTGGTGAGGCTAAGTTGTGGTGAGGCTAAGTTGTGGTGAGGCCAAGTTTTGGTGAGACTATGTTGTGATGAGACTAAGTTGTGGTGAGGCTAAGTTGTGGTGAGGCTAAGTTGTGGTGAGGCTATGTACGCCGTTGGAAGAATATAGGAACCATAGGAATGTTTTAAACATTGATATTGGATCAAGAAGCTGAGCAGCGCATGAGCTGCAGCAGTCAGCGACCCATAGCTGACTGCTAGCGTCAGGGCCAGCGAACCAGAGCTGCCAAGACTCTTCTACACCTCCACGCAGTAATCCTGGATAACAGGCTGCAACGGGGCAGACTGGTTAAGGAGAAGAGACCGAAGAGGGAATGCTAACCCTGTACAAAAAAATGATTGTTGAAGTCGGATGTATTGGACCATAAGGTGCAAATATCGCAGTCAAGCTGTAAACTACGATACAACGTATTCCATTCTCTGGACTACATTCTGTTACTTCAGCCCTGTCAGGGTTTGGTAGATGACTGCCTGGGGACAATGAGAGCAGCGGATCGTATCCCCGAGAAGGGATATGTTGCTTTTTGTGTTGGGGCTAAAATAAAGAAAGTTCGTGGCGCTAACAGTAGCGAAACTGTCCGTCATAATCAGCCTAAAAACCTCTCGACAGCCCCAGCAGTAGGATGACATATTTTAAACCGCAAACAAATCTTCTTCTTCTTCTTTTTCTTCTTCTTCTTCTTCTTCCTCTTCTTCTGTTTCTTCGTTTTCTTCTTCTTCTTCTTCTTCTTCCTCTTCTTCTGTTTCTTCGGTTTCTTCTTCTTCTTCTTCTTCTTCTTCTTCTTCTGTTTCTTCGTTTTCTTCTTCTTCTTCTTCTTCTTCTTCTTCCTCTTTATCTGTTTCTTCGTTTTCTTCTTCTTCTTCTTCTTCTTCCTCTTCATCTGTTTCTTCGTTTTCTTCTTCTTCTTATTCTTCTTCTTCCTCTTTTTCTTATTCCTCTTCTTCTTCTTCTTCTTCTTTTTCTTCTTCTTCTTTTTCTTTTTCGATTTCGTCATCTTCATTTTTGTCTTCTTCTTCTTCTTTTTGCTCTTCTTCGTCCTCTTCTTCCTCTTCTCCTGCGTCCGTTATCAATCTTCCTCCACCAAGCCCTGAACAGGACTTTGCAAGTAGCAGGATGTTGTCCGGAGAACAGAATGCGCTGTGTCGCTTGACTGCGATATTTGCATATTTCGGTCTGACACATCCGTCTTCGGCAGCCTCGTGATCTCAAAGACGGTGAGACACAAAACATGACCCATGTGTCTCAAAGACGGTGAAACACAAAAACATGACCCATGTGTCTCAAAGACAGTGAGACACAAAACATGACCCACGTGTCTCAAAGACGGTGAGACACAAAACATGACCCATGTGTCTCAAAGACGGTGAAACACAAAAACATGACCCATGTGTCTCAAAGACGGTGAGACACAAAACATGACCCATGTGTCTCAAAGACGGTGAAACACAAAACATGACCCATGTGTCTCAAAGACGGTGAGACACAAAACATGACACATGTGTCTCAAAGACGGTGAGACACAAAACATGACCCATGTGTCTCAAAGACGGGGGCGACACAAAACATGACCCATGTGTCTCAAAGACGGTGAGACACAAAACATGTCCCATGTGTCTCAAAGATGGTGAGACACAAAACATGACCCATGTGTCTCAAAGACGGTGAAACACAAAACATGACCCATGTGTCTCAAAGACGGTGAAACACAAAAACATGACTTATGTGTCTCAAAGACGGTGAGACACAAAACATGACCCATGTGTCTCAAAGACGGTGAAACACAAAAACATGACCCATGTGTCTCAAAGACGGTGAACCACAAAAACATGACCCATGTGTCTCAAAGACGGTGCGACACAAAACATGACCCATGTGTCTCTTAGTCCCTCCTGGCTAAGACTACCCCGACCTGCTCGTTGTGTAATCATGCCATATGTTTTGGGTTTCAACTTCACTGGGGTGGGGGGGGGGGAGGAGTTTGGGGGGGGGGAGGGGTCAAACATATTAATGCAAACGAGGTAATGGTGAACCCTAGAAGTAAAGGCTTCCACCACAAATACAAGATGACTATCATAATATAAGTAGGTAAGAGCAGATTGTCATCCTGAGCCTCAGAACGGGACACAACCGACTCCGCAGCCATATGTGTACAAAATATAGGGTTGGCAGCTCAAGTATGTGTACATGTGGACATGGACCCCAGACTACGGAGCATATACTTGAGGACTGTCCAGAGTATGAGATACTTAGGCGAGAGAACCAACACTGGAAGGGAAACTATATGGACATTTGTGTGAGCTGCAGAAAACAGTGAGGTTCATACAAGAGACAACTTTGTAGATGTAGACGTACTCCAAGCGAACGAAAGCAGAAGAAGAAGAATAAAATCAAAGTCCAAATGAAAAGCCATCCCTAGACCCCGAATTTGGTCCTAGCCAACTGGGAAAATGACCTGAAGCCCACGTTGCATCGACGTGCTAAAGGACTGATTGCGGAGTCAGCAGTCGTAAACGTTGGAGCCTAGTAGGCGACAAGATGGGCGTCGCCCGGATCATGTGCTCCAAATAATGCATCCACTGGCTCTTCCCTGATAAGGGGCAACTGTCAGGGTCACCGTTTAACTTTCCCTTCAAACCATTTGTGAACGTGGTATCAATAAATAACATGTCGCCTTGCAGGTTTGGTTGCCATGACAAACAAACGAAATGTGTGCATAGCTGAATCAAGTTATTGCTGAACCAACGTGTTGTACAGAAAGGTTCAAACAATACAGATCGTGAACCAACGTGATGTACAGAAAGGTTCAAACAATACAGATCGTGAACCAACGTGATGTACAGAAAGGTTCAAACAATACAGATCGTGAACCAACGTGATGTACAGAAAGGTTCAAACAATACAGATCGTGAACCAACGTGTTGTACAGAAAGGTTCAAACAATACAGATCGTGAACCAACGTGATGTACAGAAAGGTTCAAACAATGCAGATCGTGAACCAACGTGTTGTACAGAAAGGTTCAAACAATACAGATCGTGAACCAACGTGTTGTAGATAATGGTTAAAACAATACAGATCGTGAACCAACGTGTTGTACAGAAAGGTTCACACAATACAGATAGTGAACCAACGTGTTGTACAGACAGGTTCACACAATACAGATCGTGAACCAACGTGTTGTACAGACAGGTTCACACAATACAGATAGTGAACCAACGTGTTGTACAGAATGGTTCAAACAATACAGATCGCTGCTGCAAACCACGGCACTACATGTCTCCTTCAAGGATAATCTAGGACCCGGACTATACAGATATACAACAAAAGATCTTTTTACACACAAAGACATATATCTCACACCATAGACACGCTGACACATCTGCCAACACAATCCTGCAGGTTTCACCAAAATGGGGCTTGGCGCAGATGCCACGTGTTCACGAGAGAAGCATACCATTCCCATCGAACACATCATAAAAAGCTTCAGGCTCACACGGAAAGAGAGACAACAATATCTGATCGCCCAAAACCGATTACAGAGAAAAGCCTAAGGGAAATCAAAAACCTTTACCTCAGGATGACCGCTACTTTTTTCGAAAAAATACAGGTTGACGTTTGACAGCGTACGAAGAAGAAAATAACCTTACAAACAACCATGACTTTGTTTGACCGTTGCTATCTTTTTAAATGTCTAACTCCATTAAGTATCTTTCTGTCTACAAGTAGAACCTTCTTCACATTACCCCAGTCCTTCGCTTCCTTCTTAATTGAATACTGTGCTTTCCATGTGGTTTATGTCTCCAGGCAGCATTTGGGCATGCGGCAAAGGAAAGTCTAGCAACAACGACTCTCCAGTTGGTGGGTTTCTGTGCCTTTCAGACTTTTATGACCTCTTTATCATCAAATACCATGTTTCTTCTGTTGACTAAAAAAAAACCACAGAACGACACATCGTGAATGCAGGCTCGATTTAGGCAGTGACATGTCATCCACTTTGTTACCACTCGACCGAGGTGGCTGCAGCGGTAACGACATTGATAAGTGAGAAGTCTGCCGGTGTGGACAATATACCAGCAGAGCTCTTAAAGGCAGGTAGGGAGGTAGTGGTGGAAGGCCTGCCACACATCTGGAACAAAATATGGGCGACAGGAAACTGGTCGGATTTATGGACAACATCGATGGTTTTACCAGTACCCGCCTGGAGACCTAAAGCTGGGCCAAATTATAGATGTCACACAATTAACCCAAGCAGGGTCATGTTTAATCCTCCACAGGTTGACATTCCAAGCGAAGAACATCATCGCTGAGGAGCAGGCAGGGTTCAGACAGGGAACAAGCACCACAGACCCGATCGTTAACTTAAAACTGCTAAGTTAGAAATATCTAGAACAGCAGCAAGAAATATCTAGAACAGCAGCAAGAAATGTCTAGAATAGCAGCAAGAAATATCTAGAACAGCAGCAAGAAATGTCTAGAACAGCAGCAAGAAATATCTAGAACAGCAGCAAGAAATATCTAGAACAGCAGCAAGAAATATCTAGAACAGCAGCAAGAAATGTCTAGAACTGCAGCAAGAAATATCTAGAACAGCAGCAAGAAATATCTAGAACAGCGGCAAGAAGTATCTAGAACAGCAGCAAGAAATATCTAGAACAGCAGCAAGAAATATCTAGAACAGCAGCAAGAAATATCTAGAACAGCAGTAAGAAATATCTAGAACAGCAGCAAGAAATATCTAGAACAGCCGCAAGAAATATCTAGAACAGCAGCAAGAAATATCTAGAACAGCAGCAAGAAATATCTAGAACAGCAGCAAGAAATGTCTAGAACAGCAGCAAGACATACCTAGAACAGCAGCAAGAAATGTCTAGAATAGCAGCAAGAAATGTCTAGAACAGCAGCAAGAAATGTCTAGAACAGCAGCAAGAAATATCTAGAACAGCAGCAAGAAATATCTAGAACAGCAGCAAGAAATATCTAGAACAGCAGCAAGAATTAAATCGTGTGTTTGTTGATGTCAAGAAGGCATATGATAGGGTAGGGCAGCGCTATAGGCAAACACGAGGAAGTATAGAATCACCGGGGACATTATACAGGTCCTTGAACACCTGAATGACAAGAGAATTATGAGTGAGGCATTTGGAGATAATGTTGGAACTGTCAAGATATGGGACCGAACGATTACCAAACTTCGTTTTGCAGATGACATTGACGGGTTGGCGCGCACAGAAAAGCGGGACTCAAGGAATTGTTGAGAAGGCTCGATAAAACAGCTCTTGACTTTGGAATGGAGATTGGCGCTGGAAAAACAAAATTAATGACCAACAGCCCTGAGGGCTTCAAAGGTGGGATAAAAGCTAATGGTCAGGAACTCGAAGTTGTCGATCGTTTTAAATATCTGAGTTCGACTGTCAGTGACGAAGGATCAAAATTTGACGTTTTGGCCAGACTAGCAAATACAATAGCGGCGATTGCACTGCTTAATAAAATCTGACAAGACAAAAGGTTAGCCATATGCACGAAGATCAGTTTAATGCTTACGGTGGTTCTCTCAATATTTCTCTATGTTTGTGAGATATGGACAATTACAGCTGCATTATAGCAGGTGATGCAGGTCTTGGAGATGAGATGTTCCCGAAGACTTCTAAAGGTCACATTCTCGTTCAAAGACGGAGTTACAAATGAGGAAATTCAAGAAAGAATGTCAACAGCAATAGGGCCTTTTGAAGACCTATTGGCGACGGTCAAGACGGAAACTCACATATCGAGATTAAACTGTTTTACAAATACGATCCTGCACCGAAAGGTCCATGGCAGACGACGAAGAGGTCGTCCCAAAAAGAGTGGGAGGACAACACAAAGGAATGGACCGATCTCCGACCAGAGAAGGCGCAGACAGCGGCCGTTGAAAGAGAAGAATGACATGTGGTTCTGGGGATTTTATGCTCGCCCCAACGACTTCACTGTTTACCTGACCTGAATATATGTTGTTCAGTGTCAGTAATGCCCCTCTTGCTTGTCCAATGCTGATCCTCACGTCTGCATCTCTACCTCCTCGTATGTCGATTGTGCTGTTCAAATAGGTAAAGTTAGAGCTATATACATCTAATGTTTGTACTAGAGGTTTGAAGTAGTTCAATCGTTGGCTGGCCTTACCTGTATATAAAGAACACAGCAATGAGTACCATCAACAGAATAGAGCCCAGAACAATGATGACGATCCCATATTCCGGGAACGGTTCTGAAAGACACGCCATCATGAATTTGAGTCGGAACACAAATTGTGTGAAATGATACACATGTATATATTATCGTTGGAAGCGTGAGCTTGGGGGTGATTCCAATATGGGACATAATTACAGAATGGCTGAGAACAATATTAGAAAGATAGATAACCTAGGGGTTATAATAATAGAGCATACAGGTAAGGTGATTGAGCAAGTTCAGGTAGCAGTGAAAAAGTTAAATGCAATGTTAGGTATGATAAAACGAAATGTTAAACATAGAAGCAAGGAAGTGATAGTTAAACTGTATAAAGCTTTAGTTAGACCTAGATTGGAGTACTGTGTACATGTGTGGATCTTATCATAGAGGGGACATAAACATGCTGGAAAGGATACAAAGAAGAGCGATCAAAGCTGATAGTGGGATTCAGGAATTACAGTTATGAGGAAAGACTCAGAAAAACTGGCCTACAGTGTCTAGAAGAGAGAAGAATTCGTGGTGACTTAAAACAGATTTATAAGATGATCAGAGGAATGGATAAATTAGACTATAACAAGTTTTTTTCAAAATCCAGCCACCCACAATAACACGAGGGCATAGCTACAAGCTGACTAAAGAGAGGTCCAGATTAGATATTAGGAAATATTTTTTAAGTCAGAGACTGGTGAATGCTTGGAATGCACTGCCGGGGGAGGTAGTGGAGGTAGGGACAGTTAATGCATTTAAGAATAAATTAGATGCGCATGGCTTTTAGAGCAAGGTGATGTAAGTAAAGGACACTGGTTGTATACATACTCTGCAGGGTCTTCTAAACAAGTATAAAGACGTTAAGTTCAGTTAAGTTAACTCAATTCTTGTTCTTGCTCTTAAGAATCAACATCACATGTAGGTTCTGAGTCTCTTTCTCAACAAATGGAGATGTTGATGGTTCCTATTGCTTGCAGGTTGTACACGCATGCTCCATCCTTCCCTGCACAACCAACACGCTCGATCCTAGTTTGTTGCAATTGATTTGAGCTGATGATTCATCTACTAACTTACTTCCCTTGTCCAGAGCATCACGTCAGACATCTTGTTTTCAATGTTCGGCCACTTGGAATGCCTTGTCGTTCCCCCAACATGTCATTGAACCCCGTATATTTGTCATGAAAAGCCAGTGCACTCAGTTCAGATCAAATGCGGGGACAGCCTGGGATAGTGGCTAAGTGATATGGCTCACGAGCTGAAGTTGTTCGGATCGCTCTCAGTCACAGCACCAGCTGTTACCCCGGGGCAGCGAACCCTTAGAAAATGCAGCAGGAAGCAGACCCTTACATAAAATACATGCCGAAATCGGATGTACTGGGCAACAGGCGCATAATAAAAACACAGTGCAACGCACACCGCCTTGGGGAATAGAGAAATAAGGCGAACACCAAAAAAAAATTTAAAAAAAAATGTAAAAAAAATGGTCAACTGCCGTCTCAGCGTCGAAGGTGGGCTGCAATGGATCTCTAGTGTACTCTCTCTCTTGCACATTGGAGGAATCTCACATATTTTTTACCAGCCCGTCTCTGATGCTATCCACCCACTTAAAACGTTGTCTGCCTCTTTAACGACTGCCTTCTACATTACCCTGTTCGTAAGTCTTCAACAAGGAGGTATGTCTTGTTATGTGACCAAAATAACTTAACTGCCTAACCCTGATTTCGGTCATTAATTCTCTTTTCACCCTAACTATTCCAATACCTTCAGATTTGTTTTCTTCTCTTTCCAAGAAGTGCGACCCAATCGTCTATATTCCCACATGTCGAAGGCTTCATTACTCTTTTCCAACTTGTTATTCATTGTCCATGTTTATGCGCAATAAAGTAGTGACGAGTATACATTACACCTGGCAATTCTCATTTTCAAATTGTGATTTATCTGTTTGGGGTGTCAGTATGTGTCCATATTGCTGAATACCATGTTGGTCATACCTTTTCTCTTTCTCATTTCATTTTCACAGCTGCCTTCTTCCGTTATCATATGACCTAGATAGCAGAAACTCTGTACCTGAAACAGTAGTTGATCTTTTATTTTTATCCTTGTAAATGGTTTCTTGCCATTTTCCCCAATTATCATACTTTTAAATCTCTAATCCAAACTCTTAACTTATTGTGTATATTTTTCTGTCACCGTCTGCGCTAATCAGCTGTTTATGAAATAAGTTTGAAAAGGACACCAACAAAATGACACAGACAGAAAACAAACACACAAGTCATACCGTCTGGTGGGCATTTAGAACCATCGAAACCACATTTAGGAATATCAGGTGGCGGTTCCAGTCTTCCACCTGCCCAGTGGATGGTCTTGCCTGGCACTGGTTCGTACTTTCGTTTGTTACCAAAATAGTTGGCGACCACCTACAACAGTTGTGGGGGATGGGGTGGGGGGGTGTGTGGAAAGGGGGGGGGGGAGTAGATATAATTAGATTAATTGCAGACAAAAGGCACACATTCATACACTACTGAAAGCAGTACAGACTATATAATGCACATGTCAGAGAGGACCCCAGACTCCTGAACACATCCTGCAAACATGTAAACTGCACCAAGGCCCCCGTGAGAAGACCTGGCCCGAGGAGAGAAACATACAAGACAAACTGTGGGGAACCATGGAGGACCTGCGACTGACGTGTCATTTCATGAAGGCAGCCCAGCTGCTGGCATAAACCGAGCAAACGAAATCGAACGCAAAGAAGAAGATCATTCTCATATTTATATGCCTCAGACACGACACCATTCTTAAGATAGTAGTTAACAAAGTGGGATGTGGGCTCCTGAGAGGTGCGCCAAGAGATATCGAGGCGGCTTGTTGCCTTCCCCGTGCACGGTGATTGCTTATTTACAGTGGACCAGGGAAAGCCTGGTATTAACTGTGTAACATGGCATAATACCGACCATGGTTAGGTGGTTTGCTGAGATCAGCATGGATGGCGCCTAGCAGGCTGCGGGGATACTTTGTTCAAGTGGTTGATTCTATTAAGATGGACTCGCACATCGGTTAACCACACTCGAGATGTAAGGGAACCTACAACAACCTGCCACTTAACGCCATTTTACGGTTCACAAAAGAGTAGACATACTAATTGGGGGTATTAATCACCAACAAAAACATAAAAAACAACAACACAACAACACAACAACACAACAACACAACAGAACAGAGCAATTGCAATGCTTTCGTTCTTTCGAGTCAAGGACAGGGTTCCGTACAACGCTGGCCATCATTAATCAATTCTGGTATATCCACTTTACAACTGAAGTCATTACCTTAAACCACATTATCTCTCTAGAGGTTGTATGTGTGACGGTTCGCTGGCATGAATATTGCCTATCACTAGAAGAGAAGCCACAATTTGATTTCTTAATCCGCTTGCACACATCTCCGTGAATAATTAACTGCATCCGCAAAGTTTGGAACGTGAACGTAACCATAAAAATGGAATGTGAATAGTTTAGAAAGACCCCATAGAAAATTCCATGGACTTCTGTCAGAGACACTCGTCGTGCAAGCCATTTTATCGCGCTCATCTCCACACCGGACTTATTGCAATGAATAAAATTCAAATCCATTACTCTTATCGTTCGACTATTTCTGCAACTTTGCACCCAGAAGGATATTTCTTTTGAATCTTTGCTGATTCATAATAAAATTCGCATGATATCAAAAGGGGTTATCAGTGACACTTTTGCGGCATTTCTGACAAATTTATGGGGCTTTCTAGAGATACTAATTTTTTTATTCAGCTCATACGCCCAGAAATACGGTAATGCACAGTTTATTTATTAGAACTATTTACAAATGTTGAATTCAATGAGTTTATAATCGCATGTAAATTAAGTAAACCATAAAAAATGTTGAATACGTAATCTCTACCCTTAATTGAAAGTTGATGACATTCACCAACGCTGTGAGATGCAACGATTGGATATGATGCGTTTTACTTGATGGGAAAGAGATGAGTCTCAGATAAGCTGCAGAAATATGGTGTACGTTCGAGTGAGTTCTGGTCCTGTTCGCTACTATGGACAGTTGTTCTGTTCACGAAATGTTCTATGTTGTTGTTGTTTATTGCTCATGATGAGGATGTCTTTTCTTTTGAGCGACCTGACAAGGGCGTTTAGTGGCGGGTTGTAGTAGCTGTCCTCACACTCTGAACGTGCTGATGAAGGTGAACAGGGATTCTCCACACGGTTGTGCTATGTTTGGCTTCATCTGCGTGACGTTTACTATTACCTCGAACACGCCACATCACATCTCATCAGTCCACTGATCCACACCCCATCAGTCCATTAATCCACACCCCACCAGTCCGCTAATCCACACCCTATCAGTCCACTAATCCACACCCCATCAGTCAGATAATCCACACCCCATCAGGCCACAAATCTACATCCCATCAGTCAGCTAATCCACATCCCATCCGTCCGCTAATCCATATCCCATCAGTCTGCTAATCCACACCCATCAGTCCGCTAATCCACACCCAATCAGTCAGCTAATCCACACCCCACCAGTCCACTAATCCACACCCCATCAGTCAGCTAATCCACAACCCATCAGTCCACTAATCCACATCCCACCAGTCTGCTAATCCACACCCCATCAGTCCACTAATCCACACCCCACCAGTCCGCTAATCCACACCCTATCAGTCCACTAATCCACACCCCATCAGTCAGCTAATCCACACCCCATCAGGCCACAAATCTACATCCCATCAGTCAGCTAATCCACATCCCATCCGTCCGCTAATCCATATCCCATCAGTCTGCTAATCCACACCCATCAGTCCGCTAATCCACACCCAATCAGTCAGCTAATCCACACCCCACCAGTCCACTAATCCACACCCCATCAGTCAGCTAATCCACACCCCATCAGTCCACTAATCCACACCCCATCAGTCAGCTAATCCGTACCCAATCAGTCCACTAATCCACACCCCATCAGTCAGCTAATCCGTACCCAATCAGTCCACTAATCCCCACCCCATCAGTCAGCTAATCCGTACCCAATCAGTCCACTAATCTACATCCCATCAGTCAGCTAATCCGTCCCCAATCAGTCCACTAATCCACACCCCATCAGTCAGCTAATCCATACCCCATCAGTCCACTAATCCACACCCCATCAGTCAGATAATCCGTACCCAATTATTCCACTAATCCACACCCCTTCAGTCAGCTAATCCGTACCCAATCAGTCCACTAATCCACACCCCATCAGTCAGCTAATCCACACCCCATCAGTCCACTAATCCACACCCCATCAGTCAGCTAATCCGTACCCAATTATTCCACTAATCCACACCCCATCAGTCAGCTAATCCGTACCCAATCAGTCCACTAATCCACACCCCATCAGTCAGCTAATCCGTACCCAATTATTCCACTAATCCACACCCCATCAGTCAGCTAATCCGTACCCAATCAGTCCACTAATCTACATCCCATCAGTCTGCCAATCCACATCCCATCAGTCAGATAATCCACATCACACCAGTCAGCCAATCCACATCATACCAGTCAGACTGCCTTGAAGACAGCTTGCATCCAGGACAGGCACATGGAAGAAAGCTAGTGGTCAGTATATTGTGCCTGAACTTGACGCGACGTCCTGACCAGAACAGCCCCTCAATTCTCCACGTCCTGTTCTATCGTTCTGTTCACGTTCTGTTCTTAGCTTCTGTTCACGTTCTGTTCTTGGGTTCTGTTCACGTTCTGTTTTTAGGTTCTGTTCACGTTCTGTTCTTAGGTTCTGTTCACGTCCTGTTCTATGGTTCTGTTCACGTCCTGTTCTATGGTTCTGTTCACGTCTTGTTCAATGGTTCTGTTCACGTCCTGTTCTATGGTTCTGTTCACGTCTTGTTCTATGGTTCTGTTCACGTCTTGTTGTTTGGTTCTGTTGTATGGTTCTGTTCACGTCTTGTTCTATGGTTCTGTTCACGTTCTGTTCTATGGTTCTGTTTTATGGTTCTGTTTACGTCCTGTTCTATGGTTCTGTTCTATGGTTCTTTTTTATGGTTCTGTTTACGTCCTGTTCACGTTCTGTTCTATGGTTCTGTTCTATGGTTCTGTTCACATCCTGTACTATAGACAATGGATTTGATCACGTCATGTATTGCAAAGAGTTGTTATGAAGCTTCTAATTACACTAAGCATATTTGGGAGTAAGTGCGTGGTTTTAGTATAAACGTATTCTTTCGAATCAAACAACGAAATAAAAACCGAGATAATTTAAAATTACTGCTAAGTAATGTTACACCTGACATTTATCACACAAAAGACTTGATGAATCCCTTTGATCACAACACGCGGTTGTTGAATCGTCAAGCAGTTACCTAACAGAAAACCAAGGCCCTTGCTTAATGGATGTTAACCTTTTAAACTGATATCATCGAGTCCAACAAATCAATTTGTTGAAGGCAACTGAAATGTTTTATGTTCATGTTCATTAAAAGTTTACATAATTAAATTGCAGGTAGATCTTTTTTATAGTTTGTTTTTTAAACATCTTTCACGCGCTGTGCAGTCTGCTATTTTAGGAAATGCGTTGTTATTGTGTAAGGGCACGGGGCACGTTTTTAGAAGCAAAGTACCGATAGTCCGATGGAGTTTGCTAAACCACTAGAGTACTTCATTTTTTGGATTGCTTTTCCATCTTAATTCAACATAACGGTTTATCGATGTGATGTTCGTCTATCACCATCACATGTGATAGACAAAGCAGACAAAGATCACTCTCTTTGTTTAGCCGTGTGTACACTCTTTTCTCTTGCTGTGTCCGTTGAAATCGAACTTGCGTCGTGATTTGGATTACATTGAGAAAGAAACTGCACCTTTTGCCAACCTCACCCTCCGGTCCTGATCTACCATTGACCAGTGACAAGATTTTATCGAGACGACTGAAAGCCCAGGATGTCGTTTTTTTTATCAGGGTTTACTCCCGAAACCTCTGCCGTAAGCAGGTATTCCGCAAGGCAGCGGAGGGGGGAATGACATATATCGTTGTGTGTATTGCCCTCCTATAACTGCAAGAGGTCGTGGGGGCATCACTCAGTAGCTGAAGGATGTGTTGGACGTCTCTTTCTGGCGACGTGTTTTAGTTCATTATAGTCGTGTCTAAATTTCACAGTCACATCAAAACCGACGCTGACTGCAGCTAGGAAGCCAATGTTGTGACGTTCAGCCGTGTGAACTAAACCGTGAAAATTGGACACAGGATTAAGCGGAGGGCTAATTCATATCAATTCCAGTCTAGGTCTAACTAATGTTTTATACAGTTTGACTATCACTTCTTTGCTGTTATATTTAATATTTCTTTTTATTATACCTAACATTGCATTTGCCTTTTTCACTGCTACCTGAACTTGCTCCCTCACCTTACCTGTATGATCTATTATAACCCCTAGGTCCCTTTCCTTATCTATCTTTCTAATATTGTTTTCTCCCATTCTGTAATTATGTTCCATATTGGATCTACCCATGTGGATGAGTGTACATTTATCTACATTAAACTCCATTTGCCAGCTTACAGACCATTCTCAAATTTATCTAAATCTGAACTCAATATCCACTTCTGCTTTAGATGAGACACTACTGCATAGTTTTGTGTCATCAGCAAATTTTGCAATCATGGATCCCATTTCAATGTCCAAATCGTGTATATATATCAAGAACAAAATTGATCCAAAACCGAGCCCTGTGGCACACCACTTTTCACTTCACACCACTCAGAGTACTCCTTATTTATGCCCACCCTCTGTCTTCTTCCGGTTAACCAATTCTAAATCCATATGGCAACTTCCCCACCTATTCCATGTGATTTTAACGTTCGAAATAATATTTGATGAGGTACTCTATCAAAGGCCTTTGCAAAATCTAGATAAATAACCTCCACTATCTCCCTTTAGCTATCATTTTAGTAACCTCCACCATGAATTATAATAGATTTGTTAAGCATGATCTCCCTCTAGTAAACCCATATCTATAATTTGCTGGATCTGATTTTTTGGCCTTTCTGAAAAAGGGGATCACTCCTGCATCTGTTCAATCCCGTTGAACAATCTCTTTTGTAAGTGATTGAGAACATAATTTAGCCAATGGTTTTGCTAGTTGGTCTCTAATTTCAAACAGCAATTTAGGATGAATATCATCTTGACCTGGACATTTATTCACTTTCAAGCCTTCCAATTATTTGACAATCATACAGATTGATCTTAATCTCGCTGCATCCATGTCTCTTTGAAAAATATCTATAGGCTCTGGGATCTTGAAGCAGTCCTCTTTTGTGTAGACTGTGACAAAGCACTGATTGAGTAGACTAGCTGCCTCCCTATTCTCACTTATTATTTTCCTTGTACTGTCCATGAGAGGGCCTGCTTTGTCTTTCGTTCTTTGTTTATTTCCAACATAAGAAAATAAGCTTTTACTTAAGGTCTTGATCCTGCTAGCAAGTTTTTTTCGGAAGTTTATTTTTGCTGTTTTATTCGCTTTCTGAGATATGTTCTGCTTGTCCAAAAACTTTAAATATGTTTCTTTTGATTGACCTGCTTCTATATATTTTTTCCGTGCATTATTTTTAGCTCTTCTACATTTAACTACAAATCTAGTTATCCACTTTTTACGCCATACATGGAACACATTCCTCTGTTAGCGTTTCAGAACTGTTTTAAAACTCTGTAACTCTTGTTCAACATCTGTTTCTCTGACAATATCTTTCTAGATTATGTGGTTCGCTGCCTCTTTCATCCTCTTAACATCTGCCTTAGAGTAGTCGTATGTTCGTGTGTTTATGTTTACTTCTTTCCATGCAATAAGATTCCAACGGATGATTTGATGGTCACTTGAGCAAAACAGTTGCTTAACTGTGTTTTCAATCATATTTTCCTCTTTAGTAAAAACTAGGTCGAGTGTTTTTTTGCCTCTGGTGGCTGCTTCTATATATTGAATTAAATAATTGTCAGTTATGCACTTAACAAAAGGTATTGACTCTACAAGTGCTTCTGCCATATCCCATTTTATTCCTGAAAAGTTGAAATGCCCTATTAATAATAATTTCCCTTCACTTGCCTTTGCTATGCTACTAATCAGCTCCTCATCTTCCTCTTTTTGACTTGATGGACATCTATAGCACATTCCAATCACTATTTTTTCACCCCCACTTTCTATTTCTCCCCATACACAAATCACATTTGATCGTTATATTAACTGAATTTGTACAGTATAATAAAACGCCACCTCCCTTAGCTTTGGCTGAAACTAGCCTATCTTTCCTTAACATTGTATATCCCTCTATTTCAAGTTCACTATCTGCAATGTCCTCATATGTCCATGATTCTGTTATATCTGGTTTTTCTTCTTCTACACACAGTTCCAATTTTTCTCTTTTATTTACAATGCTTATCACATTTGCATAAAAAGTTTGTAACTTTTCCATATTTTGCATTTGCTTTATCATTTTTATGTTTGCTTTTCCACTACTTATTTCACACTTCCCTGACCCCAACTCTCCCGTTTGACTGCACCCTCTATAGCACCCTATTGTAGGTATATCTTTAGTCTCATACTTTATAGGCCTTACTAGTTTAAATCTGTAACACATTGATTAAACATATACTTTGCTACAACATGCTGTCCTATCTCATTTAGATGTAAACCTCTCCCGTCTAACATTTTACTTGTGTCTACTTTCACATCAATAAATTCCATTCCCATGTCCTCACACATCACCTGTAACCTAAGGTTGATACCTATTATCTTTGAATATTCCTGTGTCACTTACCTCAAATTTGTTTGTCTCAGGATTAAGATCGAGTAGAGAATAGTCGGCATTTCGATCTCCATTTGGATCGATACTAACGTTGCCGGTGATACCTTTAAAACAAAAAACATTCACGTAAATATATAAAGTGGAACATCAAGTCTGATTTCTGTCAATTTTTACCAGCGATATTTCAGGAGACAAGTCAGTTAATCCATTTTCATGTTTCATTACACTTTCTATCCTCGAGTTGCTGGTACATTACGTCATTACAGGTCCTGGTAATATTTCACAAGTTTCGTAAATCTCGACCACAATTTCTTGATTGTCAATTCAAAAAAAACGGCGCGCAGTGGTTAGCGCTCTGGCCTCGCATCTGATTGGTCCTGGTTTCATTACCCAGTTTGGGCGGACATGTTTTTTTCAGACCGCAACGGATTCCAGGTCGACCCAGCCTTAAATCGGTACCGGTTCAGTCCGGGAAGTAAAAGCGGCGAGGAAGAGGAGATGGCTACCGTCCTCATATAGCCGAGCTTTTGAAATGTGAGATCGCTAACAGCTCACTCCTCTACGGCAGTAATGCTATAGGTTACTTTATTTTAGAATTACTATTCAAAAGTAGCTATCTTCTCTCTGTCCTTCTCTCACACATACCCACACCCAAACACACTACACGCACCCCGCCACATCCATATCCACTAAACCTACCCCTACCACATCCACACACATCGCATTCACACACACTGCACTGCTCACGCTGCACCAACATCCCATCACACCCACACATCCCGGCTCAGTACACCACACATGCTCATACCCTACCCATACAACACACTCACATGTACCACACCCACATCCACACACCTCACTCACCAACACACAGCACACCACACACACACCCCATCCATCATTCATCCACACACACCACACCTACACACACACCATATCCACACACACTTACACATCCCTTTATATGCGTGTCGCTCACTACTACGGGGATCACGTCGATTCCTCACACTGTTAGCTAGGCTGCCATGAAAACAGCCCGTTTCCAGGAAGGGCTACGCGAAAGCCAATGTGAGGGTCTTGGCCAGTATGTTTTATCTGACCCTGTCTAACATGTCTGATCAGTATATTTTATCTGACCCTGTCTAACATGTCTGATCAGTATATTTTATCTGACCCTGTCTAACATGTCTGATCAGTATATTTTATCTGACCCTGTCTAACATGTCTGATCAGTATATTTTATCTGACCCTGTCTAACATGTCTGATCAGTATATTTTATCTGACCCTGTCTAACATGTCTGATCAGTATATTTTATCTGACCCTGTCTAACATGTCTGATCAGTATATTTTATCTGACCCTGTCTAACATGTCTGATCAGTATAATTTATCTGACCCTGTCTAACATGTCTGATCAGTATGTTTTATCTGACCCTGTCTAACATGTCTGATCAGTATATTTTATCTGACCCTGTCTAACATGTCTGATCAGTATATTTTGTCTGACCAAACATTAGTCTTCCTTCTAACGTCAAGCTGTAAACTAGCGACACAACGCATTCCGTTCTCCGGACGACATCCTGCTGCTTGCAGAGCCCTGTTCAGGGCTTGGCAGCGGGAGATGAGACTGAACGTATACGAAGAAGAAAAAGAGGAAGACGAAGAAGCAGAGGAAGAAGAAGAAGAAGTGTTATAATAATATCAAGGGGTGGACTTGAAAAAGTGTCAGTTTGCACCATCAGAGCACCAGACAGGAGTACGCTGGAGATCCATTACAATCGACCTTTGTTATAGAGGTGGATGCTAAACTCAAAATTCACTAAACATCGGAACGCTTATCATCGAGCGACATCATGTAGAATTCAAGCTTTAATGGTGAGTTCGTCGGACGAAGATCACGTCACCTGTAAACTTTGCTGGTGTGGATATTTCCATAATTGGCTCTGTCCCCATACACAGGATGAAGGACGCCTTTCTGACCATGTTCAATCGTGCGCGCTGGACCGAAGAAATAAGACACAGGAAAATCGATCAGCCGATGGTTTTTGTCAGGATAGTCGAAGAGAAAAACTCTACAAATCAAATTGATTAAATCAGATAGAAAACCACGTCCCGGTTCCATGGACAAAAGGTGTACGTGGTCGACTAGTGTGAATTTCAGTCAAATCCATGACCTGGGGCATCCATGATAGACACGAGAGCAAAATAGACTCGCAGCTAGTTAAGCGCCATCTTTGTTGCTCTCTCACCTGAACTGAAATGAACATTATTTCGTTCATTATAGTCTCAATGAATTTTTAGATAAAGGTCAAGGTCAAGGTAACCCATACGCAACAACTGCCGTCGGGGATGAAGTACTCCTCGTGCACTAAGCCGCAGCCAATGTGAGGCGGGGTGGCCAGTTCCCTTCCTTGTTGTTTATACCTTCCACAACTCATAATTCAGGTACCCATTACAGTTGGACCGACTGGATGAACGGTCGTTCCAAGCACGAACCACGGCCTGGATTGTTTTCTGTCTGTCGGTGAATTCGAGTACTGGCACGCTGTAATCCTAGTCTAGCAAGCCAGCTCACTGTCGACACCCTCCACAAAAGTTATGGATACGTTTTTCACGAAAATGTTAACTATTTTAATCATTTCGAAAATGCAAATAGAAATTGGAAAGTCCTTTATTTCATACGATTTCCTGCAAGGAACAGCAGACCAAACTAATCTGAAATCAGCCAGCCATTTATACAGATTTGTAATGGAACATAAACTACCGTTTATACAGTATTGTCATTAACTCGTAGATGATCGCCGTAAACTCTTCAACATGTCCCACCCCGTCACTTGGGCTGCAATTCGGCCTCCCCATACAGAGAACACGAATGGATGGTACGTTGTATCAATGTTTTGACGGATTATTAAAAGATTGATGAGTAACATTTGACAACTATCTGCTCCATCGTTACACATGCATGCCACATCCAAACTCAAGAATTGCATTTCTGCATTAGATTCACTTCAATCGATTTTATATATGAAATACCATTGCTCAATTCTGATTCCGAGGGCTGACATAGTAAAAATAAGTCCCTGTGATATATATATATGATGGTCGTCTAATACATGTGATGAAGACCACTATCTTTGTTCAGCCGTGTGGACAATCTTTTCTCTTGCTGTGTCCGCTGAAATGGGTGACGCGCGGTGATTTTGATTTAAAATCAGGAAGAAACTGCGCTTTTGGTCAACCTCACTCTCTGGTCCTGAGTTACCCTTGGCCAGTGGCAAGGTATTTATCGAGACGACTGGAGTTAGGACAGGATGCCGATTTTTTCTCAGGTTTTACCCCCGAAGCCTTTGTCATTAACAGGTATCCAGCACAGCAACAGAGGGGATGGGAAAGGGGGAGGGGCGGTTTGAATGGCATCTAACGTTGTATGTCGTGTCTTTTCCATGACCTCAAGAGGTCGTAGGGACACCACTTAGCATTTGAGTGATTCGGCATTGATACCACGCTGTATTCTAGTCCATTACAGTTCTGTCTAAATTTCACACACCGAAACCGACACTGTCTGCAGCTAGAGCGGAGCGTCAATCTTTTGAAGTTTAGCCGCGTAAATAGACCGTGAAATACGACACAGGTTAACGCGTAATGCTATTCATATAGCTAATGTCCATACTAGGATAATCAGATTGAAGAAAATACAAAATACGAATAAATTAACCATTTAAATGGCAAGCATCGACGTTTTTCCGTGAACACAAGAGTAAGCCGTCGACTAGTGTAAATTCCAGGTAAATCCGTGGCATGGTGTCATCCATAAAGAACTAAAACAGCACATATACATATGTAAGCCCGATGACAGCCTACGGAAACGTAGACCAACAGCACAATCACATTGAATCTTTTGTACTGAAATGCTACATGAAAGTGCTCACTCTTGGATAGCGAAAAGGACAAATGCAGATATCCGAAAAGAACTGGATATCGAGGACAATTGGCTAGTGAACGATATCGTGTACAGACTACAACAATATTTTGGCGATAATGACGTAGAGCGAACGATGCTAGAGGGTATGGGGCTTGGAAAGCAGGTCAGAGGCAGGCCGAGGAGAATATGGGCACAAGACACCATGGAGCACTTGAAGATGGCAGCGACAGAGGCGGGAGTTATGGATAGAGAGCTAGAGTCTTACAGATCGGCTCTTGGGAGAGCGGCGTTCTGGCTAGAGATCGAGTCTTACAGACCGGCTGTTGTGAGAGCGACGTTCTGGCTAGAGATCGTTTCTTACAGATCGGCTGTTGTGAGAGCGACGTTCTGGCTAGAGATTGAGAGTCTTACAGATCGGCTGTTGTGAGAGCGACGTTCTGGCTAGAGATCGTTTCTTACAGATCGGCTGTTGTGAGAGCGACGTTCTGGCTAGAGATCGAGCGACTTACAGATCAGCTGTTATGAGAGTGACATTATGCAAAAGACATGCTACATGGTGAGTATATATTTATGTAAGACAGACGACAAAGAGGTCGTACCAAAAAGAGGTAGGAGGACAAAAATAAAGAATGGACCAATTTCTAAACAGAGGCGGCACAATTAGCGTTCGTTGACGGAAAGGGATGGCATGGGGTTGTGAGGATGTCTTCATGTGTGTCCCAATGACCTCAGCGGTTACGGGATGAACTGACCTTTTTTTAATGTTCGCCTTATTTCTCTATTCACTAAGGCAGTGTGCCTCACACTGTGGTTTTTATTTTGCGCCTGTCAGACCAGTGCATCCGACTAGAGCATACATTTTATGTAAGGGTCTGCTTCCTCTTGCACTTTCTAAAGGTTTGTTTCCCCGGGCGGTGTAACGACCGGTGCTGTGATGGGGATCAAACCCAGCACATTTCGGTTGTGAGCCGTGCCACTTAACTACTAGCCCACGCCGTCACCTGACCTGACCTGATATTGAGAACGTCACGAGCTGTCTCGGCTTGACCACCAGACTGAAGTGAGGAGAAGAATATTGTGGCAGAGAATAACAAAAACATATGACAGAACACTAACACATTTTAAAAACATAAAGATCTCGAAGACTTATATCTTCCCCGTAGTTACGGGCGGATACGAGGCATGGACAAACAGACAATCCATTCGGAAGCAGGTTTAATCCTTCGATCTAAAATGCTACAGAAAGTTATTCGAAATACCATGGATAGAAAAAAAGACAAACGCAATAATCTTACAGGAGCTTGATATAGAACAAAACTCACCAGTAAACAACATCACGTCTAGGAAATTAACATGTTTTGCCTGCAGTGGCCCAGACAGAACGACACTGGAAGATATGGTAACCGGTCAAAGAGAGGCAGAGGCAGACCAAGAGGAAAATGGGTGAGGGACGTTACAGTGGCTCTGGGGTTGCCAGTGGCAGAGGCGGGAGAGCTGGTCAGGCAACGAGTGTTTTACAGATTGGATGTTATCAGAGCGACGTTCTGCGATGGACAAGTTACATGATTTTACTTTATATATACACACCCACACACATACGAATTGACATGAAATATGGGAATGAAGGCAATAAAACGGAACACTAAAAAGCAGGATGTGAATGCAGGGAGAGCACACTGGCGCATTAACCAATGAAACGTGCATTCATTCTGCCACAACAGCCAGGTTCCTGTACTACCCCCATCACAACAGTCAGGTTACTGTACTACCCCTATCACAACAGTCAGGTTACTGTACTACCCCTATCACAATAGTCAGGTTACTGTACTACCCCCATCACAACAGTCAGGTTACTGTACTACCCCTATCACAACAGTCAGGTTACTGTACTACCCCTATCACAACAGTCAGGTTACTGTACTACCCCTATCATAACAGTCAGGTTACTGTACTACCCCTATCACAACAGTCAGGTTACTGTACTACCCCTATCACAACAGTCAGGTTACTGTACTACCCCTATCATAACAGTCAGATTACTGTACTACCCCTATCACAACAGTCAGATTACTGTACTACAACTATCACAACAGCAAGGTTACTGTACTAGCCCCATCACAACAGTCAGGTTACTGTACTACCCCTATCACAACAGCCAGGTTACTGTACTACCCCTATCACAACAGTCAGGTTACTGTACTACTCCTATCACAACAGCCAGGTTACTGTACTACCCCTACTACTACAGCCAGGATTCTGTACTGCCCCTATCACAACAGCTAGGATACTGTAATACCCCTATCACAACAGCTAGGATACTGTAATACCCCTATCACAACAGCTAGGATACCGTAATACCCCTATATCAACAGTCAGGTTACTGAACTACCCCTATCACAACAGCCAGGTTACTGTACTACCCCTTTCACAACAGCCAGGTTACTGTAATACCCCTATCACAACAGCCATGTTACTGTACTACCCCCATCACAACAGCCAGGTTACTGTACTACCCCTATCACAACAGCCAGGTTACTGTACTACCCCTATCACAACAACAAGGTTACTGTACTAGCCCCATCACAACAGCCATGTTACTGTACTACCGCTATCACAACAGTCAGGTTACTGTACTACTCCTATCACAACAGCCAGGTTACTGTACTACCCCTATCACAACAGCCAGGTTACTGTACTACCCCTATCACAACAGCCAGGTTACTGTACTACCCCTATCACAACAGCCAGGTTACTGTACTACCCCTATCACAACAGCCATGTTACTGTACTACCCCCATCACAACAGCTATGTTACTGTACTACCCCTATCACAACAGCCAGGTTACTGTACTACCCCTACTACTACAGCCAGGATACTGTACTGCCCCTATCACAACAGCTAGGATACTGTAATACCCCTATCACAACAGCTAGGATACTGTAATACCCCTATCACAACAGTCAGGTTACTGTACTACCCCTATCACAACAGCCAGGTTACTCTACTACCCCCATCACAACAGCCATGTTACTGTACTACCCCCATCACAACAGCCAGGTTACTGTACTACCCCTATCACAACAGCCAGGTTACTGTACTACCCCTATCACAACAGCAAGGTTACTGTACTAGCCCCATCACAACAGTCAGGTTACTGTACTACCCCTATCACAACAGCCAGGTTACTGTACTACCCCTATCACAACAGCCAGGTTACTGTACTACCCCTATCACAACAGCCAGGTTACTGTACTACCCCTATCACAACAGCCAGGTTACTGTAATACCCCTATCACAACAGCCATGTTACTGTACTACCCCCATCACAACAGCCAGGTTACTGTACTACCCCTATCACAACAGCCAGGTTACTGTACTACCCCTATCACAACAGCAAGGTTACTGTACTAGCCCCATCACAACAGCCAGGTTACTGTACTACCCCTATCACAACAGCCATGTTACTGTACTACCCCCATCACAACAGCCAGGTTACTGTACTACCCCTATCACAACAGCCAGGTTACTGTACTACCCCTATCACAACAGCAAGGTTTCTGTACTAGCCCCATCACAACAGTCAGGTTACTGTACTACCCCTATCACAACAGCCAGGTTACTGTCCTACCCCTATCGCAACAGCCAGGTTACTGTACTACCCCTATCACAACAGCCAGGTTACTGTACTACCCCTATCACAACAGCCATGTTACTGTACTACCCCCATCACAACAGCCATGTTACTGTACTACCCCTATCACAACAGCCAGGTTACTTTACTACCCCTACTACTACAGCCAGGATACTGTACTGCCCCTATCACAACAGCTAGGATACTGTAATACCCCTTTCACAACAGCCAGGTTACTGTACTACCCCTATCACAACAGCCAGGTTACTGTATTACCCCTATCACAACAGCCAGGTTACTGTACTACCTCTATCACAACAGCCAGGTTACTGTACTACCCCTATCACAACAGCCAGGTTACTGTTCTACCCCTATCACAACAGCCAGGTTACTGTACTACCGCTATCACAACAAGCTACTGTACTACCCCTATCACAACAAGCTACTGTACTACCTCTATCACAACAATTAGAAACGTTATTATTAGCACCCCACACGACAATACAGATTTATTCAAACTAGGAAGGGCGAGCAACTACCTCAGGTCCACACGACTAATGTTACCCTTCAGTGATCATTGGACATAACTGACCTCTAGGAAACAAGATGGCTGACAGTCTTCTAGCAGCACGAGCTTCCAAACAACACAAGAACAGTATTTGCAGTAGCTACAGTATCATTTAAATCATTACAAAAATTACTTGAGAAATATGGGTCACAATTGTTTGTAAGCGAAATGTCAGTCAGAATTCCTAGTATGACTTAAATATGACACAGAAGACAAAAGAGTTTCCATTTTCAGTATCTGACAGGATAGACTAGTCCAGAGCAACAGAAACCTGATCAATCCTCGTCACCTGCGCTTGAGCAGACAGTGCTCTCGCAGTGTTCAAACAGTTATCCGTCTCCTCTATCAGTGCAGCCCGCACACAGCCATGAGGAAAATATTCTAACAAGTACCACCGACAATTGCTAATTCACTGTATGGCACAAAAGAACAACTGTAAAAGACCTGTATTTATATAAGAAAACGGGGGAACTGAGACGATAGTCCGGTCAGCTACACCATACTGACCAGGACATCCCGTCTAGGTCAGACAGACACAACTGACCAGGACATCCCATCTAAGTCAGACACACACAACTGACCAGGACATCCCATCTAAGTCAGACACACACAACTGACCAGGATATCCCGTCTAGGTCAGACACACCATACTGACCAGGACATCCCATCTAAGTCAGACACACCATACTGACCAGGATATCCCGTCTAGGTCAGACACACCATATTGCCCAAGACGTCATGCCAGAGTCAGCCACACCATACTTCTCAGGACGTCATGCCAGGGTTATCCACACCATACTGACCAGGACGTTATGCCAGGGTCAGCCACACAATACTGACCAGGACGTCATGCCAGGGTCAGAAACCATACTGACCAGGAAGTCATGCCAGGGTCAGAAAACCACACTGACCAGGACGTCATGCCAGGGTCAGACACCATACTGACCAGGACGTCATGCCAGGGTCAGTCATACCATACTGACCAGGACGTCATGCCAGGGTCAGAAACCATACTGACCAGGAAGTCATGCCAGGGTTAGAAAACCACACTGACCAGGACGTCATGCCAGGGTCAGACACCATACTGACCAGGACGTCATGCCAGGGTAAGCCATACCATACTGACCAGGACGTCAGGCCAGGGTCAGATACCATACTGACTAGGACGTCATGCCAGGGTCAGCCGTACCACACTGACCAGGACGTTATGCCAGGGTCTGCCACACCACACTGACCAGGACGTCATGCCAGGGTCTGCCACACCACACTGACCAGGACATCATGCCAGGGTCAGCCATTCCACACTGACCAGGACGTCATGCCAGGGTCAGCCACACCATACTGACCAGGACGTCATGCCAGGGTCAGCCATACCATACTGACCAGGACGTCATGCCAGGGTCAGCCATACCATACTGATAAGGACGTTATGCCAGGGTCAGCCATACCATACTGACCAGGACGTCATGCCAGGGTCATCCACACCATACTGACCAGGACGTTATGCCAGGGTCAGCCACACAATACTGACCAGGACGTCATGCCAGGGTCAGAAACCATACTGACCAGGAAGTCATGCCAAGGTCAGACAAACCACACTGACCAGGACGTCATGCCAGGGTCAGACACCATACTGACCAGGACGTTATGCCAGGGTCAGCCATACCATACTGACCAGGACGTCATGCCAGGGTCAGATACCATACTGACCAGGACGTCATGCCAATGTCTGCCACACCCCACTGACCAGGACGTCATGCCAGGGTCAGCCATACCACACTGACCAGGACATCATGCCAGGGTCAGCCATTCCACACTGACCAGGACTTCATGCCAGGGTCAGCCATACCATACTGACCAGGACGTCATGCCAGGGTCAGCCATACCATACTGACCAGGACGTCATGCCAGGGTCAGCCATACCATACTGACCAGGACGCTATGCCAGGGTCAGCCATACCATACTGACCAGGACGTCATGCCAGGGTCAGCCATACCATACTGACCAGGACGTCATGCCAGGGTCAGCCATACCATACTGACCAGGACGTCATGCCAGGGTCAGCCATACCATACTGACCAGGACGTCATGCCAGGGTCAGCCATACCATACTGACAAGACCATCATCTCTCTTCCATCTAGCGTTTCCTGGAAACAGGCTGTTTTCAAGGTAGTCTGGCTGACAAGATGCGTATTGACATAATCCCCGTAGTAGTGAGCGTCATGCAGCTGAAAACAAGCATAGCACAACCCCCTGCATCAGATGTGAGGAAAACTGCTACTACCCGCCACTGAACGTCCTTTTCAGGGCGCACAATAGAGTAACCTTACTAATTGTGGGCATTGAATAACAACAACAACAATATAGGATTACCATAGGGCTGCCAAGAGCAGACTTACCCAACAGCTATGGGATAGCATCCCCACCATCTCCACCATCACCACATCTCCACCATCACCACTAACTCCACCAACTCAACCACCACCACCACCACCATCACCACATCTCCACCATCTCCACCAACTCCACTAACTCCTCCACCACCAGCACCACCACCATCACCACCACTACCATCTCGACCATCACCACCATCACCACCACTACCATCTCGACCATCACCACCATCACCACCACCACTATCTCGACCATCTCCACCACCACCATCACTACCATCTCGACCATCACCACCATCACCACCACCACCATCTCGACCATCTCCACCACCACCATCACTACCATCTCGACCATCACCACCATCACCACCACCACTATCTCGACCATCTCCACCACCACCATCACTACCAACTCGACCATCACCATCACCACCATCTCGACCATCTCGACCATCACCACCATCTTACCCATCACCACCATCACCATCACCACCATCTCGACCATCTCGACCATCACCACCATCTTAACCATCACCACTATCTCCACCATCCCCACCATCACCACCATCTCGACCATCTCGACCATCACCACCATCTTAACCATCACCACCATCTCCACCATCTTAACCATCACCACCATCTCCACCATCTCGACCATCACCACTATCTCCACCATCCCCACCATCACCACCATCTCGACCATCTCGACCATCACCACCATCTTAACCATCACCACCATCTCGACCATCTCGACCATCACCACCATCTTAACCATCACCACCATCTCCACCATCCCCACCATCACCACCATCACTATCTCCACCATCACTACCATCTCGACCATCACCACCATCTGCACCATCACTACCATCTCGACCATCACCACCATCTCGACTATCACCACCATCTCGACCATCACCACCATCTTAATCATCACCACCATCTCCACCATCTCCACCAATCTCCACCATGACCATCATCATCACCAACAAAACGACTTTCACAACTAATTTTCCACTGCTTTCCCTTAAAACAGAACCTATCTCTCACGTCTATTTTCTAGGGCAGTAAATGGTTTAAAACGGAATCTTCATTGCCAGAGATGACTGACTAATAACTCATCATTCAGCACTCTGGTCGTCTCGACTCTCTAGTCAGGCCGCTTAGGTGCCGGCATTAAGAAACCATGACTGGAGCTGTCACCTTCGTGACCTAGATATCACGATAGATCAGTGGATTGATCTCCAGGGGCACTGGCTTATCACTCGACCTTTTCTCTCTGTTCGTATTTGCTTTAATGTTAGTCAAGTGTCAAGAGACTTATTTCTAGTGCTATACAGACACGTAGAAGAGTACTATACATACATGTAGAAGAGTACTATACAGACACGTAGAAGAGTACTATTCAGCATGTTGTTCATTATATGCGCACTTCGGATTCCACTTCGCGTTCTGCTGTAGAGTTATTTATTCAACTTTCCAGGTTGCGAATTCCAGCTGCATTAAATATTACATTCAGTGTTGATAAGTTTCATCCCTAGCTAACGATCTTATTCTGTTCTTCTTCTTTTTCGTTCGTTATCAACCCTGAACAGGGCTTTGCAAATAGCAGATGTAGTCCGGAGAACGGAACGGCTTCCACGTGAGGTGCTTGTGTAGACTCCTGGGAGATCACCAACTCAGAGATGTAAGAATACCAAACTATCTTCGCTATGGGCAATTCCAGTTTGGATAAGGGTCCCGGGGCCGGCCTCTACTTCGGTATAAGGATTTGGAATCATGGGAACGGGACGCCTTGGATCGTGTTACAATGAGGGGCATAACTTAACATGAAATACAAACACAGAAGATACTGACTGCTGATAGGCTAAAGACTCAGAGTTTGACCAGACACTGTTAAAGACGCTTCTCTGCTCGGATTGGTCTTTCGCGTTACATTCGTCACCGTCATGGACTGTATTTACTTCCCTTTTTCAAAGCACAATTTACTATCGTCTGACGGGACGGAAAGTGCAGATGAATGAGTTAGCACTTGCTGGCAATGAAACATTCCGAATGTCTGAAATAGTTTAGCTATAGTAATAATAGAGATGTCATAGGTGTAGTGCACATGTCCGTCAGTGTATCATAATGTTTTGTTCTCTTGAATTCCATACATAAATTCGACACAGTTTATCTCAAATGGCTCTGTTTTGTTGTAGACAATCTTGCAGTTTTTATTTGTTGATCTTTGAGCGTGTTACCCTTCAAGACTTGACTAATGTTATTGTCCCTTCTTTCATTTGTTAATTGTTAACATCACTGTCGCTCTGTATATGTACAAGTTAGTAAAGATCACGATTACACGCCAATGTGGCATATTTGAAAATACGTGTTGGGCCAATATTTGTCTTGACCAACGGCACACTAGGGATGGTGCGATAAACATCACGCAGGCCGTCTTTACTTTCCCAGATAATTTTGGTACCCAATGTCTTAGACTGGGTCGACCCCAGAGACCGTTTTACAATCGGAAAAATCCACCAACTGGTGGCCGAACCCCGATAGCTGAGCTGGGAAGACAGTACACTAACCACTGCGGTACCTGGTCTCAACAGATCTGGCATCAAGAAGCTGAGCAGCACAAGAGGTCAGCGACCCATAGCTGACTTCAAGCGTCAGGGCCAGCGACCCATAGCTGACTTCAAGCGTCAGCGACCCATAGCTGACTTCACGCGTCAGGGCCAGCGACCCATAGCTGACTGCTAGCGTCAGGGCCAGCGACCCATAGCTGACTTCAAGCGTCAGGGCTAGCCAACCAGAGCTGCCAAGACCGATCTACACCTCTACGCGGTGATCCTGGATAACAGGCTGCAGCAGGGCAGACTGGCTAAGGAGAAGGGATCGGAGAGGGAATGCTAACCCGGTACTCAACAAGTGCTTGCCGAAGTCGGATGTGTTGGACCGAAAGGTGCAAATGTCGCAGTCAAGCTGTAAACTACGACACAACGCATTGCGTTCTCTGGACTACATTCTGCTACTTAAGCCCTTTCAGGGTTTGGTAGCGGGAGATTGAGAACGAACGAAGCCAAGCCAAGCCAGCCAACCTATCTATTTATAGCCAAAATATGGCCTTCTCAGTTGGATATATACTCCATTTTCTTGTTGAAATGTATACCCTTCATTTTGTTTCAAATATTTTTATTTAGTTCTTGATCTGTTCTTAAGAAATTTCCAACATGAATTTTTCCGATCGCTTATTTGTTATTTCTTGTTTAGACCCCTGTCAAATCTAATCATTTCTACAAGCTCATTGGAGGTTTTATTTTCTGCCCACGATAATAATTAGGAAACTCGATCCTGCAGCATCATAAAATGATATCGTTACTGGACAGAAGGCAGCCAGTCACGCATTCTGTGTAGGGTATGATTTGGGCTTAAGGATAGTTAACGTTACGACGAGTTATTGGTGTTGTTGGTGTTGACTGATTCGATGACAGTTGTCTGTTATCGTTTATTTATATGTGGCATTTACCTTTTCTTGGCTTACTATCTACAGGATTATTCCCTTGTTATTGCTTATTTTTTTTAATTTGCTCATACGTATACATTTAAAAAATGTATTTATTATTGGTGCTATACTTTAATCAGTTCAGGTAATGTGGGGAGCAAGTCCGTGCAGTAAAATAGGCAAATGAAATGCTAAGTGTGATTTAAACAAATTAAATATAGAAGTAAGGAAATGATAGTGAAACTGTATAAAGCATTGGACCTAGATTGGAGCACTGTGTGCAGGTGTGGAGTCCTTATCGATGGATATAACGGAGCTAGATAAACAACAGTTTTAAGATAGATAAACAAAAGCTGTGATAGATAAACAATAATTTCGATAAACAAAAGCCGAGACAGATAAACAACAGCTGATATAGATAAACAACAGCTGATATAGATAAACAACAGTTGAGATAGATAAACAACAGCTGATATAGATAAACAACAGTTGAGATAGATAAACAACAGCTGATATAGATAAACAACAGTTGAGATAGATAAACAACAGCTGATATAGATAAACAGCTGAGATAGATAACAATAATTTAGATAAACAACAGTTGAGACAGATAACAACAGCTGAGATAGATAAACAACAGTTGAGACAGATAACAACAGCTGAGATAGATAAACAACAGTCTCAATCATGACATGACAACAGAATAGTGAAGATCGATTACCAGCAACCTCGCTTACAGCAGTACAACTGCAAAGTGGACCACGATTAACAACAATGGATAGGGGATTAACAAAAGTGAGAATGGATTAACAACAGTAGACATGGATTAACAAAAATGGACATAGATTAACAACAGCGGACACCGATTAACAACAGTGGACATGGATTAACAACAGTAGACATGGATTAACAACAGCGGACATGGATTAACAACAGCGGACATGGATTAACAACAGCGGACATAGATTAACAACAGTGTACATGGATTAACAACAGCGGACATGGATTAACAACAGCGGACATAGATTAACAACAGTGTACATGGATTAACAACAGCGGACATAGGTTAACAACCGTGGGCATGGATTAACAACAGTGGACATGGATTAACAACAGCGGACATAGATTAAGAACAGTAGATATGGATTAACAAAAGTGGGCATTGATTAATAACAGTAGACATGGATTAACAACAGCGGACATAGATTAACAACAGTAGATATGGATTAACAAAAGTGGGCATGGATTAACAACAGTAGACATGGATTAACAACAGTAGAAACATATTAATAACAGCGGACACAGATTAACAACAGCCTCATGCAATATCCAAAGAGCTTTATCAGAAATGATTTAAAATTGAATTTCTTTCGTTTAGAAAATAATTGGTACCGTCAGAGGGGAGAAGATGTAACTTTGTTCTTCGTTTGGCTGCTGTTTGTGCCTTTTTAGCGTTAGGATGTAACTTTGTTCTTCGTTTGGCTGCTGTTTGTGCCTTTTTAGCGTTATGATGTAACTTTGTTCTTCTTTTGGCTTGTCCTGTTTGTGCCTTTTTAGCGTTAGGATGTAACTTTGTTCTTCTTTTGGCTTGTCCTGTTTGTGCCTTTTTAGCGTTAGGATGTAACTTTGTTCTTCGTTTGGCTGCTGTTTGTGCCTTTTTAGCGTTAGGATGTAACTTTGTTCTTCTTTTGGCTTGTCCTGTTTGTGCCTTTTTAGCGTTAGGATGTAACTTTGTTCTTCTTTTGGCTTGTCCTGTTTGTGCCTTTTTAGCGTTAGGATGTAACTTTGTTCTTCGTTTGGCTGCTGTTTGTGCCTTTTTAGCGTTAGGATGTAACTTTGTTCTTCTTTTGGCTTGTCCTGTTTGTGCCTTTTTAGCGTTAGGATGTAACTTTGTTCTTCTTTTGGCTTGTCCTGTTTGTGCCTTTTTAGCGTTAGGATGTAACTTTGTTCTTCTTTTGGCTTGTCCTGTTTGTGCCTTTTTAGCGTTAGGATGTAACTTTGTTCTTCGTTTGGCTGCTGTTTGTGCCTTTTTAGCGTTAGGATGTAACTTTGTTCTTCTTTTGGCTTGTCCTGTTTGTGCCTTTTTAGCGTTAGGATGTAACTTTGTTCTTCTTTTGGCTTGTCCTGTTTGTGCCTTTTTAGCGTTAGGATGTAACTTTGTTCTTCTTTTGGCTTGTCCTGTTTGTACCTTTTTAGCGTTAGGATGTAACTTTGTTCTTCGTTTGGCTGCTGTTTGTGCCTTTTTAGCGTTAGGATGTAACTTTGTTCTTCTTTTGGCTTGTCCTGTTTGTGCCTTTTTAGCGTTAGGATGTAACTTTGTTCTTCTTTTGGCTTGTCCTGTTTGTGCCTTTTTAGCGTTAGGATGTAACTTTGTTCTTCTTTTGGCTTGTCCTGTTTGTGCCTTTTTAGCGTTAGGATGTAACTTTGTTCTTCTTTTGGAATGCCCTGCTTATTTATGTTGTGTCGCAGTTTAAAGCGAGGATGCGTTTCGGCCTGACACATCCGATTTCAGCACGTTATTTTTGGGACCGTGTATGCCTTCCTAAGGGTCATGTCGTGGCTGCTGTGTGCGTTAGAGGACTTCCTGCTGCCCAAGTAGACTAAGTCCTTGGTGGCTGCAACAGGGTTGTCTTTCACGGGGATTTCGTATATACTCCTCCTGCATCTTCCCCATTTTACTGCACAGGTCCCAGACCTATACTTCACTACAGCGGAACCAGCATCACCTTCTGATGCCGTCAACCTGCGCAACCATAGGCACGTCTTTGGGATCCATTGGCACGACCTGCTCTCCAGCTTGCAGGCATTGTCTCAACGATTGATAGCCGTCGCCTCTCTCTCTTCGGTCACGTTTTCCCCGAAAGTCCCAGCTCACAAAATGATCCTGCAGGCTCAGTGGTCGAGAGGTGGAAAGAGGCCGTGCTCATCCTGGAGACTTTCTCGGGGGGGGGGGGGGGGCGCACTCGCAACACCTGTCAAATACAGATCCTCACCTCGTCAACATATTTGCAGGTTACCTGGGACACAGCCATCAAATGTGGTCATGAACATGGTCAATCGACGCAATCAGCTCTAGTTGCGTAATAATGACGTTGCTATTCTTTGCCTTCCAACTTCAATCCCTTTTCTTTTAGCCAGACTGTAAGGTTGCAATCTGTTTCCAGGGCCGCCTCTTGGGGACGGAAAATGTTGTTGGTCGGTTGTGAGTCACTGAACACTCATGTAAGCATCCAGCTATGAGTCCCTGACTGCTGCCAACTTATGTAAGCATCCAGCTATGAGTTGCTGACTGCTGCCAACTTATGTAAGCATCCCGCTATGAGTCCCTGACTGCTGCCAACTTATGTAAGCATCCCGCTATGAGTCCCTGACTGCTGCCAACTTATGTAAGCATCCAGCTATGAGTTGCTGACTGCTGCCAACTTATGTAAGCATCCAGCTATGAGTCCCTGACTGCTGCCAACTTATGTAAGCATCCAGCTATGAGTTGCTGACTGCTGCCAACTTATGTAAGCATCCAGCTATGAGTTGCTGACTGCTGCCAACTTATGTAAGCATCCACCCACGAGTCGCTGACTGCTGCCAACTTATGTAAGCATCCACCCACGAGTCGCTGACTACTGCCAACTTATTCATTCCTGAATCTTCCGCCCCAATTGTGAATATAATTATTGCATTATATTTAACTGAACGTCTGCATACTGGCTTAGAAGAATGTGTATACAACCAGTTTCTTTTACATTCATTTCATCTAAAAAGAACTTTTCGCGTCCAATCAGTTCTTAAATGTATTAATTGACCCTGCCTCCAATATTTCTGATGGCACGGCATGTCAAACATTCTTGTCCGTGTTTCTCTCTTGTTAAACTCCTCTTGGCTTTTTCGTTGCATATGTCAAAGACATCTGGCTAATAGGCATATTGTTTCGTATGTCTCTTTATATCTCGATTTGTGTATTTGTTTTATTATCCACAGCAATTGTTGGATGTTATTGCTATTGTATACAGTCATAATAACGCTCAAATCTTCTCCCTTTATGTTTAATTCGCACACAGATTGTATGATGTCCTTGTGTCCACCTCTGCCATGAACATATTTATAATTGTATAATATATATAAGTGTATATATAAATTACATAATTGTAACACGTCTGTTGTTAGCTGTCTGTTCAGTATTGTTATTGTTGGTTGTCGCTGATGAAGACCTATTGGTCGTAACTTAGGTTTCGTTTGTATTTTCGTCTTAGTGGGGTATCTGGCCAGACCGAATTATCTTTGTACACTTTTCTTTAACCCACAGTGCGCCGCAACCTCGACTTATTTTAATGTTATAATTACTTAATTATCGCTCCTTAACCGGCCTAGTGTGTAGAGGTCCCTGTTAATTATCGCTCCTTAACCGGCCTAGTGTGTAGAGGTCCCTGTTAATTATCGCTCCTTAACCGGCCTAGTGTGTAGAGGTCCCTGTTAATTATCGCTCCTTAACCGGCCCAGTGTGTAGAGGTCCCTGTTAATTATCGCTCCTTAACCGGCTTAGTGTGTAGAGGTCCCTGTTAATTATCGCTCCATAACCCGCCTAGTGTGTAGAGGTCCCTGTTAATTATCGCTCCTTAACCGGCCTAGTGTGTAGAGGTCCCTGTTAATTATCGCTCCTTAACCGGCCTAGTGTGTAGAGGTCCCTGTTAATTATCGCTCCTTAACCGGCCTAGTGTGTAGAGGTCCCTGTTAATTATCGCTCCTTAACCGGCCTAGTGTGTAGAGGTCCCTGTTAATTATCGCTCCTTAACCGGCCTAGTGTGTAGAGGTCCCTGTTAATTATCGCTCCTTAACCGGCCTAGTGTGTAGAGGTCCCTGTGTCAGAAATGGTGTCGTCTAGTCGACACGTGTTCTGCGTCTTACATCAATCACATGTCATACTGTCATTTATTTTATGCATTGTGGCATTTTCTATTTCATCCCTGAGTGTTAATTAACAGTTGAGGACATCACGTATTGTGAATTCTTTGCTTGTTTGTTTTTTCCTGGGGAAGAGTTACACATTTCCTCTGAATATAGGCAGCGATTGAGCTGCAGCGATCAACGACCTATAGTCGACTACTAGCGCCAGGACCAGCGAACCAGAGCTGCCAAGAATCTTCTACATCTTAACTTAACTTAAAATTAATTTCACTTAACGTCTTTATACTGGTTTAGAAGACTCTGGAAAGTCTGTATACAACCAGTTTAATTTACATTACTTTGCTCTAAAAAGCTTTGCGCATTAATTTATTCTTAAATGCATTAATTGTCCCTGTCTCCACTACCTTCTGTTGCAGTGCATTCCAAGCATTCACCACTCTCTGGCTAAAAAAATATTTCTTAATATCTAATTTAGACCTTTCTTTAGTTAATTTGTGACTATGTCCTCTGGTTCTTGTGGGTGGCTGTATTTAGAAGAACTTGTTATAGTCTAATTTATCCATTCCTCTGATCATCTTATAAACCTGTATCAAGTCACCTTTAATTGTTCTCTCTCCTAGCCACTGTAGGCCGGTTTTTCTGAGTCTTTCCTCATAACTGTAATTCTGGAATCCCACTATCAGCTTTGCCGCTCTTCTTTGTATTATTTCCAACATGTTTATATCCCCTCTGTGATAAGGACTCCACACCTGTACACAGTACTCCAATCTAGGTCTAACTAATGATTTATACGGTTTGACAATCGCGTCCTTACTCATATGTTCAATATTTCATTTTATATCTCCACACGATGATCCTGGATAACAGGATGCAATAGATGGCTAAGGAGAAGGTATCGAAGAGGGAAGGCTAACCCGGTACTAAAAAAATGCCTACTGCCAATGACGGATGCGTCGTATAGCCATGACACCTCCAGCAGTAGAATGCTGCACATAAGCGACTTGAGGGGGCATGAACATTTCACTCGTACGACAAACTACACCACGGACATGAGAGACTGGTTGTCTACAGCCTCTTAACCACGTCAGGTTAAGTTAAGCTATGGGACCAACCAGGCCTGTTAATAAATAAAGTCAGTAGCATGTCCTTTGCATAACGTCGCTCCTAACAACAGCCGACCTGTTTGAATGTTCTAGTTTCTTGGCAGATGTGCAGAACTGTAGGTTGTTATTACTTTCCGTACGTGGATAAGCGATAAAAACCCATGTCTACCAAATTGGACACGAGCGTGATTCGAACCCCGTGCATCTGGGGTAGTTGTCTCGCCACGGCGACTCAATTTCAACCAGTGTTCGTAAAGCGATCTCAGTCCCGCCAGGCGGAGCGATAGCGCGGGCTTGCGGAAAACGCTCGCCTGCCTTTCCCCGTAGTGCGAATTGGGTGCGGTTTGTGGTAGTGGCTCCTCCACCGAGGTGCGCTAGTCTGGTCCGTATCAGGAAACGTGGTCCGTCCGTGGTGATTTATCTAAGGCTTATAGCAGAGCTCGACAGTACGTCTCGCTGGTGGTCCGACTCTCGCAAAGAGCTTGTGACCGGCAAATGGAAAGCAGGAATCGTTGCCTCGAGGCCCTGCGTTCTCCCTACGGAGAAGAAGGGCCGGCAGGCCAAATTGTGTCTCTAGTCCCAGTGAAATTCGTCGCCGAGGTCGTTGGGATCCGTTCTGCACAGAGCGCTGCCATCCCTCCTCGAGCGAGCCCGGTCGGTAGGTCGTCTGGTGCGTGTGGGAGGCCCCTGTCAGGCGGTCCTAGGTCGACGGAGTGAGGGACGGGTGGAACAAACCGTCCGTCCCGTCAGTCGGTCCCTGCGGCCGTCGTCCCAGCGAGGCTTTTTACACACCCTTCCTCCGCCGACCGGTGTGTGCTGTACGTACGTCTCCGACAGATATCTGGTTGATCCTGCCAGTAGTCATATGCTTGTCTCAAAGATTAAGCCATGCATGTCTAAGGCATGTCTAAGGTCTAATAGAGAACATGTGCTGGAATTAGACCCTCGAAAATCTTTGGGGCTACCCTTTAAGAAACTTGACTATCTCGCTAAGGGAATTGACGAAAGAGCACCACCAGGTGTGGAACCTGCGGCTTAATTTGACTGAACACGCCAATGCTGTAGAACAACGGACAAATTGAGAGCGCTGCCGTTTGGGTCTAATAATGAACGTACGCTGGTATTAGACTCACGGACGACAAGTCAGCTCAAATGAAAGAACGCTACGGAAATCGTGCTTAACTCCGCAGATTTCAAATACCTGGTCATTGACAAACAAAAGCCCTCAATAAATTCGTCTGACCAAATAGTGAACGGGTGCTGGAAATAGATCTGAAGACAGGTCAGTTTTACCCTACAAATGACAGGGCGTTGCTACGGAAAACCAGCTCAAATCGAGAGGAGCCGCAGACACTTTGGTTCACGTACCAGGCTGATAAGCCAAGGGCGCGAGGCTACCATGTGGGGGATTACGGCCGAACCCTTGAAAGCCGCAATCCCGCCCAAAATCTCAGCACCACTGCAATGGGAGGCTCCTACATGCTCGGGACCTGGGGCTTGCGCCCCAGCCCTATCAGGTAGAGCCACAGTAAGAGGTCCTTGCCGCCCGCAAATCAAAGCGGGCGGAAAACTGCTTGATACTCACCCTATACGGCGATGGGGTGCGAAAAACACCAACCAAAGACTTAGAACCTGGTCGGGGTGTCGAAAACAGTAGAGCAGCCACCACACTGTGAACTGTCAAGACTCAACCACTGACCATGAGAGTTGTCCGCACACCAGGCGATCAACATCTCTGTGACATTACCAGGCTTGTCCTCTGGCTAAATGCACTCCGGTTACGATATCTACCTCTGTACGTTATCAGCCATAACTATCATGCTGGACGCAGAAGAGATGCAGACCAGCGGACATTGCACACCTGCCCCACTGTGTCAACACCCCAGGTGGCGGGGAATGCTAGGCGTACCATCCCTGCATAGAAGCCAAGAAAATAAAGGGAAAAAGAAATACCCCACTCACATGCAAATGCTACGTTTCTGGCAGGACGTGACGATCCTGGGATACAGACACACTGGACTGCCTCTCTTCCGGGTAAACCAGTCCATCTCATATATCACATACCATCATTGCACCCTATAGACACGAGTAGTGAAGACTCGATAGTCTGGAAAGACAACTTCCATAGGAGAGAAAACTCTGATCGTAAACAACTGCTGCCTTGCAGATAGGCTGGGGACAGCCAAAGGCTAAGGAGGGCATCCCTACAGAAACGCCTGTTGAAATCGGATGCACGGGGCCGCAAGCCTAACAAAACAGTGCAACGTAAATCACAGTATGATGGCAGCACAACCTATTCGAAAAACGTATGGCGCTCATCCTGAGGAGACCCGCCAGGCAGCGATAGCGCCGGGCCTCACGCCTCGAAGGGGCCCACCCTTGACTACTGGTGGTCACCCACCCATGTGTCGTGGAGTCAAGGCACATGGCTATGGGGTAACGTCTATTGGCCAAAACTTCAAGACCCTCAGAATACTACAGTGGAATGCGGAGGGAGTCATTAACAAAAAACTTTCCCTAACACACCACCTGCATGAAGGTAAGATTGACGTGGCATGTATCCAGGAAACGCACCTCAACAATAACCATAAATTCTCAATCAGAGGATATCAGACCTTCCGTCTAGATAGAGAAGGTCACAAAGGAGGGGTCCTGATACTGACCAGAAACAGCATACCGAGTAGCGCGGTACCTGTCAATCACACCGGACAAGCAGAAATTGTAGGAGTTGACATAATGGCCCTAGAGACGAAACTCCGCATTTTCAATCTGTACGGACCACCAAACAGAGACCTATCGCTCTCGAGTATGGAGGTCAGAGACTCCAACTGCATAGTAGTTGGAGATTTCAACAGCCACTCGGAGAGATGGGGATACTCTGACACAGACAGTAGAGGTGACGAAGTGGAAGATTGGGAGATAGATGCAAATCTCTCCCTAATCAATAGGCCGGAGGATAGCCCTAGCTTCTATTCAAGAACATGGCATACCACCTCGACTCCAGATTTGGCCTTCTCCACACAGGACATACACTATAAAATAGACCGCCAGGTGCTAAACCAACTGGCAGGTAGCGACCACAGGCCGATCAGGCTAACCATTGACATGGAAGTAGGCCCACAGGAAACAAAACCGCTCCCACGTTGGAATTACAAACGAGCCGACTGGGACAGATTTGCAATCCTGACAGATGGGCTGTGTGAAACCATCAACACACGAAACACCAAAATGAAGCCCATGGTAGAGAGCCTAAGCAAGGCAATAATGCAAGCCCCCACTGAAACCATCCCAAGAGGAGCTAGGAAAAACTATAAGCCCTACTGGAATGATGAGTTACAGAAAGTGGAAGATGCAGTAACAAATGCGAGGAACATGGCAGAACGAGAAAAATCCGTGGAGGCAAACATCGCCCTCAAAGCCGCCGCGGCGAAGTACAAACACACTCTCAAGCAAACAGCAAGAGAAAGTTGGAAAAATAAAACGGAAAGTTTAAACCTGGACAAAGAAGGGAACAAGCTATGGAAGCTAGTCAGAGCCATGAACGACGAAACCCCGTCAAATAAACAAATTACTATCAAGCAAGGCGAGAACTTGATCACAGGTAAGAAAGCCGCAAACGCCTTTGTCGATCACTATGCCAGAGCAAACCACATCGAGGTCCCTGCAGATAAGCATACAGACATTAGCGAAGAGCTAAAGGGGCACGAAAACATAAATACGGCTCCTGAAGAGCACATGATGGCCAAACTAACAATGCGCGAAATGGAAGAGGCTATGAGAACACTAAAGAGAAGGAAATCTCCCGGAAAAGACGGGATAACAAACGAAATGCTGATGGGGCTGGGCCAAACAGCGAAGGAAAAACTACTATCAGTCCTGAACCAAAGCTGGAAAAGGGGTATTGTACCCCAGGCATGGAAAGATGCAATACTGGTACCAGTACCAAAAACAGGAAAGGACAAAACAGATCCGAATGGATACAGGCCCATAAGCCTACTGAGCTGTGTCGGCAAGCTGATGGAACGGATGATAAACACCAGACTGATGTGGCATCTGGAAGAAAAACGAATACTAATTCCACAGCAAGCCGGCTTTAGACAGCACAGATCCACTGAGGACCAGGTCATCCTCATAGCCCAGGAGATAGAAAATGCCTACCAGGCACAGAAACACACAGTAGCTGTTTGGGTGGATCTGGAAAAGGCATTTGACAAAGTCTGGAAGGATGGACTTAGAGTCAAGCTAAGAAGAAGTGATGTTTGTGGGAAGATGTACAAGTGGATCAACCACTACCTCAAACAAAGAACGGCCAGAGTCCAAGTACAAGGGCAGATGAGCAAAAAGGTGACACTCGAGCAGGGAGTACCCCAAGGGGGAGTACTGTCACCCACACTCTTCCTGGTATATATAAACGATATTACAGAGAATATACCAAGAAGAGTCCATAGCTCAATGTTTGCAGACGATCTGGCTATGTGGACCTCTGAAAAGAATCTCACCATAGCAAGAAATCGGATGCAAACGGCCCTAACATCGCTGGAAAAGTGGGCGAACTCATGGCTGGTCAAAATAAACGAGGAGAAAACCACGTGCACAATATTCTCGCTCTCATTAAAACCCCAAAGTACCAAATTAAGCCTAAATGGCAAAATCCTGCAGCCAAACGACAACCCAACCTATCTGGGAGTCACATTTGATCGGCGCATGACATGGAAAAGTCAGATTGAGAGAAACCGAATGAAAGCCAGAGAAAGAATGGCGATCATGAGGAAACTTGCTGGCACAAGCTGGGGAGCAGACGAAGGCATACTAAAGAAACTGTACACTGGAAGAGTGAGACCAGTTCTCGAGTATGGCATCGCGGCATGGACAACAGCAGCGAAGGCGAACTTCGATAAAGTTAACAAACTTCAAAACCAAGCCATGAGAATCATGACTGGTGGCATGAAGTCAACGCCAATTGTAGAACTTGAAAAGATTACAAAACTGCAATCCATGACCGACAGAAGAGACTGCAGAGCCCAGCTGCAGTCAGAGAAACTCCGAAGACTGACGGACCATCCAATGTACCAGAGGCTAAACAATTTGGGAACTGGGAAACTAAAGCGGAGAAACTTTGCAGAAATAGCCAAAGCAAAGATGCACGAAGATCCCATAAACGCACTAACAACACCAAAACCCATCACTACTGTACGAAAACCTACTTGGAGGCAGGATATATTTCCAGAGGTGGTAGAAAATATACCAGGTATTGCAAACAAAAACCGCCAGACCGAAAAAGAAAGGAGAGACACTACCTTAAGCTTCATAACGAAAAGCTACCCAAGCATGGACTGGACCCATGCATACACCGACGGTTCTGTAACAAACACTACACAGAACGGAGGGGCAGGAGCATTCCTGAACCTACCAAATGGCAGAAAAATAACACTGTCATTCGCTACTGGTAAGTACACGAGCAATTTCAGAGCAGAGGCAGAGGCACTGAGGGCGGCAGTGGAAGAAATGGTAACACACAGTGAAAATGAGAGCCATATAGTCCTGCTGACAGATGCTCTCGAAGTAGTCACAGCGCTAAAAAGCCAGAAAAACACTGAGCTTAATGACCTAAGAGCAGCACTCTGCAAACTGTGCCAACAGTCCGCACCAAAAAGGGTAGTGGTACAGTGGGTTCCGTCACACTGCAACATCCAAGGCAACGAGGAGGCAGACAGACTGGCAAAAGAAGGTGCAAGGCTACCACAAATAGATACCAGTATGACGTACGAAGAGTCAAAACGGCTTATCAAAGCCAGGTACATGTCCAAATGGGAAACCGAACATACTGGTTACACCAAAAACGATGCCTATTACCAGTTGAACCGAAGAGAGCAGGTCGTTGTCTTCAGACTTCGCACTGGCCACAACAGACTGAGGTACCACCTCTTCAACAAATTGAAGATAGGGTGTACCGACGAATGCCCGTGCGGTACTGGTAAAATGACCACTGAACATCTGCTGCAGAACTGCCCGACATACGAGGATCAGAGAGAGCAGATGTGGCCATTGCCAGTGGAACTGCAAGACAAGCTCTATGGTAGTGGCGAGAGTCTCAGGATGACCGCCGCTTTTTTCGAGAAAATAATGGTTACTGTCTGACTGTGTACGCAGAAGAAGAAGAAGAAGAACCCCGTGCGCTGAGATTGTGAAACACGCTTAACTTCAACGCAACTAAGCCTCATTACATATATAAATATAATTACATATATATGTATTTATAATTATATATACACATACATCAGCGACCAGTAGTACTGAACTGGTGTCTAAGGTTAGCGCTCAAACTTCGAGATACAGAGGCTGTACAGGTCGTTAATATTATTAGCTTGTCACACGTAGTGGTGAAGGTCAAACATAGTTTAGAGCCACGAGTGAGAAGACGACACATTCAACGATAGAAGAAGGGGATCAATGAACCACTCCGCACGAGTGAGAGGACGACACAGACAACGATGGGAGGAGGGGATCAATGAACCACTCCACACGAGTGAGAGGACGACACAGGCAACGATGGGAGGAGGGGATCAATGAACCACTCCACACGAGTGAGAGGACGACACAGACAACGATGGGAGGAGGGGATCAATGAACCACTCCACACGAGTGAGAGGACGACACAGACAACGATGGGAGGAGGGGATCAATGAACCACTCCACACGTGTGAGAGGACGACACAGACAACGATGGGAGGAGAGGATCAATGAACCCCTCCACACGTGTGAGAGGACGACACAGACAACGATGGGAGGAGGGGATCAATGAACCCCTCCACACGAGTGAGAGGACGACACAGGCAACGATGGAAGGAGGGGATCAATGAACTATTCCACACGAGTGAGAGGACGACACAGGCAACGATGGGAGAAGGGGATCAATGAACCACTCCACACGAGTGAGAGGACGACACAGACAACGATGGGAGGAGGGGATCAATGAACCACTCCACACGAGTTAGAGGACGACACAGACAACGATGGGAGGAGGGGATCAATGAACCACTCCACACGAGTGAGAGGACGACACAGGCAACGATGGGAGGAGGTGATCAATGAACCACTCCACACGTGTGAGAGGACGACACAGGCAACTATAGAAGAAGGGGATCAATGAACCACTCCACACGAGTGAGAGGACGACACAGGCAACGATGGGAGGAGGGGATCAATGAACCACACCACACGTGTGAGAGGACAACACAGTAGACGATGGATAGAGGGATCAATGAACCACTCACACATTTCACAGCACAAGCCTCCCGCCCAGCGAACCCAGAAGTCAACTGGTACCTCCTCTCTGCGGTGCTGCAAGACGCGAGCACTTGGACAACATAAAGAAGACGATTAATGTGGGACTAAATATTAACAGGACAAGAAACAATCTGTACCAGTCCAGCTTGGATTTGAGTCACTGGGAGAAGTCGACACCTTCACATACTTGGGCAGCACCATTGACACTTCGGGGACACAGAGGCAGATGTAAGGGACAGAATGGAAAAGACAAAGACATCACCCTTGTGGAAAAGCAGGGAACAAATCAAAATCAAATTAAGAGTGTTTAATTCTAATGCCAAGTCAATCCTGCTGTACAGAGAAGAAACTTTGAGAATGACAAAGGCAATACAGAGGAAACCAGTCGTTCGTCAATAAATGTCTACGGAGGCTGGGAAAATATGGTAGGAAAGAAGGCCTAAGGGAAAGTTGTCAACAACAACCATAGAGGCAACTGATTAAGCAAAGTGAATGGCGTTGAATAGGACACGAGCTAAGGAAAATATTCAAACGTGCCTAGAATGGTCCTGACATGGAACCCACAGGGGAAGAGGAAGACAAGAAACACCTGCAGAACAGACAGAAAAAAAGTAATTTTGGTCTCTGGACCTCAACTGGAAAGTGACAGAACTGGCAGCTCATGGCGGAGCTTACGCGAGGAGGGTTGTCAATGACTTATGCTATAAAAGGAGCGCTGGGGGTACTTGCGTCTTAATTCACCTCAAACAAAAGAAACATATTTTTAGCACCTGATTTGAGCTAGTAACGTCACAAAAAAAAAAATTCCATTTTGTAACTGTTGGGGGGTGTTAAACTACCTACGAGAATAGACGAGAATTTCTTTTCTGTTTCTGCTATCGCTAACTCCTGCCGTCTCATCAATGAATTTCTTGAATAAATATATCGTTGGCACGTGTTAAGGATAGCATCATCCAGTTTCTATAACAGCATGACATTATCCATGCTGTCAGAGGATGTAACAACGACCATGCTGTCAGAGGATGTAACAACAACAAGCTGTCAGAGGATGTAACAACAACAAGCTGTCAGAGGATGTAACAACAACAAGCTGTCAGAGGATGTAACAACAACCATGCTGTCAGAGGATGTAACAACAACCATGCTGTCAGAGGATGTAACAACAACCATGCTGTCAGATGATGTAACAACAACCATGCTGTCAGATGATGTAACAACAACCATGCTGTCAGATGATGTAACAACAACAAGCTGTCAGAGGATGTAACAACAACCATGCTGTCAGAGGATGTAACAACAACCATGCTGTCAGATGATGTAACAACAACAAGCTGTCAGAGGATGTAACAACAACCATGCTGTCAGAGGATGTAACAACAACAAGCTGTCAGAGGATGTAACAACAACCATGCTGTCAGATGATGTAACAACAACCATGCTGTCAGATGATGTAACAACAACAAGCTGTCAGAGGATGTAACAACAACCATGCTGTCAGATGATGTAACAACAACAAGCTGTCAGATGATGTAACAACAACCATGCTGTCAGATGATGTAACAACAACCATGCTGTCAGATGATGTAACAACAACCATGCTGTCAGATGATGTAACAACAACCATGCTGTCAGATGATGTAACAACAACCATGCTGTCAGATGATGTAACAACAACCATGCTGTCAGAGGATGTAACAACGACCATGCTGTCAGATGATGTAACAACAACCATGCTGTCAGAGGATGTAACAACAACCATGCTGTCATATGATGTAACAACAACCATGCTGTCAGAGGATGTAACAACGACCATGCTGTCAGATGATGTAACAACAACCATGCTGTCAGAGGATGTAACAACGACCATGCTGTCAGATGATGTAACAACGACCATGCTGTCAGAGGATGTAACAACGACCATGCTGTCATATGATGTAACAACAACCATGCTGTCAGAGGATGTAACAACGACCATGCTGTCAGAGGATGTAACAACGACCATGCTGTCAGATGATGTAACAACAACCATGCTGTCAGATGATGTAACAACAACCATGCTGTCAGATGATGAAACATCATCCATGATGTGTAACTCAAACCATAACCCTACACCTTATCCTATCCCAAACCTTAACCCAACCCTAAACCTAACCGTAAGACTAACCGTTACTCTAACCCTTCGCAAAAATTTAATATAACCATATTTTCGACATTTACGTATTTAAATCAAATGTTTTCAACCCGAAATAGAATGTCCCGAGACATATGATGGTAACCCAAGCAACTCTGTTTAGGGTGAATTAAGATCGACATTTATGATGATACGCTAAGGTGAAACGACAGCCTACTTTAGAAGGGCCATCTAACTCACCGGGAAAACCCCTATACACGTCACATTCCACCGCCGACTAAATGACGGAACTCATCTGTGCCAAGGTTTATAACCAATCCATGCTCCACACAGAGACATTAAACAAGTAAATCTGGTCAAAATAAACGAGGAGAAAACCACATGTACAATATTCTCGCTTTCAATCAAACCCCAAAACACCAAATTAAGTCTAAAGGGCAAATTCCTGCAGCCAAACGACAACCCAAACTATCTGGGAGTCACATTTGATCGGCGCATGACATGGACAAGTCAGATCGAGAGAAACCGAATGAGAGCCAGAGAAAGAATGGCAATCATGAGGAAACTTGCTGGCACAAGCTGGGGAGCAGACGAAAGTATACTAAAGAAACTGTACACTGGAAGAGTGAGACCAGTTCTCGAGTATGGCATTGCGGCATGGACAACAGCAGCAAAGGCGAACTTCGATAAAGTTAACAAACTTCAAAACCAAGCCATGAGAGTTATAACAGGAGGCATGAAGTCAACGCCAATTGTAGAACTTGAAAAGATTACAAAGCTGCAACCCATGACCGATAGAAGAGACTGCAGAGCCCAGCTGCAGTCAGAGAAACTCCGAAGACTGACTGACCACCCAATGCACCAGAGACTAAACAATTTGGGAAATGGGAAACTAAAGCGGAGAAACTTTGCAGAAATAGCCAAAGCAAAGATGCACGAAGATCCCATAAACGCACTAACAACACCAAAGCCCATCACTACTGTACGAAAACCTACCTGGAGGCAGGATATATTTCCAGAGGTGGTAGAAAATATACCAGGTATTAGAAACAAAAACTGCCAGACTGAAAAAGAAAGGAGAGATACTACCCTAAGCTTTATATCGAAAAACTACCCAAGCATGGACTGGACCCATGCATACACCGACGGTTCTGTAACAAACACTACACAGAACGGAGGGGCAGGAGCATTCCTGAACCTACCAAATGGTAGACAAATAACACTGTCATTCGCTACTGGTAAGTACACAAGCAATTTCAGAGCGGAGGCAGAGGCACTGAGGGCGGCAGTGAAAGAAATGGTGACACACAAAGAAAATGGAAGCCATATAGTCCTGCTTACAGATGCTCTCGCCGTAGTCACAGCGCTAAAAAGCCAGAAAAACACTGAGCTTAATGACTTAAGAGCAGCACTCTGTCAACTATGCCAGCAGTCCGCACCAAAAAGGGTAGTGGTACAGTGGGTCCCATCACACTGCAACATCCAAGGCAACGAGGAGGCAGACAGACTGGCAAAAGAAGGTGCAAGGCTACCACAAACAGATACCAGTATGACGTACGAAGCGTCAAAACGGCTTATTAAAGCCAGATACATGACCAAATGGGAAACTGAACATACCGGCTACACCAAAAACGATGCCTATTACCAGTTGAACAGAAGAGAGCAGGTCGTGGTCTTCAGACTTCGCACTGGCCACAATAGACTGAGGTACCACCTATTCAACAAATTGAAGATAGGTGGTACCGACGAATGCCCGTGTGGTACCGAGAAAATGACCGCTGAGCATCTGCTGCAGAACTGCCCGACATACGAGGATCAGAGAGAGCAGATGTGGCCATCACCAGTGGAACCACAAGACAAGCTCTATGGCAGTGTCGACAGCCTCAGGATGACCGCCGCTTTTTTCGAAAAAATAATGGTTACTGTCTGACTGCGTACGAAGAAGAAGAAGAAGAAGAAACAAGTAAATGATACAAAACATTACAAAACACTTGAGAGTGATCCTTACACAGAATCCTGCCATGAACCAACTGTATGTCCATCTTTTGTTTCCCGAGCACCCTATATTAGTTGCACTGATAGTCGACACACGAAAATTCCGTCATTTAGTCGGATGCGCTATGTAATGTTTCTCATGCATCTACAGTTGGCTCCAGTGAAACACATCAATAAAGACAATCTGTTTCAGGCCAAAGATAAAACGAGAAATAACAAGAGAGGCTAAAGCAGCTTCTGGGAGACAACCCAAAATTGGAATCCGCGATGGATAACCGTTGCAGCAGAATTTTCCAAGGAAATAAAAAGAGCAAGTGAATTTAAAACGGGAAAGATAAGAAATGTTCCTTCATTGATTACACAATCAAGGGTCACGTTTGCTAGCACGTGATACTC